>CM066329.1:257762038-257877038 GCA_033807585.1 Hydrophis major | reverse complement strand
TGCTTACATAAGCAGCTCACCTTGAATTGATCATGGCAGTTTTTTCTCCGTCTCCCCTCTTTTTTCAAACATGGGTTTAATCTTTCCTTGTTTTTATAGTGTTGCTCAATCATCTTGGGGAGAAAAGCAGCAGCATCAATGTATTTTCCAGCTGCTCCATAGCCAACACAAGTGGTGCTTTAGAACTTATAAAAAGAAACTCTCACCTTTTTAATAGGAAAAAAAAAACGAAGCTGCAATAACAAGTATTCCACCCACACAAAGTTCAGATTGTTTGTCATCTAATATTAAGCCATTGTTTTGTGCAGGGGGACGGGGGGGGGGGCGACTTCTAACCATCACACAAAAATGAGCAAACTCTAGTTGGATGAAAATACCCCTAGCTCTTACATGAATGTGCTGAATGACTTTAGGAGCCATAATAAGAGGGAGAAAATGAATTCATTCATTCATTCCTCAGTTGACATGTCTGTGAACAGCTTGATTTTAGTGTTTTTATCTGGAACTATTTCTAGCAGTTCTCTTTCATGAGATGGAAACGAATCCAGCAATAAGCAACTGCCCTTTCTCGGCATATATGTCATTTGCAAGATGCACCAGCAGCTGACTGTGACAAGTCAATGCAATCTATTGCAGGCTTGCAACTTGCCTGAGGCTAGGTGTAATTTATATATCAGGTTCTCGATTGTAGCATTTGCTGAGTTTTGACAGTAGAGACCAAAATGGTTGTCACGTTGGAGATCTTCTCCTTGGGTGCCAGGAACAAAAGGGACTTTGATCCTTGTGAATTAGCCATTGCTGCTTAGGAATGCATTATATCAGCCTCTTGCATAGAATGAAAAATGGTTAAACTGCAGCAGTTTCACTATTTTGGTGTGTGAGAGAAACAGAGATACAGAGAGAGAGAGAGAGAGAGAGAGAATGAGAGAGAAAGAGAGGCACTAAATGCCAACCAACATTACAGGTAGTCCTTGACTTATGACTACAATTGATCCCAAACTATATGTTGCTAAATGAGACATTTGTTAAGTGAGTTGGGCCCTGAACTCTTCAACATCATAAATGATTTGGATGAGAAGAAAGATGGGAAACTCATCAGATTTGCAGACGACACCAAGCTGGCAGGAATAGCCAACACCAGAAGATACTCTTAAGATACAGAAGGATCTTGACAGACTTGAACAGTGGGTACTATCTAACAAAATGAAATTCAATGGTGAAAAAAATAAGGTTCAACATTTAGGCAAAAAAACCCAGTATATGTGGTACCTTACTGCAACAGTCATAAGCAGAGGTGGTATTCAGCAGGTTCTGACCAGTTCTGGAGAATCGGTAGCAGAAATTTTGAGGAGTTTGGAGAACCAGCAAATACCACCTCTGACTGGAGATTTTACAATATCCTTGCCCTGCCACGCCCACTAAGCCACGCCCACAGAACCGGTAGTAAAAGATTTGAATCCTACCACTGGTCGTATGAAAATCAGTCATACATAAGTCACTTTTTTCAGTGCCATTATAACTTTGAATGGTCACAAAACGAACTTTTGTAAGTTGAGGGCTACCTATATTAAGTCTGATGTATAGGCTAGTATTTGTATGCATTCCAATGCACTTCCCTATATTGTTGTGTCTTCCTAAACATTTGTACCACAGATTAATCTTGAAGATGTTGTGTACTGAGGCAACTATTGCTTCAAAGGGTACTTGATCCCCCCCACACACATACACCCTTTTGGAACTTTGCAAGTAGGGAGTTCCAGAGGAAGAAATAACAAACTGAAGATGGTTCTGTGAAAAATGAAGTTGATGACCATGGTGAAGAACAATAAGCTAGTGAAAAGACCTTCTTGGATCTTCCAATAAGGTCTTCTTGGAAGATCTATGAAGGAGATTTCTCTGGAGATCATCTACAAATGCTCCCCACATTTGCTCCTTATGAGGAGACTGCAGGACAGCTATCTTAAGTGGGTTTTATGCATTAGGAGTTGTGGGAATAGGCATCTTTTACTACTACTACTACTACTGCTACTACTACTACTACTATTATTGTTATTATTATTATTATTACCTTTTATTGTCAGTGTACAATGTGTACAATGAGATTGGCTGAGCCTCCCTTCATGCACCCCCCCACAACACAACGCACAATGAGGACAGAAGTCCCTCACCCAGCCCCAATCTTATTACACTATGTGACCTAGTTACACAACGCGCCCGCCCTGCAAGTCTATCATACTATGTTGACATGAAGTTATTTTCCATTCAGGAGTCTGACAGTCCACGGGTAGAAACTGTTCTTCAGCCTGTTGGTGCGGCTGGATATGCGTCTATATCTCCTACCTGATGGTGGGAGAGTGAAGAAGTGCTGACCAGGATGTGAGTCATCCCTGAGATGTCATCTAGTGGTATTAGGGAACAGCCCATGATGTTTTGTGCTGCACTCACCACCCTCTGTAATGTCTTTCTATCTGTGGTTGTCAAGCCACCATACCATACTGTAATGCAATAGTGAGGATGCTTTCTATTGTGCACTGGTAAAAGGAGGTCATCAGTCGTTGTTCCACTTTATTCTTTCACAAGACCCTAAGGTCTGGGTTGTGTTGATTTTCCAGGTAAGATCTTCACTGAGGTAGACTCCCAGGAATTTAAAGGAGGAAACTCTCTCCACACAGCTTGGTCAAACAGCAGTCAGTGCCTCTTAAAGGATACTAAATTTACATATATATTTTTCTAACCACATTCAGACATTACTTATTAATTATTTTTCAGCTTTAGATTGACAAGTCTGAAAACACTGGGTGTTCAATCCTTAATGAAAGAAAAAATAGCTATAAGCTTAAGAACTTTGAAAAATTAAAATAAACATCAAAAAGCCAATTAAGTATGCTAATTAAGAGAAGGAGTAGAAAGGTAGAGGAGAGAAGGAAAGTTATAAACAAATTAAGGATCCAGATTGAATTTGAAATAAGAAATTTATAATTAATGATAAGAATCTTTCCTGTGGAAAAGTCAAACATAAAAGAGATAAACAATTTCAGCTGGAGGAAACTGGAGGGAACTAAAGATTTTAATTAAAGAAGAATACATGGACTTGATTATCAGCTACAGAATGACAACAATTGGAAATGCTGAATATAATTTTGAAAAATGGAATCAGAAATTATAACCAATAATGTCAATAGTGATGTATGCTTCAATGGCTCGTCTGATCAAAAGATATTTTGGAAAAAAAATGGCAGAACAGGAATACGTTTTATCAGTTATGATAGAGACAAAACTGACATTGAAAATGGATCTTTAAACCATCTGCTACATAAATTATGTGGGAAACTATGTTTCATAGGATGCACAAAAAATGGTATATGTTTCAAATAATCAAAAGGCAATTACAAAACAAGAAAATTAACTGAATAAATCTTTTATATTAGACTTATAAAAGAGTTGTGCTAAAAGTTGGATGAAACTTGGGAGTAGGGATAAAAACAAAAACAAAAAGAAATCAAGCTGTACAACAGGAGTGTCAAACTCAAGGCCCGGGGGCCAGATCTGGCCTGTGAGGTGCTTAGATCTGGCTGTGCAGCCCCCCTGAGCTCCATCTTCACTGGCAGAAGGTTGCAGGAGGCCGTTGCAGCTTCCCAACCTCCATTTTCATTGGCAGGGAGCTTGGGCACCACAGGTACCCCCCAACACAAGTGATGTCAAGCTGGCCATGCCCATCTGGCCCCCAAGGTCAAACACAACCCTGATGTGGCCCTCAATGAAATTGAGTTTGATACCCCTGCTCTACAACATTACTTGAATGGACTAAAGATTAAGATTGTTAGAAGTAAAAGGAAGGAATATAAACTTGGTTTATTTGATCAAGGTTAAAGCAGATATTTTACTATCTCTGGCAACCCTTAATGGGACTTTGGCTGCACCAGTATGTTGATGTTTGTTTGTTTTTTTATTTATAGATAAAGAGATTGGACATGGGTTGAAGAAATTATTGGTTGTAAATTAAGAGGAAGTGAAAAGTTACTAAAGTACATACTCATTGGGTTGGAAGTCACATCTGTATGTCTCTGTGTGAATATTTCTTTTTCTTTACCATAGTCTTAATTTTATTTCTACTTTTCTATATTTTTTCATTTCCTTTGCACTTTTACTCTTTCTTTTATTTTGTATTCATGTTTACTATGGCAAGTATAATCTTTAATAAAGTTAAAAAAAATAAGAAAGAAATAACTTTTCAGGTGGGAATCCTTATGGCCATTAAAAAAACTAAAGCTTAGAACCAGCAGGCACATTCAACAGAAACCAGTAGTCAAGTTTACAAGGCATTTTAGACTGGCAATACTGATATGGAGCTGCATGCTTCACTACTTGCTTTTCTGCATTTCTCTCATTTATACTAGACGGTACTTTTTCTTACATAAGTCCAATAGTAAATCATGATAACCACTAGATGGTAGTTAGAGTTTTGGGTATATATGTCTTTGCTGCTAACTAGTGGTGGTCCAGACTTCTGCAGTCAGTATATCTAGTAACCCTAATCAATGAAGGTGAATATCACCCCCTCAAGAAACACCAGGTCAGGACTCCATGACAAATACTGATTTATTGATATAGCTATAACCACAGTACCTAGAAAATTTTATAGTTTCATTCCCCCCCCATCTTTTATACAAAAGAGAAACAAGATGAGGCAATCCTATTTCTCTCGCTTTCATGTTTCATTAATGACTACCATATTTTTTTTCAAAGCCATGTCTACATTCCTCTTGAATACAAAGCTGTGTTGTATTCTTGAGTGGAGTACAAATCTCATAAATGATATAAAAATGAAAAGTTGAAAGATAGCATAAAACGGAAGAAAACAGCATAGATTCAGAACTGGTCACCTATCATCATTTTTGAGGCCACCCTCACCAATCCCATGATTTAGACTAAGTTTTCCAAAGTCGTTCCATCCTTTATCCAAAATAGCTGGTTTTTTTTTTTTTTGAAACAAGTTTTTATTAATTTTAAAGATAAAACAACACATCATTAACCATTAAATACATAAACACATAAAACCTCTTAATATTGTAAATCCTTACAAGTCAAACAAAACAATATTTTTATACAACATAATTCCGATTTATCCCATCCCCATATGGACACGCAAATATCTTTCATCAAATTTCTCATTATTTCTCTTTACTCCTATTCAATTTCATTTCTCTTCCATATTTATCCATTTTATAGTCATCATATTCTTTTCTTTCTGGCTTATTTAAATTATTCTCATCTAACATTCCTCCAAGGTTTTATTGATTCTTTTTTCCTTTTTTTTAATAAAAAACAAATTTTGTTAGTTTTATCATAAGCATAATACACAAACATACAAACACAAAACATAGACAAAACTACAAGATCTTTTCTGAAGGTTGCCTGTTCCCGGGTTAAAACTCTTTACACAGACACAAATTCAAACATCATATTCAACCTAAATCTTCCATATCTTATTATCATTTTCTTTTTTATATATGTATATGTATTATATATTTCTCCTTTTCATCCAAATTATTTCTTGTTAATTAAAATTTTATTGCCTTTTATCAATATACAAAATCAAAAAAAAAAAAAGCATATATATCCTTCCATTATTACCATTTTCAACAACATTCTTTGTCTGTTCTATTTCCAAACATCCATTCATCTTTTTTCTTTTACTATACTTCTCCTGTACACCAATTGGAGTTACATCTATAACTCATTACCAAACTTAAAAATACTACATATAAATCTTTCTTGGGATTCTATTTAAAAAATTCTAAAATTACATAATAAATTTTTTATTCTAAATATACATACATATAAAAACACACTCTTGAATACCCTCCAGAATCCCTCTTTTAATCTAAATTAAATTCACCCATTGTCTCTAAATAAACTTTTTTTCTTTAAATCTTGCTTCCCCCCATTAAGGCTTCTCCTCCCCCCTTTTCTCTCTTGCTTATTCTTCTCCTTGCCCTTTCTACCTCTTTGCTTTTTCTCTTCGCTTTTCATACTCCTTTTCCTTTGCTTTCTAACCTTGCCTCCATCTCTTCGCTCATTTTTCTCTCTTTTGGTTGTTTTTATAATTCTTAAAAACCCCTTTTTCTTATCCTTTTTCTCCTCCTCTCCGGAAGGAACCCATTGTTCATCAAAGATGGCTTCTTCTTCCTCTTCTTCCTTGTCCCAGTCCTTCTGCTGCATAATCAACTTTTCAAAGGAACATAACGCCATTTCTAAGAATTGGAACAAAGCGCCCAAAGTATCTTCTTTTTTATATTTTTGATATTCAATCTCTAGTTCATCCACAGACAATGCCATTATGAAAAGGGAAACTTTTTCCAAAACAACCACAAGTATTTTTAATCCAAGACAATCAAAAGCAATTAAAAAAAGAAAAAAAGAAAAAAATTCCAAAAGTTAATACTTTTCTTCCTTCTTCTCTTTCTCTTTCAAAATTAATTTTTGATCAAAGAGGTCCAATTACCATATATCTTCTTTTGGGATCCACCAAGACGTTCTAGACAGTCTCCTCCTTTTTCAGTTTCTGCTCCAATTTTTCTTTCTCCCTTCCCACTTGCAATAACAATTTTAAATAATCAAAAATCCATACCTCCAGCAGAGATTTTCCAATTTCTTAAATTTTTCAATGTCCAAAAATCCCTTTATCTCTTAGCTTAGCTTTCAAAGCAATCCACTTTCAGTGTCTAATACATCCAAATATTTTTGCTTTTTCCGTGGGATGGGAGAGTAAAAGAAAAGTTCCCTTTGACAGCTTCTCCGCCGCTTTCGATCTTCTTAGGGATACAATGTATCCTCCAGCAACAAGCAGCTCAATTCCAGGAGATTTAAAAGTTGTTACTTGACCCGGCTCAGACAGAACTTTCACTTTTCACACTTCCTCCAGCACAGTTCTTACCCGGTTGCTGGCTTCTTCGTGGCGGCCATTGCTGACTGCCGCTCCACCGCCTTGGGAAAAAGGGGTTTTCCTGGAGAAGGGGGGGGTCTGCGATGCCCCCACCTCCCTAACCGGCTCCCCTCTATCTTCAGCTGTCCCTACAGGGCAGCCATAACCCCCTGACCCATCTGGATCGGGGGTACCTCGGCAGCTAGCCAGCAGGAATCGCGAGCTGTCGCGAATTCCTGCTGCCCCGAAGCCACGCAAACCGGAAGTCCCAAAATAGCTGGTTTTAATTACAAGTCAATTCCATGGAACTTCTTGCCTTCATGTGTCCAGTTCTGCTTGAAATTAATAAGATTTCAAAAACCAACCCTTTAAAAAAATAAAAGCTGGTCAAAAATTAGAATGGATCCAAAACTCCACATTCTATCACCAATCTAGAACACCATTTCATAATTCTTATCGCTTTTCCCTCAGAAAAAGAAATGATTGGTT
The DNA here is from genome assembly GCA_033807585.1 of Hydrophis major. Classification (NCBI taxonomy): domain Eukaryota; kingdom Metazoa; phylum Chordata; class Lepidosauria; order Squamata; family Elapidae; genus Hydrophis; species Hydrophis major. Next base: position 257,869,624 of record CM066329.1, on the reverse strand, counting down.
TGACAGTTTGATAGCATCTAACTGAAATTTCTGAGCTGTCAGATTAAGTTTAAGCTGAAGTCTGATCAAAACATCGACTCTGTTTTTAGAACACATCTATTTGCCTCCATTTTGTGCTGTATGCTGCTTTGTGCATTTTGTCAAGAAATACTGGTGGTTAACTTCTATAAAAACCCTTTGTGAGTTCATCTTATTTCTGGTCTATGAGAATCTGCTCTGAATCACCAACTGTCAGAGAGACCAATGGAAAGAACCAGAAAGTCCAGTGAAGTTGCAATGACATCACTGTATTAATTTAAGGGGACAAAAACATAATCGCCTCCAAATCTAGCAAAATGCACAAATACCTTTGTAAGTGATACCAGTCATCATTTTAATTAAGCCTATGAGAAATGACATAAAAATAGCAAAAAAAAATTACAGATTACAATTACAAAAAAATTTGTATTCTTTTTCCAAAATAAGCTGACTGGCAGATTGGATTTAAGTATATATATAAAAACCCTTCTTCTCAAGGACAGGTTGGGGAATTACACATCCCATCCCTTTGCTGGACATTATCAACATTATTATACTGTTTGATCTTTTAAGACTTCAATTTTCTTCTCATGTTCTAATAAGAATAAGCATTTTTTGATAGAGTGGGAACAGGATTAATTTGAAACATGTATATTATTTTTGAATTTTTGAAGTTACATCTTTTTTTTTTTTAAGTAAATCTGTGTTTTGTGGGGCTTGGGAATTTTTAAAACAGTAATCCTAAATTTTTGTCAGAAGATGCCTATCTTGGTGCACTCTCATATCAGCTGAGCAGAAGGGAAATTTTCATTTACCCATCCCTGTTAATGAGGTGGACCTTTTTTCATCTATCTGGAACCAGAACCTGGGATTTTTCTGGAAGATCGAATTATCTCGTGTTTAATTTTCTATTTGTCTCCAGTGTCAGAAGAAGACCATCCAATCATATAGATACTCCCTCTGGAACCAGAGGTCGTATTCAGCAGGTTCTGACCAGTTCTGGAAAACCGGGAGTGGAAATTTTGAGTAGTTGGCAGAACTAGCAAATACCACCTCTGACTGGCCCCGCCCCCATCTATTCTTGACCTCCCGAGTCCCAGCCGATCAGCTGGGTCTTCTTTTGTTGCCCTGCATAGGAGAGCTGGAAAGCAGGTTGGTGGGTAGGGAGGGAATGGAATTTTGCAGTAACCTTCACCCAAGAGTGGAGAGGAAATGGATATTTTGAAGTATCCTTCTCCTGGAATGGGGTGAGAATGGAGGTTTTACAGTATCCTTCCCCTGACATGCCCACCAAGCCACGCCCACAGAACTGGTAGTAAAAAAAAATTGAATCCCATCACTCTCTGGAAGGCCTTAGGTTTGGGACCTGAGATAGTTTAGCAATACAGCTTTAAGGTTAAAATTTAAATGTATTTTGAGAGAGGAAACCATATTCATCTAGTGCAGGGGGGGGAAATCAATAGCCTAATGGAACTTTAAAAATTAATAAATATATTATTCCCCAGTTTTAATGGGTTTTACCTTTCTAATCTCATTGATGATCTGTTAGAGACAGTGACAAATAAATAATTCAAATTGTTTACCTTTATTGCAGTATCATAAATGTGCTATTGTTCTTTATTGCATTTGCAAATGGAACATCAGGTCACAGCATGAGAAATAATGATAGAATTAAATTTAGCAGTGTATTCATGTAATTAAAAATGCAAATAAGGGTGACATAGTGACAACGTAAAGCGGAAAAAAAATATTTCTTTCAATTTGCAAGATCTTCCCTGCCTCGTCACCTGGAAGCAATTGCCACTCACTACAGGTGACCAGGCAATTTGCTATTTATAAACCTGCTGTCCTTATCACCATGGTACCTAAATCTAGGGTCATATAATTATTTCATCAGTGTATTGTATTTATGAGTTTTTGATACAATTTGTTTGTTAAAATCAGAAAACAGGATTTTGTAAAGTGGGTATTCCATTGATTTTTTGAGCTTATTGTGTCATAAACAATTGTTTAATAAGGGGAAAAAAATCTTCTTTTTATTTTAATCATGTAACACTGCAGTAGGATGCCTTCTGATCATTGCTTCTGGTTACACAAGAGATTCAAAACTACAGAGCAACAGAGTTGGAAGGGAGGTCTTCTACAGTAGTACCATCTCCTGCTCAAGCAGAAAAACCTATACCATTTCAAACAAATGATTGTTCAATCTCTTCTTAAAATCCTCCAGTTTTAATGTCAACTCTTAAAGCATTCCTGGCTCAAGACTCTTGAATTAATTAGGGCAGTTGGAACCCTGAAACACAATTTCTGGAGCTGTTCCACTCAATAATTCTTCTCACTGTTAGGAAATTTCTCCTCAGTTCTAGATTGCTTTTCTCCAGGGGTTGGTTTCTACCAGTTGCTACCACCTCTGTAGAACCAGTAGCTCTGAAGAGCAGCAGACATAGAAACGGTTCTATGTCTGGTGATGTTTTTGCCCACCCACCCACTGGGGCTCTTACCTGACCTTTATTTCCTGATTTTTTCAACTTCAGCTGCCATGGAGGCACAGCTGCAGTTAAAAAAGCAGGAAAAAAGGCCTTTTTGAAAGGCTGCTTCTCTGCACGCAGCATGCAGATGACGATTTACAGGCAGCGTGCAGGGAAGCACATCGTAAATCACCGAACCTCATAAATGACCGAACTGGTAGTTAACCCTGTCAGATCCCACCCCTGCTTCTCTCCCTGATTAGTTTCCATCCATTGATTCTTGTTTTGCCTTCAGGTGCTTTGGAGAATAGCTTGATTCCCTCTTCTTTGTGGCAGCCCTGGACATATTGGAAATCTGCTATCATGTCACCCCTAGTCCTTCTTTTCATTAAACTAGACATACCCAATTCATGCAACTGTTCTTCATATGTTTTAGTCTCCGGTCCCCTTTCATTTTGCTGCTCTTCTCTGCACTCATGATACCCCATGCACCATCAGTGCTTTCTTAAACATCCATCCTTATAGAGATATAATCACTCTAATCGAGAAAGAGAAAGAGCTATATAGACAAGTAGCTTACTCATGCAATTTTCTGCTGTGTCAGCTACCTTGTGCATGGTTGATGCACATTCTATATGTGCAGTGTGATATTTTTGGAGTCTGTTGCATGGTGTAATGCTTGAGGTTTCTGGATGCCTCTGTTGTTTACAGCTGAGATGCATATCCTACACAATGCTTACAACAGAACTATGCAAGCTATTCCCTCAGATATATTGCGACATCACTATCTCCTTTGTATACTATTGGACCTGCTGGCCAGAAATGGAAGGAATCGCAGACCAACACATCCATAGAGCAAAAGGATAGGAAAGGCTAGACATGCTATTAGAATGAGATAGGCCCCACCTAAAGGTCACTAAAGCATTTGTACAAAATGTGGCATAGTACTGTTACTGAAATGTTACTGAAGTAGACCGGGGCTTGAAATCCAACAAATGAAATTTAATGAAGAGAAAAATAAGAAAAACCAAAAGTTAGGCAAGAAAAACCAAAAGTATGCATGTAGAGCGGGAGAAACCAGGCTTAATAGCAGTAACTGTGAAAGGGATCTTGGAGTCCTAGTGGACAACCCATTAAATATGAGCCAATACTGTGCAGCGGCAGCCAAAAAAGCCAAAACAATCCTAAGCTGCATTAACAGAGGGATCAATCAAGATGATGTGAGGTACTAATGCCACTCTATAAAGCCTTAGTAAGAGCACACCTAGAATACTCCATCCAATTTTGTTCACCACAATATAAAAAATATGTTAAGACTGTAGAAAGAGTGCAAAAAAGAGCAACAAAGATTATTAGAGGATTGGACTGGAGGATAAAACATACAAAGAACAGTTGCAGGAACTGGGCCTGGCTAGTCTAGTGAAGAGAAGGACCAGGGGAGACATGATAGCAGTCTTCCAATACTTGGGGGGCTGTCACAGAGAGAGGGGGTCAAACTATTCACCAAAGCGCCTGAAGGCCAGGACAGGAACAATGGATGGAAACTGATCAAGGAGAGATTCAACCTAGAAATTAGGAGAAATTTTCTGACAGTGAGAACCATCAACCAATGGAATAGCTTGCCTTCCAAAATTGTGGAGCTTTATCACTGGAAGCTTTCAAGAAAAGACTGGACTGCCATCTGCCAGATATGGTACAGGGTCTCCTGCTTGGGTGTGGGGTTAGACTAGATGACCTACAAGGTCCCTTCCGATTCTATTATTCTGTTATCTGCAGACACATGGCAAATGGAGAGTCCATGACTTGAATAAATAAATATAAACAAATAGATTGTAGAAAATTGTTATAAATGAATTACTCAACTATAATGCAGATAATTATAAACAGAAGCATTAATTATACTACAGCATCCAGGATTAAAAAAATGTAAATGAATTAATAAATTAAATTTTAATTAATGATCATTAAAAAAACCCTTTTATTATACATTGAGCATATTCATAGCCAGTCAAAGTATATAGTACTGAGTTAGACAGACCATAGTAAAGAGCTCTCTAAATTAACACTCAACTCCACAACTTTAATTAAAGTGCTTGATTCTTTTCTTTTCTGCTACAGTGCATGTTTACTGATGCACTTCTTCTAAGTTAAAGCCACGAAGAACCATAAACAGAAGAAATTGGTGAATCCCTGGGACAGTTTCATAGTGAGAAGAAATTTGAGAATGGAATGGATGGAATGGTATTAAAAAGTAAAACAGAAAAGCAATGCATGGTCTGCAGGAAAATATTTTTCAGCCAATAAAAAAACATATTTAATGGATAGCCACACAAACACAAAACATGGATTTCCCCCTTTTTCTTATTGCTCAAGTCAACATTTTGCTAAAACAAGGAACAACTTGCACAAAAAGTGTTGATTTTGAAACTGATATAGCCTCATAAAGCAAGAATTTAATAAAACCAAAGTGTGTTTGTGTATGAGAGAGAGAGACAGAGAGACAGAGAGAGAGAGAGAGAGAGAGAGAGAGAGAGAGAGAGAAGGAAGTGATGAGTGAATAGGGACAGGTAATCCTCAATGTACGACTTAAGTTAATTGTTGTTGTTAATGACCGTTAAGTGAATCTGTCTTCTCTAGAAGGTCTAAAAAAGTGATCACCTGACCCCAGGACACTGCAACTATGATAAATGTGAGTCAGTTGACAAGCATCTGAATATAAATCACATGACTATGGGGGTGCTCCAATGGTCATAAGTGTGAAAAATGGTCATAAGTCACTTTTTAAAATGCTGTTATAACTTCAAACAGTCATTAAGTGAACTGTTGTAAATCAAGGACTACCTGTATACACAAATAGTAGTTCCAAGGCCTTTACCAGGTCTATAATCATTAACATATAATAAATGTATTTGGGAAAAGAGCCTCACAGTCGAAATTGAACGGATCTGTAAATATATACGTTTAGACAGGCAGTTCTCAAGATATCCTGATTCCAAATCTTCTGTAGACCTATAAGGTCAAAAGCTGGTTTTTGGTTTGGCCTTTTTATTGGACAGAAACTTAATGAAAGCATATATTCCAGAACCTGCCAATCAAGCTTCCATATTTTGCATGGGTTGAAGTTTCTGAGGAGTTTCCAAAGGGTGTATTTCACTATTGTAATGACTAATTTCAGTCCAGAAGGGTTTGGAATCAAGATAGCAAGGCAGTGGAAGAAGCTTGACTCTAAATGCCACTCATACAGCTAAGAAAGTAATAGATTTCACAGTATGTACTATATGAGCTACTTAGTAAGAGAAGAGCAATTCCATAAAGGAGAAGGTCAGCACTTCCTGGCTCATTAGAGTAGCTACTCAGTAGCCAAATGGAGTTCCATTTTCTCAGCCTAAATATAATCTATTACTGATGTGGGATTCCCATTCAAAGTTTCCTTTCCCTACTTAATTTAGCTGAAGGGGGAAAACCAATCATTGAACACCTCTTCCTATGTTTTATGTGGACAAAATAAGTCATATGATATGATTTATATGACCCATATTTATGATAACGAGCATGAACAAACTATCCACACTTACTACTATGAATTCCTATTTCTGACAGCTGATACACAACATTTTCTCAAAAGGTAGCAAAGGATTTTTCAAGACAACTAGTATGGCTGTATGCCTCGTGTCCTTCCCCAACATATGTCCAAATATTAACCAAGGCATTTTCAGTTCCAAACTTAGGGTGAGGATGGGGGGGGGGGGAATAGATTTTCACGAATTCTAAACAATTCTTGGCATCCAACACAACCTGAACTTGACCTGTCACTTGACCTTCTCAAGTATCTTCTGTTGTGAATGAATAAATGTGTATGAATAAATGTGAAATAAAGTTATCTTGAGCTTGGAGTCAAGTGCAGGGTTCTGGCCCTGCACTTCTTATTGGCTGTTAAATGGCAAGATCAGATTGGTCCGTTCAGGAGAATCTGATTGGCCATTAACGAGCCATTATCATTGGTCAACGGAGCTAGCGCTCCAAGGTTTTCATTGGTTGAATAGTTAATAAGTTGCCTATATAAGGAAGGCTATAGCAGCCATTGTTTTGAGCTGTCACACCATGTAAATAAAGAGTTTGAAGTTCACCGTTCACCTGGCTCGTCTCCATTCTTTGCACCCATGCTCCAAACTTAATACTGGCGATGAAGGTGGGATGTGGAGACGTCAGAGCTAACTGAACAAAGAAGAAGATAACCGAGCACGTGGCTGAAATGCACAACGGCGGAACCATGTCCGGCGGCATCATACCACCCGCTCCATTTGACCCAGCGCAAGAAGACTGGGAAGCCTACATGGATCGTTTCCAAATGTTCTTGGAAACCAATAACTTGAAGGATGCCACGACCGGGAAGAAACAAGCAGTATTCCTAACGCATTGCGGGCCAGCCGTATTCAAGATGGCCAAGGCACTAGCAAAACCGGCTGAGGTAAAGGCCATACTGAGAGCCCACTATGCGCCGACCATACCAACGCTCGTAAGGCAGCACGAGTTCTACCAAAGGAACCAGCGGAAAGGAGAAAGCGTTGCCGATTTCGTCGCGGATCTCCAAAACCTGGGAGGCCTCTGCAGGTTCGCCGACCTGGAAGAGGCTTTGAGAGACCGAATAGTTCTGGGATTAGATGCACTAAATGTGCAGAGTAAGCTGATGGAGAAAGGCAACATCAGCCTTGCCGATGCCATCACTGATGCTACTGCAGCAGAAGCAACCAGGAAGTCGGCTGCCCAACTGCGCCACAACCGCGCTCCAGTACACCAACCGACCTGCGAACTCTCACCCAAGTCAGAAGGACAGCTTTTGACGGCCCACCACGAGGACCTCTCTTCGTTGTCAGACAGCGACAAAGAAGAGGTCCATCGACTGTGGTCCGATTGGGACCACTACCTGAAGTCCCAGCACCCATGTGCTGGCTGTGGGGCCAACCATTCCAGGTCCGAATGCAAATTCCGCGATGCGCTCTGCCATGAATGCGGGAAACGAGGCCACATCGGATGGGTCTATAGAAGCCTCCTAGGACCCAGCCAGACCTCGAAGGGGGCCAACTATCGCCACTCGACAGGAAACCATCCTGTAAGGCGAAAACCAGTAAACCACTCCTACAGAAACCAAACCTTAAATTGCCCCACGAAGCGAGAAGAGGCTCACCAAACTATCACTCTCGGTCACGCCTCTTCCTTGGATGCCAAAAAAATCCGAATTAAAGTGTTCATCGAAAATTAGCCCTGCCAAATGGAAGTCGACTCAGGATCGTCTCTCTCAATGGTTTCCTGGAAGACCCTCAAGCAACTTATCCCTACCATCCGGCGCCAAGACCTCCGTTCCCAAAGACTCATACTTAAGGACTATCAGGGGAATAGGATTCCAGTCGTAGGAACCAGTCGAGTCCGCGTCTCGTTCAAAAACCGCATAGCGTACTTACCCCTGACGGTGATCGACAAAGAACGGCCTAGCCTGTTAGGCCTCCAATGGTTTGCGCCACTCGGCATTGAAGTGGCAGGCATTAACCGAATCGGCGGCAGTGACTGGGAGGAGGACCTCATCCATGAATTCAGGGACATCTTCGCAGAGAAGCTAGGCGAGTACAAGGGGACCCCAATCTCATTTAACCTTAACCCAAAAATAGCTCCCATCCGCCTGAAGCCTTGTCGAGTTCCCTTTGCCCTAAAACCAAAAATCGACGAACAGCTTGATAAGTTAATAGCCCAGGGAGTGTTAGAGCCAACCGATCACTCTCCCTGGGAAACCCCAATCGTGACACCCATCAAGCCGGATGGTTCGATTCGAATTTGTGGGGACTACCGAGCCACCCTGAACCACGCCCTGCAGCAAAACGCATATCCGGTGCCGATGGTGCAGCATTCCCATTCCCTGGGGGGAGGAAAAGTCTTCGCTAAACTAGACTTAGCTCAGGCATATCAGCAACTACCAGTTGATGAAAAAACGGCACAGGCACAGGCGATCGCGACGCATTGAGGTGCCTTTAAATGTACACGGCTCCAATTCGGAATGAGTGTAGCCCCGGGGATATTCCAGAGCCTGATGGAAAGACTATTACAAGGGATTAAAGGCGTTGTCCCTTACTTTGACGATGTGTTAATTGTTGCCCCTACTACAAAAATCTTACGGGATCGTTTAAAATTGGTTCTCCAGAAATTCAAAGACGCAGGTCTTAAAGTGAAGAAAAATAAGTGTAAGCTGTGTACAGATCATGTCGAATTTTTAAGGTATCTAATTGACAGTCAGGGTATTCCCCTACCGATAGTAAATTGAGAGCAATAAAAAATGCTCCCAGACCCCGGAATAAGGCCGACCTCAAGGCGTTTCTAGGCCTTATCAACTTTTATAACGTATTCCTGCCGCACAAAGCAACTGTCGCTGAACCTTTACATCGTTTACTGGACAAAAAAGCAATTTGGGTATGGGGTCATAAAGAAAAGCAGGCGTTCCGAAATGTGAAAAAACTATTGACTTCTGACGCTGTACTAATGCAGTACAATGAGACATTGCCGTTAACTGTCACGTGTGTTGCATCGCCTTTTGGAGTGGGCGCCATTTTGAGCCAGGTATTGCCTAATGGTAGCGAAGCCCCTGTTGCCTATTTTTCTAAAACACTTTCAAAAACTGAGCGAAATTATGGCCAAATTGATAAGGAAGCCCTTGCAATTGTGTCTGCTGTCAAGAGGTTTCATGAGTATGTATACGGCCGGGCTTTTACTATAGTGACTCACCACAAACCTTTGCTGGGAATAATAGCAGGAGATAAGCCAACCCCCTATATATTATCTCCCAGAATGACTCGCTGGTCAGAATTCTTGGCTGCTTATAATTATCGGTTGCAATACCGCCCGGGGAAAGCCATTCCCCACGCCGACGCATTGAGCTGAGCACCGCTTCCAGAGACTATCGATGACCCCGTGCCTACAGTGACCATGTTGCAGATTGAGGCACTTCATACACCGCCATTAACCGCCCGTGATATCGCGAGAAAAACAAAATGCGACCCCACCTTAGCACGAATCCTCAGTTGGGTGGAACGCGGATGGCCATTGGACTAAGTACCAGATGACTTCGCACCATTCAAAAGTCAACAAACAGAGTTGTTTTCTCAAAAAGGCTGCATCATCTGGGGCGATAGAGTCGTTATCCCAGAGCAACTCCAACAAGCAGTACTGAGAACCTTGCACGATGGCCACCCCGGCATCGTGCGCATGAAAGCCCTCACACGAAGCTACGCGTGGTGGCCAGGCATCGACAAGCAAATCGAGACTTGGGTCAAAGCTTGTCATAGATGCCAGGAAGTAAGCAACGCCCCACCAAAGGCTATCCAAACCGAATGGGAAACACCGTGGGGACCGTGGTCCCGTATCCATCTGGACTTTGCCGGGCCGACAAAAGGCCACACCTTCTTGTTAACCATGGACACCTACTCGAACTGGCTCGAAATCCACCGAATGAAGAACACGACAACCGAAGTGGTCATTAAGAAACTGGAGAGACTGTTTGCAACCCACGGATTACCAGATGTTCTGGTATCCGACAACAGGCCCCAATTTACCGCGTTGTCCTTTGAACAGTACCTGGCGGACCGCGGTATTCGACATGCGCTGACTTTGCCTGCGCATCCGGCGGCCAACGGAAGGGCCGAGCGCATGGTACAATTCGTCAAGAAAACGCTACAAAAAGTGGACTATGACAACATCGAAGAAAAGATAAATCGAATCCTCTTTTTACAGCATATCACTCCACACAGCGTAACCAACAAAACTCCCGCTGAGCTGCTAATGGGACGAAAGCTCCGCTCCCACCTCGACCGGTTACACCCAGCTTACGAACCGGAGAAACCACACGGATCCAGTGGCCGATGCCGTACCTTCCAGGTAGGCGACCTGGTGTTCGCTAAAAACTTATCGGGCGATCCGTTGTGGGTAGAAGCGACTGTAGTCCGCGTAACCAGCCCCAGATCATACCTTGTACAATGCCGTGATGATAGACTATATCGATCAACTATCGATCAAGGCTGCGGTCAGGGATCTCCGAGCCCCCTGATAACCAAACTGAGGGGGGGGGAGATATAGAGGAAGATGAACTTCAATTAGCAGAAAACCTTTTTGAAGGGAACGATAACGGAACGGAAACACAAGAAGAGGAATTAGGGATGGGAGCGAGCTCACCTCAGGGTGATACCGAAGATGTTGGTGACAATGAAAACTCGAACTCAGAGTCAGAAACATCCCTTTTGCCAAACAACGCCCTACCTCAACAAGAGTGCAGTCAAATACCAAGTGCACAACAAAAATCAAATAGACTAACAAAACAACCATCCTACCTCAAGGACTATGTAACCGCACCCCCTAAATGGAACCCGGGAGCAAGGGGTGTTGTGAATGAATAAAAGTGTATGAATAAATGTGAAATAAAGTTATCTTGAGCTTGGAGTCAAGTGCAGGGTTCTGGCCCTGCACTTTTGATTGGCTGTTAAATGGCAAGATCAGATTGGTCCGTTCAGGAGAATCTGATTGGCCATTAACGAGCCATTCTCATTGGTCAACGAAGCTAGTGCTCCAAGGTTTTCATTGGTTGAATAGTTAATAAGTTGCCTATATAAGGAAGGCTATGGCAGCCATTGTTTTGAGCTGTCACACCATGTAAATAAAGAGTTTGAAGTTCACTGTTCACCTGGCTCGTCTCCATTCTTCGCACCCATGCTCCAAACTTAACATCTTCCTTCCCCAAAGGTGATATTGGACACACTTTTCAGGAACCAAAGTGAAATAAAAACTAAATACTTATTTGAAGAAAGAATGGATAGGATTGAGAGGAAAAGGAAGATAAAGTCATGCTTCCAAAAGAAAAGGGAAAGGTTTAGTGAACAAAAGGCAAGGTGGTGGAGGAAAGATGGTGTGCAAAATCAGGAAAGTATGGGCAAGTATCATAAATGGTGTTAGTATCAGCTAATAATAAGTATATTTTCTTTTTAGCTTATGTATTTATTCTGTTTATTATTTCTTATTCCTTTTCTGTGTTTTGTGTAGTTGAGAGATAATGACAGATGTCTGCTATCCATCTATCTACTCTATCTATCTATCTATCCATCCATCCATCCACTGATTACTTTTTGACCCAATTAGCCTATTGCTTTCACTAGCTAAATATTATAAAGCAGCTATCTATAGGCTGGATGTATTCAGATTGTAGCATAACCATTGGCTCTACTGCTGGGAGTATAATCCGGAGGCCACTAGCTTGGACCATGATAAAACAAGTAAACTACTGTTTCAACAGCTTTCTCCATGTTATCTCCTAAATGTAACAATAAATGCCTCTTGAAAAACCCTTTATGTCTAGTTCAGAGGATAGACAGAGGTCCGAGTCAAGGTGATTACAAGTGCTATCATCTTTGAAATACTTTAGCAAACTTGGATTGAGGTTCTCCTAAGATTGTCTTTGGCTCTCTTTGAAGTAATTAGACTGTCTAACAGTTCTACCCATTGGCAAGTACAGCAAGTTTTCTAAATCAATTCTCTCCAATTTGATTGGACTTCAAACCCCATAATTCCTAAATGCATAGCAAACAGGAGCTGAAACTGAGTGCATTAAGAAGCTTCCTGGTTGCACTCTATGGGAAAGGCTTTTTTTTTCCCCTTCGCTGTTCTCATAACCATAGAATCTGCACTAACAAGACCTCAAATCTGCATTTAGACTGAGCTAACTTGGCTCAAGCTTTTCTGCACTTATGTTCTAGCTCACACATCTAAATTGTGAGCTAACTCACTATTTATTTTATTTTTATACTTACCAAATGTGTTAGTCCATTGATTTCATGATACCTCAGTGTGCAATATAGTATTAAAAGCAAACTGACCCAATAAGGAACTGAAAAGAGTGATCAGTGCCCGGTGTAGAGCAAAACAACCAACACACCTTTCACATGCAATGTGCCCACCGAGTATCTAATGCCCATCACCCACCCACCCACCAAGAGCTCCAGGCCTGGATTTCTGGGAAGACAGTGCCCCAGAGGGCAAGGGCTGTGAAGAGAAGATCGTGCCTTTGGGTCCTCTCACAAGGGTTTAAACAAGGGGGCTCCTTGGAATAATAGATAAAAGCAAATGAGAGGTTTTCTGAAGAATGGGACATGATGCCTAGCAGGTATCAATTCTGTTAAGTTCTGAGCATGGGCGCTAAGAATGGAGACGAGCCGGTGAAACGGTGAACTTCAAAACTCTTTATTAACATGGTGTAATAGCTCAGCTCAATGGCTGCAATGGCCCCCTTATATAGGCAAGCTATTGAGTATTTAACCGATGAAAACACAGGGAGCGCTAGCTCCGTTAACCAATGGGAGAGGCTCGTTACTAGCCAATCAGATTCTCCTAAACGGACCAATCCGATGTCGCTATTAACGGCCAATCAAAAGTGCAGGGCCAGAACCCTGCACTTTACTTCAAGCTCTTAATAACCTTCATTAAGCACATTTATTAATTCACAACAAATTCTACCACTTCAACATTTCTATACACAGAGTGTTCAAGAGCAAAGAAAAGGAGAAGGAGGATGGAGCGGGGGGGGGCACTACAGTAATAAGGATCAAGAGGTACTTTTCCCACAAAGGCGTATCATCTTTCAAGCCTGATTTCTGAGGTCTTACACATATGATGCTGTATCATTAATAGTTATTATGGGGGGGGGGAATCAAAGCATTTTAAGTGAGCTGTTAAAAAGCTATTGTTGTACTCTCTATTATGCTAATCAATGCAGGATCTTCTGTTGCATAATAGAATAAGGGAAACTGGGTTTTCAGGCTGAATTACATCTTTCGTAAAGAAGACAACCCCCCCAAACACCACAGTATCTGTGCAAGCTGTTACAGCCTTTTCAAGACATGCAAGCTTTTTTTTTTAAATGAAAAGTATAAAAATAGGGCTCCATGGTTAGGGCATTGCTAAGTGAATAGTAAAATTAGCTATAATTGAAGATTAACGGCTGTTCAGTGCTTCTCTGTGTTCCAATCAACATTCAAAGCTCCACTTAACCAGAGGCTTTCCAATTCTTTTCATTGCAATTGAACGAGAGACTTCAGGATGCGGGCCAGAAATAGCACTGGTTGCTCTGTGGATTCCTTCACCAGGATTTGATTAGGGAAGTACAGCACTCCTGATCCCATTAGACCGCCTAGCAGCATTTAATACCACTAATGTTGGGAAAACTTACCTGCTGATTTCAATGAGGTTCCAAAGATACTTTTTTTCAAGAGGCAATCCTGCCCACACGCTTTTATCTTTCTTGGTGACTTCAATCTACCTCATATTAACTGGACCCTAAATGAATATTCTACAATTCTGTAGCAAATATGGGACTGGAACAACTAGTAACCAACAATACTAGGCTTAACAACTGCCCCGATCTCATCTTCTGCAGTAGTTTGAATTCATTTTACAGAATACAAATTAAAGAACACTTTTCCAACAATGACCACAACACGATTGACTTTTGTCTCTTACGTCCACACAAAAATCATCACAATGACAAAATCCCCAATTATAACTTCAAAAAAGGCAACTATGATCTTATAATCAACAATCTCTCTTCCCTTGATTGGCAATCTCTATTCACTGGATGCAATACTGTTGAAGACCATTACACCATATTCTTACTGGAAATCAAAAAAGCCATCAAATTATATGTACCAATAACAACTCCCAAAACCAGGAAAAACAGATTACCCATAACAATAAGGAAACTTCAATCCAAAAAGAGATCACTTTGGTGAAAAAACAAATCTGGTTATGTTGCCAACTTCAAAAGCCGATACAAAAATCTATGCCACCAGATAAAAAACGAATGCACTAATTATCACATTAAACAAGAGGAAAATCTTCTACACACAAATTCCACCCGTGCTTTCTACAATTTTGTAAACAACAAACTAAAAGACTCAAGGTCCATCCGACCCCTGAAAGGACCTAATGGCAAAGACTGCACCATCAAAGCAAATATCTTTAACACATTCTTTGGCTCAGTATTTGTAAACAGCAATGGATCAAGCCCAGTACTTCCTAGTTGAACCACAGACAACTACAATGATCTAATACATGTCAATTTTACAGAAGACATTGTTGAAAAAGCACTACGCAATCTAAAACCATCCCTATATATTGGACCGGACAGAATATGTGCCTACTTCTTAAAAAAGCTATCCACTGCTATAGCAGAACCTCTAAGCATAATCTTTGAAAAATCTTTCAGGACCAGCTCCTTGCCAAAACTATGGTCACAAGCCACGGTCATCCCCATCTTCAAAAAGGGAGATCCCAGCCTAGTTGAAAATTACAGACCAATCTCTTTATGCTGCATCACCTGTAAAGTCATGGAATCAATTATTAACCAATCCATTATCCTCCATTTAGAGACAAACAACCTACTGTCTAATAAATAATTTGGTTTCAGAAAAAACTATCCTGTAATCTGCAACTCTTACACTGCAAAAACATATGGACTACACAACTCGATCAGGGCAAAGCAATAGACACAATCTACATAGACTTCTGTAAAGCCTTTGATTCAGTGGTACATGACAAACTACTACTAAAACCTTACGGTATCACTGGACACCTACAAAACTGAACAGAAGCATTCCTGTCAAACAGACAACAAATAGTCAAAATTGGGAGCGTCCTATCAAATTCTGTACCTGTCAACATTGGTATCTCCCAAGGCAGTGTTTCAGGACCAACTCTCTTGATACTCTACATAAATGACCTCTATGATCATATTAAGAGCAACTGTGTTCTCTTCGCTGATGATATAACAACACCACAGACAATACTACTATCCTCCAAAAAGACTTTGATTATGTATCAGAATGGTCAATCAAATAGCAACTTCAAATCTCAACAAATAAATGCTCTGTCTTACATATTGGCAGAAAAAATCAGGAAATAAAATACAAGCTAAATAATCAAGACTTTGTTGAGGATCCAAACTCTATTAAGGACCTTGGAGTACTCACCTCAAATGATCTAAGTGCTAGAGCTCACTGTAACTATATAGCCAAAAAGGCATTAAGAGTTGTTAATCTAATCCTATGTAGCTTCTTATCTGGTAATATCACACTACTAACTAGAGCAGTGATGGCTAACCTTTTCAGCTTGGTGTGTCGAAAATCGGGAAAAAGTGTAGCCTTCCTCGGGTTGTGTGTCACTTCAAGAAATATCAATAATTTGGTAATATTTGCAGCCCTAATAAAGAAAGAATTATATTTTTAATATATTTATTAGTTCAAAAAGCAAAAAACAAATAATGATTTACCTTAGTGACTTTTCTGTTGCTGAATTGCATTTGCTAAATCTTCAATTGCAGGGTTGTATTTTGTGCACTTCAGGGCCAAGCAAGCACTACTAACTTCATCTGTCAGTCTGTTTCTTTTATTTGTTTTAATATTATTTAATGCTGAGTGAGGGAGAGAGTGATTCCTGCCTCCCACTGTCATCATCTTCTTCTTTTGGGTTAGTGAATCAATTAATTTGGGAAACGATCTCACTATCATGAAAGTCAGTGTTCTCTGCCCGTGGGGCGTTTGGAAGAAAACGCCCCGTGGCCTATCCACGCGTGTGTAAGAAGAATCAGAAATCCCTGCGTTTCAACACCTAGCACAGCAGAAGAGAAAATGCAGCTGTGAGCAAATATTGGGAAAACCTGATTGATCAGAAGGAAGGAGGCAAAAGAGGGATGGATGGTGGTGGACAGAGGTCCCACTGGTATTTGTGAAACACTCGGTCAGCAGCGCTTATAGTCAACGTCCTCACTCCCACCCACCCACCCACCCACCCAAAGTGATGAAGTCCCCCAATCGCGCAGCCCAGAATCTCCCTCCCCTCAGGGGGCAGCAAAGACGCCAGCATTTCCCAAGACAAGAAGCTCCGCCATGCAATGAAAGCACCCTGGCTCTAGGCTCGTGGACTCAGAAAACAACGCGAGCTGAGGTGGCTTCAGCTCCGCTTGGCTTCGTTTCCTCAGCCCCAGCTGCTTTCAGTCAGCTCAGGAGGAGGGGGAGGAGGTGGCGGCGGCGGCTCACGTTGTTTTTCTGAGCTCTAGGCTCGTGGGCTCAGAAAACAACACGAGTCGCCACCTCCACCTCCTCCTCCTCCTCCCAAGCGGACTGAAAGCAGCTGGGGCTGAGGAAATGAAGCCAAACAGAGCCAAAGCCACCTCGGCTCACGTTGTTTTCTGAGTCGGCGAGCCTAGAGCCTAGAGCTCAGAAAACAACGCGAGCCGCCGCCGCCACCTCCTCCCCCTCCTCCCGAGCGGACCAACAAGCGTGTCAGTCAAAGTGCTTTGGCATGTCACGAGTGACATGCGAGCATACAAAACAATTGCTAGACCTATACTTGAATACAGCTCATCAGTCTGGAACCCACATTACATATCTGATATTAACACAATTGAAAAAGTCCAGAAATATTTCACAAGAAGAGTTCTCCACTCCTCTACTCATTGCAGAATACCTTATGCCACCAGACTTGAAACTCTAGACCTAGAAAACCTAGAACTATGTCACCTCCAGTCTGATCTAAATATAGTGCACTGCTCAAAAAAATAAAGGGTACACAAAAATAAGACATCCTAGATCTGAATGAATGAAATATTCTTGTTCATTACATAGTTGAATGTGCTGACAACAAAATCACACAAAAATTATCAATGGAAATCAAATTTAACAACCATGGAGGTCTGGATTTGGAGTTACACTCAAAATTAAAGTGGAAAAAAACACTACAGGCTGATCCAACTTTGATGTAATGTCCTTAAAACAAGTTAAAATGAGGCTCAGTAATGTGTGTGGCCTCCACGTGCCTGTATGACCTCCCTACAATGCCTGGGCATGCTCCTGAGGAGGTGGCAGATGGTCTCTTGAGGGATCTCCTCCCACAACTGGATTAAAGCATCCCCCAACTCCTGGACAGTCTGTGGTGCAATGTGGCATTGGTGGATGGAGCAAGAAATGATGTCCCAGATGTGCTCAATTGGATTCAGGTCTGGGGAACAGGAGGGCCAGTCCATAGCATCAATGCCTTCGTCTTGCAGGAACTGCTGACACACTCCAGCCACATGAGTTCTAGCATTGTCTTGCATTAGGAAGAATCCAGGGCCAACCGCACCAGCACATGGTCCCACAAGGGGTCTGAGGATCTCATCTCAGTACCTAATGGCAGTCAGGCTACCTCTGGCAAGCACATGGAGGGCTGTGCATCCCCCTAAAGAAATGCCACCCCACACTATTACTGACCCACTGCCAAACCGGTCATGCTGGAGGATGTTGCAGGTAGCAGAATGTTCTCCATGGCGTCTCCAGAACCTATCTGTCACATGTGCTCAGTGTGAACCTGCTTTCATCTGTGAAAAGCACAGGGTGCCAGTGGAGAATTTGCCAATCTTGGTGTTCTCTAGCAAATGCCAAACGTCCTGCACAGTGTTGGGCTGTAAGCACAATCCCCACCTGTGGACGTCAGGCCCTCATATCACCATCATGGAGTCTTTTTTGACCATTTGAGCAGCCACATGCGCATTTGTGGCCTGCTGGAGGTCATTTTGCAGGGCTCTGGCAGTGCTCCTCCTGTCCCTCCTTGCACAAAGGTGGAGGTAGTGATCCTGATGCTGGGTTGTTGCTCTCCTACGGCCTCCTCCATGTCTCCTGATGTACTGGCCTGTCTCCTGGTAGTGCCTCCATGCTCTGGACACTATGCTGACACACACAGCAAATCTTCTTGCCACAGCTGGCATTGATGTGCCATCCTGGATGAGCTGCACTACCTGAGCCACTTGTGTGCTACTACCAGAGTGAAAGCACCTCCAGCATTCAAAAGTGACCACACCATCAGTCAGAAAGCATAGCAACTGAGAAGTGGTCTGTGGTCATCACCTGCAGAACCACTCCTTTATTGGGGTTGTCTTGCTAACTGCCTATGCTTTCCACCTGTTGTCTATTCCATTTGCACAACAGCATGTGAAATTGATTGTCAATCAGTGTTGCTACCTAAGTGGACAGTTTGATTTCACAGAAGTGTGATTGACTTGGAGTTACATTGTGCTGTTTAAGTGTTCCCTTAATTTTTTTGAGCAGTGTGTATAAAATCATACATTGCAATGTCCTACCTGCAAATGAATATTCAGCTTCATTCATAACAATACAAGAGCACACAATAGATACAAACTCAAGTTAACTGCACCAAGCTTCACTGCAGAAAATACAACTTCAGCAACAGAGTGGTCAATGTTTGGAATACTCTACCTGACTCTGTGGTTTCTTCCCCAGACCCCAAAAACTTTAACCTTAGACTGTCTACTATTGACCTCACCCCCTTCCTCAGAGGCCTCTAGGGGGGCATGCATAAGTGCACCAATCGTGCCTACCTCCCTGTCCTATTGTTTTTTATTTTTCTGATAAGTACCTATCCCATGTATTCAAAACTATATTTATTCTTATACCTGTATCTTGTAAGCGATTGACAAATCAAAGAAATACTAAATACTTTCTTGTTTTTATTTGAAGACGTTTTGCTTCTCATCCAAGAGAGCTGAAGAAGCTTCTTGGATGAGAAGCAAAATGTCTTTAAAACAAAGAAACAAACAAGAGAGTCCAGTTGCCTCTTGAAAAAGCACCTTTAGGATAACCATGGTCTGGATCAGTGGTTCCCAAAGTGGGCAGTACCGCCCCCTGGGGGGCGGTGGGATGCCTTAGGGGAGTGCTAAGAAGCAAGGGGGCTGGCAGGGGGCTGCTAAGAAGTGGCAGGGGGGCATTTGAGGCACCGGCCCTGCAGGTTTACTCATTGACTGTAGCACCACTCCAGAGCCGGCGCCTCCAATTTGGAAGCGGTGGCACTATGTGCCCCCATGGCCACATTCGATGCGCCACTCCCCGATGCCTCTTAACGCCCCTCTGCTGGCATCCTTGGGGACTCTAAGAGGCGGCAGGGGGCATTCAAGTCTCTGGTCCTGCAGGTTCACCCATTGACTGTAGCACCACTCCAGAGCCAGCGCCTCCAATTTGGAAGTGGTGGCACTATGTGCCGCCATGGCCACATTCGATGCGCTGGCCCCTTGCCACTCTTAGTGCCCCTCTGCTGGCCCCTTGGGGACTCTAAGAGGAGGCAGGGGGGCATTCAAGGCGCCAGTCCTGCAGGTTCACCCATTGACTGTAGCACTGCTCCAGAGCTGGTGCCTCCAATGGGGAAGTGTGGCATGTTACATGCCGCCACGGCTGCATTCGATGCACCATCCCCCTGCCACCTCTTAGTATCCCCAAGAGGGCCAGCAGAGGAGTGCTAAGAGGCAGCAGGGATGCATTCAAGGCGCCAACCAGCCCTGCAATTTCACCCATTGAGGCGCCGGCTCCGGAGCGGTGCTACAGTCAATGGGTGAACCTGCAGGGCTGGCCCCTTGAACGCCCCCCTGCTGCCTCTTAGCATCCCCAAGGGGGCCAGCAGAAGGGTGCTAATAGGCAGCAGGGGGGCGGCACATCAAATGCGGCCGTGGCGGCATGTAGCGTGCCACCGTTTATGCATTGGAGGTGCTGGCTCTGGAGCAGTGCTACTCAATGGATGAAACTGCAGGGCCAGCCGGTGTCTCAAATGCCCCCTTGCTGCCTCTTAGGTCCCTCTGCCGGCCCCCTTGGGGATGCTAAGAGGTGGCAGGGGGGCATTCAAGGCACCAGCGCTGCAGGTTCACCCATTGACTGTAGTAATGCTCCAGAACCTCTGCCTTGAATGCGGCAGCACATTGGGAAAAGCTGCTGCCACCGCTTTCCCAAAGTGCTGCCGCTGTCGCATTTTGTCTGTCTGTCCTTCCATCCATCCATCCAACCAATAGGTCTGTCTGTTTGCCTGCCTGCTTTCCTGTCTGTCTCTGTCTCTGTCTCTGTCTCTGTCTCTGTCTCTGTCTCTCTCTCTGTCTCTGTCTCTGTCTCTGTCTCTGTCTCTGTCTCTGTCTCTCTCTCTGTCTGTCTCTCTCTCTCTCTCTCTCTCTCTCTCTATTCATCCATCCATCCATCCATCCATCCATGTTCGAAGCGCCTGCCCTGCAGGCACACTGGGAAAGTAGAGCGAAGCCAGTCTGAGAGGGAGGGAGGGAAGGAGGGAGAGAGAGAGAGAGAGAGAGAAAGAGAGAGACCTGATGCATCAGATTAAATGAGGCCTCGTTTAGACTGAAGCCCTTTTCCACATTGAAACATCTTTGCCAGCACAAAGAAATCTCTTTGGCTTCTATTAAAGGTTTTGAGGACGAAACATGGGGAAGCTCTCACATTTTGTTGAGGCTTTAAACAGGATCCATTGGACCAGATCTCCACCCTAAAAATTACTTTTCCCCAATGTAATACAGTGCCAATTCTGAAGAAGGCAAAACCAAAATGTACTGGTAAATTACAAGGAGAACACACACTCTCACACACACACACACTCCCTTCTAACCCTGCTGGAGGAGGTGATTGGACTAGAATAGATATATCATTATCTTTCTCCTCCCTCCTCCTTTATTTCTTTTTCTTTCTATCCCTTCCTTCCATCCCCCCTGTTGTGAATGAATAAATGCTTAATAAAGTTATCTAGAGCTTGAAGTCAAGTGCAGGGTTCTGGCCCTGCACTTCTGATTGGCTGTTAAATGGCGAGATCAGATTGGTCCGTTCAGGAGAAACTGATTGGCCATTAGCAAGCCATTCTCATTGGTTAACAGAGCTAGCGCTCCCAGGTTGCCATTGGTTGAATAGTTAATTAGTTGCCTATATAAGGAAGGCTATAGCAGCCCTCCAGTTTGAGCTGTCACACCATGTTAATAAAGAGTTGAAGTTCACTGTTTTCACCGGCTCGTCTCCATTCTTCGCACCCATGCTCCAGACATAACACTCCCCTCTTTCTTTGTCCCTTTTTCTTTCTTTCCCTTTTCTCTTTATTTTTTCTCTCTCTTTCTCTCTTTTCTCTCTCTCTTTCCCTCTCTCAGGCTCATCCCTTTGTTTCAGGGATCACAAAACTTTTGGATCTCAGGGACCACCAAACTCATAATTTTAAATCCCAGAGACCAGTAATATGAATTTTGACTGATGGTGGCTTTCTGGAGTTGGTGGGAGAGAGAGAGAGAGAGATTTGATCCAACCTCTCTCTCTCCCTCTCTCTCACACACACACAGGCAGAGGTGGAATTTAGATCCCTGATTTAAAGCTGTCAAAACTCCAAAAACTGGTCAAGTAGCTCTGGGGAAGCCAGTCATAAATTAGAACACTTGCTAAACAACCAGTCATGAAGTGAAGACCACTTGTATTTGGTTTGCCAGTCACCTGGCCATGCCCACCCAGTCACATGATCAACAAGCCACGCCCACCCAGTCATGTGACCATCAAACCACACCCTCAAATTAGGCCACACCCATAGAAATTTGAATCCCACCCCTGGGTGGGGGGCACTGAGGATGAGTTTGTAGCATCAAGGGGACGGTGGACCGAAAAAGTTTGGGAACCACTGATCTGGATGATTGAGAATCTCCATAGACATTTGGATAAAGTATTCTCAAAAGATGGACTACATAGTTCCACATATTCTACTGTTGGCAGTGTTGGAAAGATCCTCACAGTATCAATGGGTAAGACATAAAACAAGTTGCAAAATGGAGCTGCTGGCTAGAGAGAAGTTCTCTAAGCAGGGGCTGCAGCATGAGTTTGAAAGCTCGAAGACTAAGCCTTTGGTCCCGATGACCGGCTCAGATTGAATCCTACAACATTACCCTGGGACATGTATATTTACCTTCATTCATAAGGAAGATGTATAATTACAAAGACCCTAAATTTAAGAGATTATTGATGCATATATGATACAGTTATATGAATTCTTTTGGTTCTTTTCTGAAGAGTATTTTAATGTACATAAGTAGATTTATAGGAAAATTGCTCAATATATATGTGATAGCAATAGCCCCACAGT
Source organism: Hydrophis major (assembly GCA_033807585.1). Taxonomy (NCBI): domain Eukaryota; kingdom Metazoa; phylum Chordata; class Lepidosauria; order Squamata; family Elapidae; genus Hydrophis; species Hydrophis major. The sequence continues at coordinate 257,847,134 of CM066329.1, read as the reverse complement.
TTACAATGTTTTGTATATTGCCTGCTCCCAACAATCTGGGACCTCATTTTACCAATCTTGGAAGGATGGAAGGATGGGTCAACTTTGAACCCTGTCAGGATCGGACTCCAAGCTATGGTCAAAGTTTGCCCTCAGTACTGCATTTTAACCTTTGCACCACAAGGACTCTGGTTTCTGATGTTCAAACTCTGAAATTTGACTACGAAATTATAGGTGTAGTGGACTCTACTTAAAGAAATAATTTTGAAATATTAAGAACTGGCTATTAGCAATTACCCATTTACTAATATTTTAGTAATTATCCATGTTCATAATTATCCATTATACAAATTATCCATTTTGGGAAAAGGCCAACTAATTAGAAATGTTGCATTATTTTTCTTTGGCACAGATATTATGGTATTTTATAACAGTGATAATATTAGGTAAATTTGTCTTTTTTTGTCTTTTGTAACTGATTACACGATACCCTGTACATTATTTTTTGTAAATTAGTGTCTATCTAGAGGCATAATATATATGCAATATTTTAGTTTCAACCCTAATTCTAATTCCTTTAGTGTTGCAATTTGTTGAGTTTTTAGAGTTTGGGGAATCCTTTTTTTACTGTTTATCTTCTCATTTAAGTTTTTTTTAATTTTGTAATTAAATAATAATAGTATATTTTAGTATTCTGCTAATATTTTTTTTAATCTTCTAAAAACAAAGAATAAAGTAAAAAAAATAGGGCTCTATAAATTATGTGAGGAATAAAAGCATTGGTTGTATCTGTTGTATCTGCATCTGTTACCTGAAATATCTCTTTATGGTCCTTATTGATCTGACTAGACTTTAATGGTATTGATTTCCAAACCCAGATTCTCATCATTTTCATCTAATTGTTTTATTTATTTATAGATAAGGATGCAAAAAGAATTTCTTAGACCGAGTTTTTATCTGCAATCCTGTAACAGCCTCTCTTTATACGTTTAAGCATCCATTTATGTGGTAGGTTAAAAACACCAGCATCTGCATGTATATTTCACATCAAAGTTACTATCGTGCAATCTTGTAGCCGTTCAAGCAAAGCAAGCGGCCACTGCCAGTCTGCCAATATTTTGAGGAAAATGTTTCTTATACAAATGTACATGCACACACAGAGAGAGAGAGAGAGAGAGAGAGAGAGAGAGATTTCCCTATCGAAGTATTTTCAAATAGCTACTTCCTGATCCAAGACATTTTGCTGCTGCCGAAAAAGCGAAAATAGGTTTCACTGTTCTGATGAGAGTAAAACCCAGTTTCTTGGAGTCAAAGGTTCCTAACCGCAGCAACACCTATGTGTGCTATAATATCACAACACAAGTTTTATTCTTTGGCGCTAAAGGCTCCCCAACAGTTTATTTAGCTTAAACATCTTTATTTCAGTATACAAGAGCAGATAGCTAGTCAATAGAGGATGTTTACAGAGCAAGCACTTTTAAAAGCCTTGTGCAAGCAATACAATAGATTGCTACACCTTCATTCACAGCTGGGAAGGAAGGTGGGAAAAGGGAGATAAAACCAATATATTGCCACGTACAGGAAAGAGAGAGAACACAAATGTAAGGTGTTGTGAATGAATAAATATCAAATAAAGTTATCTTGAGCTTGAAGTCAAGTGCAGGGTTCTGGCCCTGCACTTCTGATTGGCTGTTAAATGGCAAGATCAGATTGGTCCGTTCAGGAGAATCTGATTGGCCATTAACAGGCCGCTCTCATTGGTTAATGGAGCTAGCGCTCCTAGGTTGCTATTGGTTGAATAGTTAATAAGTTGCCTATATAAGGAAGGCTATAGCCTCCATCCAGTTTGAGCTGTAACACCATGTAAATAAAGAGTTTGAAGTTCACTCTTTCCACTGGCTCGTCTCCATTATTCGCACCCATGCTCCAAACTTAACACTGGCGACGAAGGTGGGATGTGGAGACATCAGAACTCACTAAAACAACAAAGAAGACAACCGAGCACGTGGCTGAAACGCACAACGGCGGAACCATGTCCAGCGGCATAGTACCACCCGCTCCGTTCGACCCAGCACAAGAGGACTGGGAGTCCTCCATGGACCATTTCCAAATGTTCTTGGAAACAAATAATCTGAAGGATGCCACAACCGGGAAGAAACGGGCAGTATTCCTGACGCACTGTGGGCCGACCGTATTCAAGATGGCCAAGGCGCTAGCAAAACCGGCTGAAGTGAAGGCTATGGACTGGGACGTCCTCGAACCGCTACTAAGGGCCCACTTTGCACCCACCATTCCAACGCTCGTAAGACGACACAAGTTCTATCAAAGAAACCAGCAGAAAGGAGAGAGTGTTGCCGACTTCGTTGCGGACCTCCGAAACTTGGGAGGCCTCTGCGATTTCGCCGACCTAGAAGAGGCTTTGAGAGACCGAGTAGTTCTAGGATTATATGCACTAAACGTGCAGAGCAAAATAATGGCAAAGGGCGACATTAGCCTTGCCGATGCCATCGCTGAGGCTACGGCAGCGGAAGCAACCAAAAAGTCAGCTGCCCAACTGCGCTGAAATCGCACTCCGACACACCAACCAGCCTGCGAACTCTCACCTAAGTCAGAAGGACAGATTTCGACAGCCCACCATGAGGACCTCTTTTCGTCGTCAGACAGCGACGAAGAAGAAGTCCATCGACTGCAGTTCGATCAGGACCGTTACCCGAAGTCCCAGCAACCATGCGTTGGCTGTGGGGCCAACCATTACCAGGCCGACTGCAAATTCTGCGATGTGCTCTGCCATGAGTGCGAGAAACGAGGCCATATCGGACGGGTCTGCAGAAGTCTCCTACAACCCAGCCAGACCTCAAAAGGGGCCAACAATTGCCAATCGACAGGAAACCGTCCTGTAAGGCGAGAACCAGCAAACCACTCCTACAGAAACCGACCCATGAATCGCCTAACGAGGTGAGAAGAGGCTCACCAAACTATCACTATCGGTCACGCCTCTTCATTGGATGCCAAGAAAATCCGAGTTAAAGTGGCCATCAAAAATCAGCCTTGCCAAATGGAAGTCGACTCAGGATCGTCCCTTTCGATGGTTTTCTGGAAGACCCTCAAGCAACTCATCCCTACTATCCAGCGCCAAGACCTCCAATTCCAAAGGCTCGTACTAAAAGATTACCAGGGGAACCGGATTCCAGTCGTAGGATCCAGTCGAGTCCGGGTTTCGTTCAAAAACTGCACAGCATACTTACCCCTGATGGTGATCGACAAGGACCGGCCTAGCTTATTAGGCCTTCAGTGGTTCGCACCACTCGACATTGAAGTGAGCGCATGTCGGATACCGCGGTCAGCCAGGTACTGCTCAAAAGACAGTGCGGTAAATTGGGGCCCGTTGTCGGATACCAGAACGTCTGGTAATCCGTGGGTTGCAAACAGTCTTTCTGGTCTTTTGATGACCGCTTCGGTGGTTGTGTTCCTCATTTGGTGGATTTCGAGCCAATTCGAGTAGGCGTCGATGGTTAACAAAAAGGTGTGGCCTTTGGTCGGCCCAGCAAAATATAGATGGATGCGGAACCAGGGTCCCCGTGGTGTCTCCCATTCGGTTGGGATTGCCTTTGGTGGAGCGTTGCTTACTTCTTGGCATCTGTGGCAAGTTTTTACTCACGATTCGATTTGTCTGTCGATGCCTGGCCACCACACATAGCTTCGTCTATGTGGCCAACTGTAGGGCTGAGCGCATGGTACAATTCATCGAGAAAACGCTACAGAAAGTGGACTATGACAACATCGAAGAGAAGATAAACCGAATCCTCTTTTTACAGCATATCACACCTCACAGCTTCACCAACAAAACTCCCGCCGAGCTGCTAATGGGACAAAAGCTCCGCTCCCACCTCGACCGGTTACACCCAGCATACGAACCGGAGAAACCACTCGGATCCAGTGGCCGATGCCGTACCTTCCAGGTAGGCAATTTGGTGTTCGCTAAAAACTTATCGGGTGATCCGCTGTGGGTAGAAGCGACTGTAGTCCGTGTAACCGGCCCAAGGTCATACATTGTACAATGCCCTGAGATATACTTTGGAAGCGCCATATCGATCAACTACGATCAAGGCTGCAGTCAGGCAATTCCGAGCTCCCTAATAACCAAACTGAGGGGGGGGGGATACAGAGGAAGATGAACCTCTACTAGAGGAAAACCTTTTTGAAGGAAACGATAGCGGAACAGAAACGCGAGAACAGGAACCAGGGATGGGAGTGACTTCGCCTCAGGGTGCTGCCAAAGAGTTTGGTGACAACGAAAACGCGAACTCTGAACCAGAGGCACCCCTTTCGCCAAACAACGCCCTACCTCAACAAGAGTGCAGCCAAACGCCGGGAACACTGCGAAAATCAAAAAGATTAACAAAACAACCGTCCTACCTCAAAGACTACGTGACCGCACCCCGTAAGCAGAAGCCGAGGGGAGGGGTGTTGTGAATGAATAAATATCAAATAAAGTTATCTTGAGCTTGAAGTCAAGTGCAGGATTCTAGCCCTGCACTTCTGATTGGCTGTTAAATGGCAAGATTAGATTAGTCCATTCAGGAGAATCTGATTGGCCATTAACAGGCCGTTCTCATTGGTTAATGGAGCTAGTGCTCCTAGGTTGCTATTGGTTGAATAGTTAATTAGTTGCCTATATAGCCTCCATCCAGTTTGAGCTGTCATACCATGTAAATAAAGAGTTTGAAGTTCACTGTTTCTACCTTCTCATCTCCATTATTCGCACCCATGCTCCATTCTTAACATCAGGCACACCGGAAAGAGAGCTTGCCTTGCATTCCTGGCCTCCGGGATAGTAGCAGATGCTGTCCTGCCATCTTGCTGAAGTAAGGACCAACCTCACTCCGACAGGTTTCCCCTACTTGTTGCCCACCAGTGAAACATCCCATGCTGGCTTGACAGTGTCTTTATCAGCTTAGAACTTTTCCATTTCAAAGAAGCTTTGTGTTATGAACTAATAAAAGAGCTTAAATAAAGTTTTAAACACTTAAATAAAAAGCAGGGTTCTAATCCTGCACTTCTGATTGGCCGATAATAGCGATATCGGATTGGTCCGTTCTGGAGAATCTGATTGGCTGTTAACGAGCCACTCTCATTGGTTCATGGGTTTAACACTTCCATGTTCTCATTGGATAATAGGTCAGCAGCCTGCCCTATAAAAGGGCTGCTGCTGCTCTAGGTTTTTTGCTCTGTTCAGAATGATTAATAAAGAGTTGAAGTTCACTGTTCACTGCCTTGTCTCCGTTCCTTGCATCCATTCACAGAACTTAACACTGGCGACGAGGATGGGATGCAGAGACATCAGAGCTGACTGAACACTACAGAGCAACAAACAGAGCACGTAGCTGAAGGCACATCGACAACGGAAACCATGTCCAGCGGCGCCATACCACCCGCTCCATTTGACCCGGCACAAGAAGACATAGACCAGTTCCAGATGTTTCTGGAGACCAACAACTTGAAGGATGCCACTATGGGAAAAAAGCGAGCAGTGTTCCTGACCCATTGCGGGCCTGCCGTCTTTAAGATGACCAAGGCACTAGCGAAACTGGCTGAGGTGGACTGGGACGTCCTCACGCCCCTTCTACGGGGCCACTATGCACCCGCCATACCAATGCTTGTCCGAAGACATGAATTTTACCAGAGGGACCAGCGGAAAGGAGAGAGCATTGCAGATTTCATTGTGGATCTCCGGAACCTGGGAGGCCTCTGTGGGTTTACAGACCTCGAAGAAGCTCTTAGAGACCGAATAATTCTGGGATTAGATGGCCCCATGACACAGAGCAAGATCATGGCCAAAGGGGACATCAACCTTGCTGATGTCATCAAGAACACTACTGCAGCAGAAGCAACCAGGAAGTCAGCCGCCCGAATGCGCCGCACTAACGCCCCACTCCGTCAACTCGCCAGCGATACCTCACCTCGCCAAGAGAGGCATACAACAGTGACCCACCACGAGGACCTCGAATCACCATCAGAAAGTGATGAGGAAGAGGTCAACCAGCTCCAGTCTGAACGTGACCAACGCCATCAGCAGAATCAAAGACTACCGCACCAATGCGCAGGTTGTGGGGCAAACCACCTGCGATCAGACTGCAAATTCCTCAACGCGCTCTGCCATTTCTGTGGGAAAAGAGGCCACATCGGGAAGGTCTGTAGAAGCAAGCAAGGATCCAGCCCATTTCAGAGGGGAAACAACTACCGCCAGACCACAGAGAATCGCCCTGTGAGTCGGGAACATTTGAACTGCCAATGGAACAACCACTCCTACAGAAATAAAATACCAACCATTTTATCGAGAAGAGAAGAGGCACACCAAACCATTACAATCGGTCACACCTCATCGCTAGATGCAAAGAAGATCCGAGTGAAGGTCACCATCAAAAACCAGCCTTGTGTGATGGAAGTCGATTCAGGATCATCCCTCTTGATGGCTTCCTGAAAGACTCTTAAATAATTAATCCCTGCCATCCAGCGTCAAGACCTCAGAGCCCAAAGAATCATACTCAAGGATTATCAGGGGAATCGAATTCCGGTCATTGGATCCAGCCAAGTCCAAGTATCATTCAAAAATCATACTGCATCATTACCACTGACCATCGTCGACCGTGACCAGCCTAGCTTGTTAGGCCTTCAATGGTTCACCCCACTCGGGATCGAGGTAGCCGGCATTCACCAAACCAGAAGCGACGACTGGGAGGAGGCCATCGTCCAGGAATTCCAGGACGTTTTTGCAGACAAACTAGGCAAGTACAAGGGGACCCCGATATCATTTAACCTTAACCCTGAAGTAGCCCCCATCCACCTTAAGCCTCGTCGGGTACCTTTTGCCCTTAAACCAAAAATTGACAAGCAGCTCGATAAATTAATAGCCTGGGGTGTTTTAGAACCAACTGACCACGCTCATTGGGAAACCCCAATTGTAACACCCATCAAACCGGATGGATCGTTAAGGATTTGTGGGGACTACCGGGCTACCCTTAATCATGCCCTTCAACAGAACACTTACCCGGTGCTGGTGGTACAACACCTTCTCCATTCCCTGGGGAGCGGAAAAGTCTTCGCTAAACTGGATTTAGCACAGGCATACCAACAATTGCCTGTAGATAAAAAAAACCCGCAGAGGCACAGACGATTGTTACACACCAAGGCGCCTTTAAGTGCAACCGACTCCAATTCGGAGTGAGCGTAGCCCCAGGGATTTTTCAAAGTCTGATGGAGAGACTCTTGCAAGGGATCAAGGGGGTCGTGCCGTACTTTGATGACGTTTTAATTGCGGCCCCGAATAGAGAAATACTAGAAAAGCATCTTAAAATGGTCCTCCAGAAATTTAAAGACTCTGGCCTTAAGGTTAAAAAAAATAAATGTCAACTGTGTACAGATAAAGTAGAGTTCCTGGGGTACCTAATCGATAAACAAGGCATTCACCCCACTAATAGCAAACTAAGGGCAATCAAAAACGCCCCAAGACCCAGAAATAGGACTGATCTCCAAGCTTTCCTGGGGCTCATTAACTTTTACAACATCTTCTTGCCCCAGAAAGCGACCGTAGCTGAGCCCCTACATAGACTTCTCAACAAAAAAGCAACCTGGGTCTGGGGACACCGTGAGGAGCACGCATTCCGACAAGTGAAAAACTTACCAACTTCAGATGCTGTTTTAATGCAGTATAACGAGACTCTGCCTTTAACAATTACATGTGACGTGTCACCGTTTGGAGTAGGAGCCATTTTGAGTCATGTGTTACCAAATGGTAGTGAGGCCCCTATTGCCTATTTTTCAAGGACCCTATCAAAGGCTGAACGTAACTATAGCCAGATCGACAAAGAGGCTCTTGCTGTTGTATCTGCTGTGAAACGGTTTCATGAATATGTGTATGGATGAGTTTTTACTATTGTTACCGACCACAAACCTTTGCTGGGGATTATAGCAGGAGGCAAGCCAACCCCCTATATATTGTCACCTAGAATGACTCGCTGGTTGGAGTTTTTAGCTGCGTACAACTATAAATTACAAAGCCATTCCCCATGCTGATGCATTGAGCCATGCCCCACTTCCGGAAACCGTCGACAACCCAGCTCCAACCCTTACAACACTCCAGATTGAAACGCTACATTCACCGCCACGAACAGCCAAAGATATTGCAATCGAAACAAAACGAGATCCTGTCTTGGCGCAAGTTCTTAGCTGGGTTGAAAGAGGATGGCCAATAGAACAAACCTCTGACGATTTCATCCCTTTCAGAAACTGGAAAACAGAACTTTTTTTGCAAAAAGGCTGCATCCTATGGGGAGATAGAGTCATCGTCCCAGAGCAGTTACAACGAGCAGTATTAAAAACATTGCATGATGGTCACCCCGGCATCGTGCGGATGAAGGCGCTCGCACGAAGCTACGCGTGGTGGCCGGGCATCTATGAACAGATCGACGCCTGGGTGGAGACTTGCTTAAAGTGCCAGGAAGTCAGCAGTGCCCCACCTAGAACAACTCCAACAGAATGGGAAACCCCCCGGGGGCCGTGGTCCCGCATCCACATTGATTTTGCGGGACCTACTAAAGGACATACGTTCCTCCTAACAGTGGATGTCTATTCCAACTGGCTCGAGATCCACGAAATGAAGAATACTACAACGGAGTCTGTCATCCGAAAATTGAATAGGCTATTCGCAATGCACGGGCTACCAGACGTTCTGGTCTCTGACAACGGACCCCAGTTCATCGCCCTGGCGTTTGAACAATACTTAGCAGATCGGGGCATCTGCCATGCGCTAAATTCGCCAGTGCACCCTGCGGCTAACGGCAGGGCTGAGCGCATGGTACAATTTGTTAAAAAACTCTTCACAAAATGGACTATGGGGACATACTCCTACTCCAACACATCACTCCGCACAGCGTCACCAACAAGACTCCAGCTGAACTGTTGATGGGACGCAAGCTCCGTTCCCACCTCGACCTGAGAAACCCTGTGGATCTAGTGGAAAATGCCGCGAGAAACCCTGTGGATCTAGCGGAAAATGCCACGAGTTCAAGGTAAGCGACTTAGTTTTCGCTAAAAAGCTCTCCGGTGAACCATTATGGGTCGAAGCAACCGTAATTCAAACCACCAGGCCCAGATCGTACCATGTGCAAACCTGCGATGGAAAAATATGGAAACGCCATATAGATCAGCTTTGCTCTTGGCTACAACCCAGTTCACACAACTCCTGGGACTCCCAAACTGAGGGGGGAGGGGATGTCGAAGAAACCGAATTTGAGATGGTGGAAAGCAGAAGCGAAGGAAGTCAGCAATCAGGCGCGATACATGAAGAAGAATCAAGGAGGGGAGTGTCCTTGCCACAAAGGAATACCTCAACGGAGACTAGCCCGCTAAGATCGGAGGACAACAACGACAGAATTAGCAGCACCGAGTAGTCCAGTGGGAATGTGGAACCGCCTGTACCAGATATGTCCAAAAACGTCCCACAGAAGCTGGACTGCAGACGGGAACCGGTGGGACAGCGCAAATCCAATAGACAGTTAAAACAACCTACATATCTTAGGGATTACGTCACCGCACCCCTCAAACGTAACCCGGGGGGAAGGGGTGTTATGAACTAATAAAAGAGCTTAAATAAAGTTTTAAAAGCTTAAATAAAAAGCAGGGTTTTAATCCTGCACTTCTGATTGGCCGATAATAGCGATATCGGATTGGTCCGTTCTGGAGAATCTGATTGGCTGTTAACGAGCCACTCTCATTGGTTCAAGGGTTTAACACTTCCATGTTCTCATTGGATAATAGGTCAGCAGTCTGCCCTATAAAAGGGCTGCTGCTGCCCTAGATTTTTTGCTCTGTTCAGAATGATTAATAAAGAGTTGAAGTTCACTGTTCACTGTCTCGTCTCCGTTCCTTGCACCCATGCGCAGAACTTAACAGGTTGTGAGACAAACAAGCCCGTAGGCCGTGCTTTCCAGAAGTTTGTTTCATTTGTCTCATGTGTCAAATCCGTCTGAAGCAGAAGCACACTGCCCCCCCCAAAAAGGTTCACTCTCCTGACAAGTGCATGAACAGAAATTATGATTCAGCTTTAGCTTTCCGCAGATATGCTTGGATGAGCTGCAATTAAATACAAATAGGCAGTGGAAGCAATCTACATAGGAAATGTTGATAAAAGAACGAGGAAGAAGGGCTAGGTGGGACTCCTGCAGTCAATGCTAATGCTCTAATCATAACGTAATTGGTTTAATTTGTCCCATCTTGGGCTTCCTTCACCTTTGTTCTTCTTATTCATCCATTTGTAGCTTTTGGAAGCAAGGATATTTAGCATAAAACATTAAGGAGAGAAGGGCAAAAAGGATGAGCAAGAGACTGGAAACTTTTAAGTCCTTTGAAAGAGAGATTGATGGACCAGAAAATGATTAGCCTTGAGAAATGATTGACAGGAGATATGATTGCTTTGTTCAAGTATGTGAAAGGATGTCAGACAGAAAAAAAATGCCAATTATTTCAGAAGACAGGATGTAGATAGAATAAAGGAGATTCCAGTTCAGTACCAAGAAAAAATTCCTAACTCGGAAAATAATTAAGCAGAGAGGTGATGGGTTCTCCTTCACTTCAGACTGAATCAAGGAGTTAACTTTTGGGAATATTTTAATCTGCAGAGAACAGGATATTAGGTTCTATGTGTACACTGCTGCCCCAATTGCAAGCTTTGATCATGCTTGGAACATGCTTAGTGTTTTTATGTGCATATATATAATGTTCAAAAATATGATTCCCAAGTAGACATAATTCAGTGACGAAAAGACTAAAAACATTGTTTTCTCCAGGTGTGAAACCTATCCTCTCTGAAAAAAAAAATCACCTTATCCACAACATCCCTACTGCCCAGCCCTCAAGGAGCTTCTTAATAATGGGCATTGTCAGCCTTCAAGATTTTTTTCTATTGATTTGCATCTTTTGGCTGCCATAAGTAACGGGGGGAAGGGTTATGTCTGGGAAGAGAGCTGGAGGTGTTACATTCTTCTGTTGTATAAATGAGGAGTGGGGAGGGGAGTATACATTCCTGCTCTTAAGTTTCTATTCCTTGTTTCGCCTTCTTTTCTCTGCGCAACTGCAAATCTTTATCAAAATATGCCAAGGTCAATGGACAGAGGCCTCATCACCACCTGAAGATGCCCACATGACCATATCCAGAACTTTTAATTGGAGGAATCTTTTGAACTTTGGGGGGTGGGAACAATTCCATCCTTTGGTATATGTAATCTGCGTACCTAATTTCTTAGATTCAGAATTTTACCTGAAGCTACCACTTCAATTTTCAGTAAAAGATTTCTTTCCTCTAATTTATGGAGTCTAAGTATTTCTTTCTTGGATCTTGAATGGAGCACATCTGCATCTACATCATGATCTGATGATGGGCAAATTTTACAATAATTGCTCTTGTAAGTACCAACAAGAAAAATGATATTGTGCTTGGTTTAAAACAATTGTATGATGGAACAGTCGTCAGAACGTAGTTGTTGCTGTTAGTTGCCAAGTCGTGTACTGCAGGGCTAATTCATGCTCACTCCAGGAGTTCAATCCTGACCGGCTCAAGGTTGACTCAGTCTTCCATCTTTCTGAGATGGATTAAATGAGGACCCAGATTGTTGGGGGCAATAAGCTGACTCTGAGGGAGGGGTGTGAAGCACTATGAAGAAATATATAAGTCTAAGTGTTATTGCTAACCATTAGGTCAGGAGAATGGAAAGCTCTGCTGCAGCACTCCATCCTTTGGAACATACATTTCCCCACGTGGATAGATTGACTCCCCAGTCCTATCGACCTTCCAGAAAGACCTTAAAACTTAGTTTTATCAACAGGCTAGGGGATCCCATAGAAATAGGGCCCCACAAAATGGTTGAGCTGATATGTAAGGTTTTCAATAACAGTCTCTTGTGGTTTTGTTTATATTTATAGGTTTTTAATAGTTTCTTACTGACTTGTTTTTAACTTTAATCATGCATCTGCCCATGTCACATACATGAAATGGGCAGCTATATAATTGCAGCAAACAAATATATAAATAAGATCTGTGGGTACAGTCAAAAAATCAGTTTGGTGGAGAGAGGGGGGAGGTGGGGAGAGAGAGAGAGACTGGATGCTTGGCAGCTGCCAGTGGGTTATTAGATGAGACATAATGATTTAAAGAGTAAATTGTGCAGATGGTAAGATCCATACTTCTCCACAGCCATTAGTAATACCATACCCTAAGTATACCCCACAGCAGTGTTCTTAATTTCCATATGCTGTGGCCTGTCACATTTTCTCAGTAAAATAAACTTGTTCTGTTCAGGAATAATGTAGTCTGAAAGAGGCGCATCTTTTATTATCTGTCCATATGGTGGCCAGATTGCTTTCACCAAAACTGTCACTGGGATGGGATATACCGTAATCTGTTCTTTCTAAACTTTCAGATCTCTTGCAGTACACAAGCTTTTTACACACTTCCAAGTTCTCTCGATGGGCTTTTTGCTAGTAAGAAGAAGAATACTGTATATGCCGTGCAAATTTTCACCTTCAAATGTGTAAATTAGTCATGACTCTCTGCTTTTGCATCTGCAGCTAGATGTTTCCCACATTAGTATCTGTGCAAAAAACAAATCCATTAATGAAAAAAGAAATGGACACAAAACACTGAAGATCTAAAATAAAATTTAGCACTAAAATAAAGACAAAAATGTGGAGGAATTAAATGACAAAGGGGACCTTATAAACTGGCTGTTAGTGAAGTAAGAGGAGTGTGGAGTTGAGTTCTGGTCTTCTCTGACAGAAAAAGTCTATAAGAAGAATGGGGTACTTCTGTATTTATTTATTTGGATTTGTAGGGTGCCAAATCCAATGATTCTAAGCAGCAGACAAAATCAAACCACCATTAAAAATAGTATGAAAAACTATTGTTATATATAGAAAAAATTGGGATTAAAAAAATGTATCAGCCATGCATTGGAATCATAAATCACTCTGGCCTGTTTAAAAAGGCAGGTGTTTAGAGCTTTTATGAAGGGTGTCAAGGTCGGGGGGCCCATGAATCGCCAGGAGAGTCATGTTCCAGAAGGCAAGAGCACAACAGAGAAGAAAAGGATCCCACCACATGGGACTGTTTATATCAGCTTTGGAAGCCATAAATGCTGACAGTTTAATTGGTGAGATCAAGAGTAGGCCAGTGGTGGGATTCACATTTTTTTTTACTACAGATTCTGTGGGCGTGGCTTGATAGAACATGCTGAATACCACCTCTGCAGATGTCAATCTTTATATATCAAAATGTTTGTCCCCCCCCTTTCCAATAACTTTGGAGCTGTTTCTAGTGGGTCTTCCAAAATAAAAGCTAAATCATCAGCAAAAGCTTGTAGCTTAAATTCTTCCTTCTTAAATTTCATTCCTTTTATGCTTTTATCATCCCTAATATTTCTATTCAATACTTCCAAGGTCAACACAAATAGCAAGGGAGATAGGGGGCATCCTTGTCTTGTACCTTTCCTTATATTAATAAAATCTGTAAGTTCCCCCTCCATCATTACCCTTGCTGTCTGTTTATTATATATGGCTTCTATTGCTTGAATAAATTTTTTAGCAAAACCCATCTGCTCCAATAATAATAACATAAATCTCCAGTTCACGTTGTCAAATGCTTTTTGAGCATCTAGGAATATCAAAGCCATTTGCTTTTCAGGATGAGCCTCATAGTATTCCAAAGTATCCAAGATTACTCTCATATTGTCTCTAATTTGTCTCTTTGGCAGAAATCCATTTTGATCTGGGTGAATAAAATTATTTAAATATTTTTTAAGTCTTTCTGCTAAGATTGAAGCAAAGATTTTATAGTCTGCATTCAATAAAGAAATAGGTCTATAATTCTTAATTTGCAGTGGGTCAGTCTCTTCCTTCGGTATAAGTGTAATATAAGCCTCTGACCATGTTTTAGGTGTCATCTTTTTTAACATAACTTCATTCATAACTTCTAACAATGGGATGCTCAATGATTCTTGAAATGTTTTATAGAATTCTGCTGGAAGCCTATCTGGACCCGGTACTTTCCCATTATTTTGTCTCTTAAATGCTTCATTTAGTTCCATCATTGTTATATTGCTTTCTAGCATTTCTTCAGTCTCTTTAGGTATCTTTGGTAAATTAGCTTCCTGTAAATACTGTTTGACTTTTTCCTCATCAATATTCTCTTGTTTATATAGTTGCCCATAAAAATCTCGAATAATTTCTTTTTTCTCCTTATTCCCATAACAAACTTGGCCTTGTTCATCTATTAACTTCAATATTTTTCTTGATTCCTTCTCTTTTCTCAATTTATATGCTAGCCATCTACCTGGTTTATTTGCATCTTCAAAATAATTCTGTTTAGAGTTTCTAATTTTCTGTGCCAGTTCTTCTTTCTCTATTAATTCCATTTTATGTTTGATTACATCCAGCTTCAATTTAATATCCTTTTTCTGTGGCATTTTCTGTAATTCTTTTTCAAGAATTTTATACTCATCTTCCAAGGCCTTAGAAGCTTGCCTTTTCCTAATATTCTTTTTTCTTGTATAATCTATTATCAAACCTCTAGCGTATGCCTTCATTGTGTCCCACACATTTTGCGTTGAAGTATCTTCTTTTTTATTTTCTCTGAAGAAAAAAGCCAATTCCTTCTCCATCCATTGTATAAAATCTTTCTCCTTTAAAATAGTATTATTTAATGTCCATCTCGATCTTTTTTTTTGTCCCTTCCATTTAATTGTCATTGGGCTATGATCTGCCCAAGTACTTGTTTCAATATTTGTTTCTTTAATATTGGATATTAATTCTGTTGAGATCCAAATCATATCGAATCTGGACCATGATAAATGTCTACTTGAATAAAAAGTATATTGTTTAGTTTTAACATTTCTTTCTCTCCAAATATCTTTTAAAGTTAATTCATCTGTCATTTTAAAAAAAGACCTTGGGAGAGCCTTTCTATTTTGCTTTGTTGTTGTTGCTATATAGTCCAATTTATTGTCCACAATTCCATTAAAATCTCCCATCATAATTATATTAACATGGTCCACTCCAATTATTTTAATGTGTAGCTTTTTATAAAACTCTTCTTGTTTATCATTCGGAGCATAAATTGCAATCAAGAATATTTTTATATTATTGTCCATTATTTCTACCATTAATACTCTTCCATCTTCATCCGTGTAAATCAATTTTGCTGGGATAGCCTCTTTAATGTATAGAACCACTCCTCTTTTCTTACATTGAGTCAAAGAAGTAAATATTTTCCCCTATTTTGGCTGTAATAACAATTGTTCATGTTGTTTTTTAATATGAACTTCTTGTAAACAAATTATATCAAATTTTAATTTCTCTAATTTATGAAAAGTTTTCCTTCTTTTAACAGCTGAATTAAGTCCATTTATATTCATTGTAATCAGTTTTTTTTCTTCCATGATTATGCTTTATATTTAGGTCTAACCGCTCTCGTGGATCTCACTTCACGCTGTTCTTTGCTATCCATCTGTCCCCCTACTGCTCCTTTCTCTTTTTCAGTCTCCAGTTGTTCCTCTTGAAACTCAATTAATGAGACCTCTTTCTCTGCTTCCTCTCTTCTTCCTCCAAAAAATTCTGCATGGAAAAGTTCTGCTTTCTCAATTGAATCAATTCTATATCTCTGCTCTTGCCACCTAAACATTAGTCCTTCTGGAATCAGCCATCTATAATTCACTTCGTTTTCCAATAGTATTTTGGTCAGAAATCGATATTCTCTTCTCATCTCTCTCACTCTTCTGGGTATTTGTTTTAAAACCACAACCTCTTTACCTTTGTATTTCAATATTTTCTCTCTTACTACTTGTAATATTTGCGTTTTAATGGATTTTTTGGTAAATCTAATATGGACTTCCTTGGGTAATTTATTTCTCATCGCATATCTTGTATAGACTCAGTATATCTCATCTATTCCATCCATCATCTTTTCCTCTGTAATTTCCAAAGCATCTGCCAAAATTTCTATCATTACCGCTGCCAAGTTTTCTCCTTTTTCCTCTTCTATATTTTGAAATCTGAGGTAAAATTCTGACCTTTCCATCTCCCACCTCAACATCCCACCTTTTTCTTGTTCAACCGCTGTTAATCTACTGTCAATATTTCCAATCTTCTTCTCTCTTTGTTTTCCTTCTTCCTCAATTTTTTGGAATCTCTCCTCATACTTGACCATCATTTGTTTAATGTTTTCCACTTTTTCATCAGTCTTCTCTATTCTTTGTTCAATATTTTCTGTTCTTTGTTCAATATTTTCTGTTCTTTGTTCAATATTTCCTGTTCTTTGTTCAATGATGTCTGATTTTGTCTTGAGATCTTGGATTCCTTGCATAATCATCTGTAAAGTTACTCTTTCTTGTTCCTTATCTTGCTTCAACATTGTCTGAATTAAACGTTGTCCTCCAGCTGGTGGAGAAGCAGAGGTAGAAGCAGAAATGCCAGATGGTATTGGTTTCCTGCTCATTTCAATGCTTCCAAAGCTTCAAATTCTTCTTGACTTTTAATCCAACTGGTAGAGCAGCCAATTATAATCCAAAATGGAAAACTCCAATAGTAAAAGACACGAAACCAAAGAAGAAACAGGAAAAAAGGAAGAAGAAAGATCTTCAGGTTCTTCTAGTCCCTAATCCAATTACGAAGTAGTCCACCATAAAAAAGGAAAAAATAGAAAGGAGAAAAACAAACAAATCCAAAAATAATAATTTTGATTAAGAGCAAAAAAAAAAAAAAAAGCAAAAAGAGAAAAGAGAAAAAACAAAAAGTTCCTTCAGATTCTTCACACCTTAATCCAGTTGAAAAGTCTCAATAATCAAAAAAAAAAAACAAAAACAAAGTGGTCCAAAAACATAGATAGGAAAAGCAAAAAAATCCTAATAAAAAAGAAAAGAAAAATAAAGAAAAAACTCTGAGGCTTTCCCTTTAAAATAAAAGGCAGATATAAGAATATTACTAGAATTGAAATTTAGAAAAAGGCTAGCGAATGGGGTATATATAAGAAAGCACACTGCACTTTATTTATTTATCCAAGGCTCTTGTTATGACTCTCTTCTCCAGCAGCTTCAAAGCCAAACCTCAAGTGTTATTGATAACAGTCCAGGAAAGCACCTGCAATAATATTTTGCTGTGCTCTCCCTCTATCTTATCACGTTATAATGTCCTTGAGAAGAGGTCTTTTTGCAATTCTCTCCAATTCAAATAAAATACTTTCAAGCCTCTAGTTGGCAGTGTTGCAAAGTTTCTTAATGCTCTTCCTCCCCCCCAGCCAGAAAAAAGGAGTAATATATACAGAAACAAAAAAAAAATAGCCAAAGGGAGCCTCTATCCTGAAGAAAGTTAAAAAATCAAAGGGAGCATAAAAATATATATAAGAGAAAATTCAATCCAGTTACCTACAAAGTCACACTAAAATCCCCCCAAAAAAATATAGAGAACAGAAAAAAAAAACCAAACCTCAATTTGACATCACTTTAAAAAACGCCGCTCAGACAATTTCAGTCAAAAAAAAAAAAGTCTTCTTCTTTGTTCAGGATGTCCTTTCCAACCTCAGCGAATTTACAACACAAAAGAGTTTTTCTCACCCAGCCGACACACTTTCACTCCAGCCACTTTCTTTCCGGAGCTGTGGAGAGGTGGCTGGTTTGAAAATAAATAAAGATAAAACAAAGATTTTGACAAAGAATATGCTATTAAGACAGAGAGAAGAACTGGCAGATCTTTTGAAAATTCAAGTTACAAATAAGGTTAAGTATCTGGGGATATATTTGACAACAAGATGTAGCACATTAAAGGAGAATAATTATATTAAACTTAAACAACAGATAACTACAGATTTGAAGAAGTGGGAAAACTTGCAATTGTCATTAATAGGGAGAATTTCAACAATTAAGATGAATATTCTACCTAGAATTTTATTTTTGTTTCAAACAATACCAATTAGGCTTGGAAAAGACTATTTTGAAGATTTAAATAAAATTATGTTGAAGTTTATATGGCAAGGTAAAAAAGCGAGAATAAAGCTAAAGCTTTTGCAAGATGCTAGAATTAGAGGAGGTTTTGGCCTGCCTAATTGGGAATTATATTATCAAGCTGCAAGTTTGATGTGGGTCAAAGAATGGATAACATTAAGGAAACATAGGTTGTTGACATTAGAAGGGCATGACTTACTGTTGGGCTGGCATGCTTTTTTATGGTATAAGGGAACTAAAACACAGGGTTATTTTAGAAGACATTATGTACGGGAGTCTTTGTGGTTAAATTGGGAGAAGATAAAAAGACAATGTTATTTGAAAATTCCAGTTTGGTTATCGACCATTGAAGCATTTTCCTATCCTATAATCTACAAGAAGGAACAAACAGTTAGATATGGGGAACTTTTGGATGAAAAGGGTGAACTTAAATCGATCCAAAACTTAGAGGAACAAGGTATAAGGATGAATTGGTTTTCATATGCACAAATACATTCAAGGTATGATGAAGATTCCAAAACGGAGGGATTTTATGATAAACAGACTGATTTAGATAAGATCTTGATGGGTACTGATGAGAAGGTGATTAAAAAATTATATGGTTATTTACTGGGAATGAAATTAGAGGAAGAACAAGTCAAAGAAACTATGATTGTTTGGGGAAAGAATTTTGGATATGGGATTGATTTAGAGAAATGGCAGAAATTGTGGTCTCAAAATTATAAAATGACAATGTCAACAGCATATAAAGAAAACTTGTATGAGATGTTTTACAAGTGGCACTTTCCCCCAACAAGAATAACAAGAATGTTTAAGAACAAATCTGAAAAATGCTGGAAATGTCATCAGATACCCGGCTCGTATTACCATATGTGGTGGACTTGTGAGGATGCTAGAAAATATTGGACTATAATTCGCATGTGGTTGGAAAAAATGACAAAGAAATATATAGACTTGAAACCAGAGATCTTCTTATTGGGAATTTTACCTGATATATATAGTAAAGATTTGAAATACCTGATTGTAAATGTATTAACAGCGGCCAGGATTGTATTTGCTAAAAATTGGAAGAATGAGAAAATACCATTACAGGAAGAAATTATTAAGAAATTGTTAAGAAAATATTGGAATGTGCTGAGATGAGCAGATTGACATTTGAAATTAGAGAGCAAGAGGATAAACAATTTTATGAAATTTGGGATCTTTTTTATAAATGGCTAGATGATAAAATACGATAATAGAATATTTTAGATAGTAAGAAATAATTTTGCTATTATTTTGTTATTTGATATTATATTTATAAAGGTTTTTTTTAGGATTGATTTGGTATGATTATATGATTTGTTGAATAATCTGGTTAAAGTATTGTTAGCTCATAAAGCATGAATGATTAAAAGTATAGTCAAATTTTTTTTTTTTTTTTAGTGATTATAGGATATATAAGTTTGGATTGATAATATGAGTTGTTATGTAACATAATTGTAACTGGGACTACAGAATGAATGCACAAAAATGATGAACCAACTGACACACTGGATGTACATACGAGAGTTGAATGTTTTAATGTTTTGTTTGTCTTGTTTGTTTGTAGAAAATTAATAAAATTTTCTTTCAAAAAAAAAAAATGTTTGCCAAATGATTGCATTTGACAGATGGACCCCTGAAGAAGAAGCAACAACACCAGGTTGAAATTGTGGGGAAGTAGATTCGGTTTAGATACTAGGACAAATTTCTTAAGGGTAACAGCCATCAATCAGTGGAGTAGATTTCTTTATTAAATGGTAGGTTCCTTTTGAGGTCTTCCCACCAAGCTAGGTGTTAAGTCCTGGGCATGGGCTCAAGGAACGGAGATGAGACATCAAATGGTGACTTCAACTCTTTATTTAACAGAACAGAGCAAAAATACCTGGGCAGCAGCAGCTCTTTTATAGAGCTGGCTGCCGTCAAAACAACCAATGAACTGAGTTTATCGCTTTCACAAGCGTCCTATCAGGGGGTCCCGTTAACAGCCAATCAGACTGGCCAAAAATGACCAATCACGACTCGCTATCTACGGGCCAATGAGAAGTGCAGGATTACAAGCCTGCTGTAATACGAAGCTTTTGAGGGTTGTATTGCTGCGTTGGCTAATCCATAACACCCCTCCCCCCTTGGTTCCATCTGAGGGATGGGGTGACGTATTCTCGCAAGTAGGCAGGTCACTTCACCTGTCTGCTCGACCTGCGCTGTCCCACCGGGTTCTCTCCTGGTTCTGGTTCTGGTTCTGGTGGGCTGCTAGCTGGGTCGGATGGCGGAGATTGTGGCCCCGGGCTGCTTTCCCTGCTTACATCAGCGTTGCCTTCCGGGTTTCCTGGATCCGCTTCCATCGTGGTACTGTCACGTGGCGAGGCCACTCCCTGGCTCGGTTCTCCTTCGGATGGTGAGTATCCCCTGGTTGATTGTGTGGGCTGTTGGGTTTCGATTATCATTTCTTCTTCGTCCTCCTCAATGTTCCTTCCCCCCCCCCCCCAGCTAGAGGTTCCAGTGCTAGTCTGGAACGGAGTTGGTCTATGTGGTGTTTCCACATCTTACCGTCTGCCATTTGTAGGCAATAGGATCAGGGTCCTGTAAGTTGCGTTATTGTCGCGGGGACCCACAATGGGTCACCCGAGAAGTTTTTTGCAAACACAAGGTCCCCTTCCTGTAATGCCCGGCACTTGCTGCTGGATCCTGGGGGTTGTTCTGGAGTGTAGTTTGGGTGAAGGCGATCGAGATGCGAGCGAAGTTTTCAGCCCATCAGGAGTTCAGTTGGGGTTTTGTTCATGGTGCTGTTTGGGGTTATGTGTTGGAGAAGAAGCATTCGGTTTATTTTGTTGTCAATGTTGCCGTGGTCCATTTTGTGCAGGGTCTGTTTTAAATATTGAACCATTCGCTCAGCCCTACCATTGGCCGCAGGGTGAGCTGGCAATGTTAAGGCATGGCGGATGCCCCGATCTGCCAGGTACTGTTCGAATGGCAGGGCAGTGAATTGGGGGCCATTATCGGAGACCAGGACATCCGGAAATCCGTGGGTAGTGAATAGTTTATTCAGTTTTTTAGTGACTGCGTCTGTGGTGGTGCTTTTCAGCTTGTGGACTTCAAGCCAGTTTGAATAGGCATCCACTGTTAGGAGGAAAGTGTGTCCTCTTGTGGGTCCCACAAAATCGATGTGGATACAGGACCAAGGACCTCGAGGCGTTTCCCACTGAGTTGGGGGAGTTTTTGGAGGAGTGGAGCGAGTCTCCTGGCATTTACTGCATTTTGCTACCCAAGTCTCTATTTGTTTATCTAACCCAGGCCACCATGCATAACTCCTGGCTAGTGCTTTCATGCGCACGATGCCTGGATGTCCATCGTGCAGTATTTTCAATATCCTATATTGCAATTTCTCCAGGACTATGACTCTGTCTCCCCACACTATGCAGCCTTTCTGGGAAAATAGTTCTGTTTGACGATTCCTAAATGGCTTGAACGTGTCATTGGTTGCACCGTCCGGCCAACCCTGTTCTACCCAGCTGAGGACTTGTGCCAAAACAGGGTCCTTTTTTGTCTCTAAGGCTATGTCTCGAGCGGTTAGTGGCAGCGATTTGAGGGTTTCGATTTGCAATACAGCTACAGTTGGAGCAGGGTCCTCTATAATGTCTGGTAATGGAGAGCGGCTCAAAGCGTCAGCATGGGGAATGGTTTTCCTCAGGCGATGTTGCAATCGGTAAGCGTAGGCGGCTAAAAATTCTGACCAACGTGTCATTCTTGGTGATAAGATATGGGGAGTTGGTTTGTTTCCCGCCAAAATACCAAGTAGCAGCTTGTGGTCTGTAATTATGGTAAAGGGTCTCCCATATACATATTCATGGAAACGTTTAATTGCGGATACAATAGCGAGGGCCTCTTTATCAAGTTGACTATAGTTCCTTTCGGTTTTAGACAAAGTTCTCGAAAAGAATCCAATGGGTGCCTCATTTCCATTTGGTAGGACATGGCTTAAGATGGCTCCTACTCCAAATGGTGAGGCATCACAGGTAACTGTCAAAGGTAGAGTCTCGTTGTATTGCATTAATACAGCATTGGAAGTTAAAAGGTTTTTTATCTCTTTGAACGCTGTCTCTTCACGCCATCCCCAGACCCAGGAAGCCTTTTTATCGAGAAGTCTATGTAGGGGCTCGGCTACGGTTGCCTTCTGGGGCAAGAAAATGTCATAAAAGTTAATGAGTCCCAGGAAGGCTTGGAGGTCTGTCTTATTCCTAGGTCTCGGGGCTTTTTTAATTGCGGTTAGTTTTATTTCGGTGGGGTGGATTCCCTTTTTGTCGAGAAGGTATCCCAGGAACTCCACTCTCTCCATACAAAGTTGACACTTGTCTGTTTTTACCTTCAGACCAGCGTCTTTGAATTTCTGAAGGACTTTTCTGAGTCATTGCACTAATAACTCCTTAGTGGGGGCAGCTATTAGGACGTTGTCAAAAAAAGGCACGACGCCTTTTATGACTTGTAATAGTCTCTCCATTAAACTTTGGAAAATGCCAGGTGCCACACTTACTCCGAATTGGAGTCTATTGCACTTGAAAGTGCCTCTATGTGTAACTATTGTCTGGGCTTCTGCAGTTGCTGTGTCTACAGGTAGTTGCTGGTAAGCCTGAGCTAAGTCCAATTTCACAAATATTTTTCCGCCACCCAGGGAATGAAGAAGGTGTTGAACCACCGGTACTGGATAAGCGCTCTGTTGAAGAGCATGATTTAGGGTGGCCCGGTAATCCCCGCAAATTCTTAACGAACCATCTGGCTTTATGGGCGTTACTATCGGGGTTTCCCAGCGGGCGTGGTCAATCGGTTCCAATACGCCCTGGGCTATCAGTTTATCTAGCTGCTCATCGATCTTCGGTTTTAAGGCAAAAGGTACTCGATGAGGCTTAAGCTGAATGGGAGCTATATCAGGGCTGAGATTAAATGATATGGGGTCCCCTTGTACTTGCCTAATGTTCCTGTGAACACATCCTGGAATTCCTGGATGAGAGCCTCTTCCCAGTCGTCGCTTCTGGTTTGGTGTATGCCAGCTAGTTCAATCCCGAGTGGGGCGAACCACTGTAACCCTAACAAACTGGGTCGGTCACGATCGACGACAGTCAGGGGAAGCATTGCTGTGCGGTCCTTAAAGGATACTTGGACGTTGCTGGAACCGACAACTGGGATTCTGTTTCCCTGGTAATCTTTCAGGATGATTCGTTGCGTGCTGAGGTCCTGGCAGCAAATGGCAGGGATCAGCTGTTTGAGGGTTTTCCAGGATACCATTGATAGGGATGATCCCGAATCGACTTCCATCATGCACGGTCGAGTCTCAATAGTGACCCTTATGCAGATCTTTCTTGCATCGAACAATGAAGCGTGGCCGATGATAATGGTTTGGTGGGCCTCTTCTTGTCTCGTTGAAGAGGCAGGTGCTTGGTTTCTGTGGTAGTAGTGGTTGTTCCATTGGTGGCTCAGACAGTCCCGATTCTCAGGAGGTTTGCCTATCTCCCGACGGAGGTTGTTCTCCCTTCGGTTGGGACATCGAACGGTGACTTCAACACTTTATTTAACAGAAAAGAACAGAGCAAAATACCTGGGCAGCAGCAGCTCTTTTATAGAGCTGGCTGCCGTCAAAACAACCAATGAACTGAGTTTATCGCTTTCACAAGCATCCAATCAGGGGGTCCCGTTAACAGCCAATCAGACCAGCTAAAAACGACCAATCACGACTCTCGCTATCTTTGGGCCAGTGAGAAGTGCAGGATTACAAGCCTGCTGTAATACGAAGCTGTTGAGAGTTGTATCGCTGTGTTGGCTTAGTCCATAACACTAGGTAATCCAGAATGCTTTAGCAAATGGGTCTAGATAACCGCAGAGATCCCTTGCAGCTCTACAGTCCTGTGAAATGCATAATCTTCTCAAACAGGAGCAAAATAAAAGCCAGCCCAAACATTATTGCTGGAATGATGTATGCAATCTGCTGAGCCAGCATGTGGAGTGTATTTCACTAAGAACGCCCTCCAAGTTGGCAGGGGACACTCAGCAGTGAAATAGATTTAACAAGTCAGCAAGTCAGGACAGCTATCTTTCTCAATACAGATGATTTATATTATCTATTCTTTTCAGACAGACTGAGTGTTTCTTCTCCAATTTGGCACATTTCCAGATTTATTGGAACTACAACTCCCCATATTCTGGAAGTCACAATCCTTATACATCTGATCAGAGAAAGGTGCTGTACAGTGGAGCTGGACAGAATGGGATATACTACAAAGAGGAGATGGACAGAATTGTATATAATATAGAAGAGGAGAAATGTTCTAAAATGACAACAATCCCACATTCCTTAGTGCCAAAGGAAAACAATCCTGACGTGTTTTGGATAAGCTCCATTTTCAAGGGTAGTTATGACTTAAGTAGAGACAGGTTGGTGCAATAGTTTTGTCAGCATTCCAGCAAACCTCCACTCCAACCAATAACTCCGAGACATATATCTTCTCAAAAGTTTATTTGGATAGTAACTGGCACAACTGGGGAATCCCGAATCTGAAAGTTCCAGGCTTCCTTGTAATAAGTAAAAACTACAAATCCATCCACTGCATCCATCATTACATCACATGGCCCAATCACCATCTGTCCCAACTTAAGTCTTCCTCTCACTTACGTGCAAAAATAACATGACCTTGAATTAGAAAAAGAATGTTATTATGTCTAACTACATACACTCCAAGAAATTCCCCCCTCCCACTTTCCCATGCTCCAATGTGGCAGTGTGGGAGCATCTGGTCTCAATATGGCTTCCAAAGCTGACAGGCACCAGGCTAGTAACCAAGAGACCTGGTTCTGATCTCACCTGAGGCACAAAACCAGCTAGGTGACCTTGGGGCCAGTCACTCTCTCTCAACCCTAGGAAGGAAGCAATGGAAAACCACTTCTGAAATTTTGTCAAAAAAACCTGCAGAGATTTCCCTCAGCAGTCACTTGCAGTCAACATTAACCCAAAGATATATGCTTTAAAAATTCAGAGAAAAAATAGTGATTTAAATGCAGCAAGTTCAATCAGAACGCAGGTGTGCTTGAAGAAAGTTTCTATTCAAATTGAATTAGGCCTGATGGATAGAGTTTTTCCTCCTTGGCTCTTAGAATTTTTTTCTTTCCCCCTTTTTTCTACTCGGACATAACTGACTTTCTTCCTCTGCCTTTTTGCAATGCAGTCTTCTTGCAGTGTTAAACATCAAAAACTCTATTACTAAATGAACATACAAAACCTTTAAAAAAACACCTAAATATAGAAGTACATTTAATTGCAGCAAAGATGTATTTTCATGTTTCCCGTGGCAACACAAATAGCCAATTGCGTTTTCTTTCTCATATTCATTTGTTTTTTATTTCTATATTTTTTTCTAAGCCTTTCTAAGCTCACAACATTGTTTACAAAAATAGATATGTAATATTATATAATATTCTAATTTATCAAACAGGTACTAACATTCCAAAGAAACATAACAATAAAATATAGAAAATATATTGAATATAGAATATAGAAAAAATACCAGACAGGTATTTGTTCAGGTAGTCTTGCACATGAGCCCAAAATTTATGTTGCTAAGTGAGACATTTGTTAAGTGAATTTTGCCCAGTGATGGGATTCAAAAAAATTTCTACTGGTTCAGTGGGCATGGCTTGGTGGGTGGAGTGTGGCTTGATGGGCGTGGCTTGGTAGGTGTGGCAGGGGAAGGATACTGTAAAATCTCCATTCCCTTACCAACCCCACTAACCTGCTTTCCAGCTCCGTTCTCCTGCGCAGAGCAACAAAAGAAGACCCAGCCAATCAGCTCGGATTCATAAGGCAGAGAATGGATGGGGGCAGGGGTGGTTAGAGGTGGTATTTGCCAGTTCTCTGAATTACTCAAAATTTCCACTACCAGTTCTCCAGAACTTGTCAGAACCTGCTGAATACCACCTCTGATTTTGCCCCATTTTACAAACTTTCTTGCCACAATTGTTAAGTGAATCACTGCAAATATTAAGTTAGTAACATGATGGTTAAGTGAGACTAATGTCCTCATTGACCACTTGTGAGAAGATCACAAAAGGACCACATGATCCTGGAACACTATAGCCATCATAAATATGAATCAGTTGCCAAACATCTGAATTTTGATCATGTGACTGTTCTGTATGCAATAAAGATTAATAAAGTGTGAGCTTGGAGTAAGTGCAGGGTTCTGGCCCTGCACTTCTGATTGGCTGTTAAGCGGCCGGACCGGATTGGCCCATTCCGGGGAATCCGATTGGCCCTTAACAGAGAGTTTCTATTGGTTATAAGAGCTAGTATTCCTAGCTCGTTATTGGTTAAAAGTTACAAGGTTTGCCAATATAAGGCAGGGTTTAACTACTGTTAAAACGAGGAAGTCACAATGTAAATAAAGAGCTGAAGTTCACCGTTCAGAGGCTTGTCTCCATTCTTTCTCACCCATGCTCAATACTTAACACTGGTGATGAAGGTGGAATTTGGAGATATCTGAACCAACGAAACTTCGAAGAACACCGAGCACGTGACAGACGACGCCAACAATGGAACCATGTCTGGCGGCATCGTACCACCCGCTCCGTTCGATCCAACACAAGAAGACTGGGAGTCTTACATGGATCGTTTCCAAATGTTCCGAGAGATGAACAACTTAAAGGACGCCACAGCCGGGAAGAAGCGGGCGGTGTTCCTAACGCATTGTGGTCCAACCGTATTTAAAATGGCTAAAGCACTAGCCAAACCCCGAGAAGTGAAGGCCATGGATTGGGACGACCTCGAACCTATCCTGCAAGACCACTATGCCCCGACCATGCCTACGCTCGTGAGATGCCACGAGTTTTATCAGAGAAGCCAACGAAAGGGAGAAAGCGTGGCCGACTTCATAGCAGACCTCCGGAATTTGGGAGACCTTTGCGGATTCACCGATTTAGAAGAAGCACTAAGAGATCGCATAGTTCTGGGACTAGATGCACCAGGCATCCAAAGCAAGCTGATGGCGAAAGGCAACATCAGCCTTGCTGACACCATCGCCAATGCTACTGCAGCAGAAGCAACCAGGAAGTCAGCTGCACAACTACGCCGAAACCGCGCTCGGGTACCTCCACCGACAAGCGACATTTTATCCAAGTCGGAAGGACAACTTGCGACAACGCATCACGAGGACCTCTCTTCGTCGTCAGACAGCAACAAAGAAGGGGTCCATTGACTGCAGTCCGACCGGGACCACCACCCAAAACCTTTACGCACTTGCGCTGGATGTGGAGCCAACCATGCCAGGTCCGAATGCAAATTCTGCGACGCACTGTGCCATGAGTGCAGGAAACGAGGCCACATCGGACGGGTCTGCCGCAGCTCGCCAGGACCCGGCCAGGCCTCAAAAGGGGCTAACTATCGCCAATTGACAGGAAACCGTCCTGTACGGCGAGAACCAGTAAACCACTCCTTCAGAAATCGAGCTTTGCAGAGAGAAGAGGCTCACCATACTATCACTATCGGTCACGACTCAGCCTTGGACACTAAGAAAATCCGAGTCACGGTAGCCATCGAGAACCAGCCTTGCCACATGGAGGTCGACTCGGGATCGTCCCTCTTGATGGTGTCCTGGAAGACACTCAAGAACTCATCCCCACAATTCAATGCCAAGATCTCCGCTTCCAAAGACTCATCCTCAAGGACTACCAAGGGAATCGAATCCCCGTCGTCAGTTCCTGCCGAGTCTGAGTCTCCTTCAAGAAGCACACAGCGTTCTTACCTTTAACGGTCATTGAAGTGGCCGGCGTAAACCAAGTCAGTGGCTGTGACTGGGAGGAAGACCTTATCTATGAGTTCAGGGACGTCTTCGCGGACAGCTTAGGCGAGTACAAGAGGACCCAAAAATAGCTCCCATCCACCTAAAACCCCGTCGAGTTCCATTTGCCTTAAAATCGAAAATCGACGAACAACTCGACAAACTGATACCTCAAGGGGTGTTAGAGCCCATCGATCACTCCCCTTGGGAAACCCCTATTGTAACACCCATTAAGCCAGACGGGTCAATCCGAATTTGTGGGGACTACCGGGCCACTTTGAGCCACGTCCTGCAGCAGAACACGTATCCAGTTCCGGTGGTGCAGCATCTCCTCCATTCCCTGGGGGGCGGGAAAGTTTTCGCTAAATTAGATTTAGCTCAGGCATATCAGCAATTACCAGTAGATGAAAAAACGGCACAGGGCCAAACTATTGTGACGCACCGAGGTGCCTTTAAATGTACCCGGCTGCAATTCAGAGTTAGTGTAGCCCCGGGGATTTTTCAGAGCCTTATGGAAAGGTTATTGCAAGGAATTAAGGGTGTGGTCCCCTATTTTGATGATGTATTAATTGCAGCTCCTACAAAAAAAATCTTACAGGACCGGTTAAAATTGGTCCTAAAAAAATTCCAAGAGGCCGGTCTTAAGGTTAAAAAAAAACAAATGTAAATTGTATACTGACAGTGTTGAGTTTTTAGGGTACCTGATTGATAGCCAGGGCATTCACCCTACCGAAAGTAAATTAAAAGCGTTCAAAAACGCTCCCAGGCCACGAAACAAGGCCAATCTCCAGGCGTTTCTAGGCCTCATCAATTTTTATAATGTATTTTTACAGCACAAAGCAACTGTCACTGAACCATTACACCGGTTGTTAGATAAAAAAGCAAATTGGCTATGGGGTTACCGTGAAGAACAGGCATTCCGAAATGTTAAAAAACTGCTCACTTCTGACTCTGTACTCATGCAGTATAACGAGACTTTGCCGTTAGTTATAACCTGTGATGCATCGCCTTTCGGGGTGGGTGCCATTTTGAGCCACGTACTGCCTAATGGGAACGAAGCCCCTGTTGCATATTTTTCAAAGACACTTTCAAAAACTGAGCAGAACTGTGGACAAATTGATAAAGAAGCCCTCGCAATTGTCTCAGCTGTGAAAAGATTCCACGAATACGTCTATGCCGGGCTTTTACTATTGTGACTGACCACAAACCTTTATGAGGGATAATAGCCGGAGATAAGCCGACTCCCAACATATTATCCCCTAGGATGACCCAAAGGTCAGAATTCTTAGCTGCTTATAACTATCGGCCGCAATACCGCCCGGGGAAAGCCATTCCCCACGCCGACGCATTGAGCTGAGCACTGCTTCCAGAGACTCTCGACGATCCTGCACCAATGGTAACCATGATGCAAATCGAGGCACTCAACTCGCCGCCATTAACCGCCCGAGATATCGCGAGAGAAACCAAACGCGACCACACCCTAGCGCGAGTTCTGGGCTGGGTAGAACGCAGATGGCCATTGGACCAGTTAACAGATGACTTCACACCGTTCAAGACTCAACAAACCAAGCTCTTCTCCCAGAAAGGCTGTGTCATCTGGGGCGATAGAGTCGTTATCCCAGAACGACTCCAGAAAGCGCTGCTGAGAACCTTGCACAATGGCCACCCCGGCATCGTGCAAATGAAAGCCCTTGCGTGAAGCTATGCATGGTGGCCGGGCATTGACAAGCAAATCGAACATTGGGTTAAAGCTTGTCCCAAATGCCAAGAA
The DNA here is from genome assembly GCA_033807585.1 of Hydrophis major. Lineage (NCBI taxonomy): Eukaryota > Metazoa > Chordata > Lepidosauria > Squamata > Elapidae > Hydrophis > Hydrophis major. The sequence continues at coordinate 257,817,504 of CM066329.1, read as the reverse complement.
GTCAGCAACGCCCCACCAAAAGCCATTCCTACTGAATGGGAGGCACCACGTGGACCCTGGTCCCGAATTCACCTGGACTTCGCGGGGCCAACCAAAGGCCACACCTTCCTGCTTACCATCGACGCCTACTCGAATTGGCTCAAAATCCATTGCATGACGATTACAACCTCCGAGGTGGTTATCAAAATCCTAAACAGACTCTTTACAACCCACGGATTACCAGACGTTCTGGTATCCGATAATGACCCTCAATTTACCGCACTAGCGTTCGAGCAGTACCTCGCTGACCACGGCATCCGTCATGCGCTCACCTCTCCTGTGCACCCTGCGACCAATAGCAAAGCAGAACGCATGGTCCAATTTGTGAAGAAAACCTTGCAAAATGTAGACTATGACAACATTGACGACAAGGTCAATCAAATCCTCTTCTTGCAACACATCACCCCACATAGCGTCACCAACAAAACTCCCGCCGAACTGCTAATGGGACGAAAGCTCCGCTCCCACCTCGACCAGTTGCACCCAGCTTACAAACTGGAGAAACCACTAGGATCCAGCAGCTGCTGTCGCACCTTCCAGGTAGGAGATCTGGTTTATGCTAAAAATCTATCGGGCGACCTGTTGTGGGTGGAAGCGACAGTAGTACGTGTAACCGGCCCCAGATCCTACCTGGTACAATGCCTTGACGATAAACTTTGGAAACGGCATATCGATCAATTACGATCACGGCTTCCAGCGGCCAGTCCGCAACTCCCCTATGACCAAATTGAGAGGGGAGAGGTACGGAAGAAGATGAAGTCCTAGGAAACCCGTTCGAAGGAAACGATGGTTTGATAGAAACTCAGGAAGCAGAGCCGGAGGGAGAAATGGTTGCACCTCAGGGAATTGCAGAGAATGTGGGCAACGACGTAGAAGTGAACTCTGAACCAGAAACAGCCCCATTGCCAAACAACGATCTACCTCAGCGTGATTGCAGCCAGCCGATACAACGGAAATCAAAGAGACTAATAAGACAACCGTCCTACCTAAAGGACTATGTAACTGCGCCCTGCAAATAAGAAGCCAGGGGGAAGGGGTGTTGTGTATGCAATAAAGATTAATAAAGTGTGAGCTTGGAGTAAGTGCAGGGTTCTGGCCCTGCATTTCTGATTGGCTGTTAAGCGGCCGGACCGGATTGGCCCGTTCCAGGGAATCCAATTGGCCCTTAACAGAGAGTTTCTATTGGTTATAAGAGCTAGTATTCCTAGCTCGTTATTGGTTAAAAGTTACAAGGTTTGCCTATATAAGGCAGGGTTTAACTACTGTTAAAACGAGGAAGTCACAATGTAAATAAAGAGCTGAAGTTCACTATTCAGAGGCTTGTCTCCATTCTTTCTCGCCCATGCTCAATACTTAACAGTGACCATGGGAATGCTGCAACAGTCATAAGTGTGAAAAATAGTCATGAGCCACTTTTTTAAGTGCCACTATAACTTTGAACACTCACTAAATGAACTGTTGTAAGTCAAGGACTACCTTGTACAGATTTTTGGCAAAACAGGATGCCTTAGTTGTGAGGCCAAGAGGTGTTCCTAACAAAAGACATTTTGGCTATGTGCCTTCCAGGCCAGGCATCCAATGTCTGGGTATGTTTTAAAATTGGCAAAATGGTGGACCAAGAGTTGCAGTGCAAGCTCCGCCCCTTTTGAATGCTTGTGTGCAAATACAAAAGGGCCAGAACTTGCACAGGTGGCCATCTTGCTCCCTTCAGGGATGACTTCTGCTCCAGTCTTTAAACACACAAATAAAGAGATTGCTTATTAGATTAATTCAAAATCCAAGCAGATGCATATTGATGCCAATGGTCCTTCAAATAACCTGGTTAAAAATGATAAAGATTTTCTTTCTGGGAAACCAGGACTTATTTTATGTACCATTTATTTAGTTGTTTGTTTGTTTATTTGTTGACTCAATTTCTGAAGTAACCGTGTGGCTTAGTTTAATAACTAGCTCTAGAAATTAGCAGAAAAAGATCAACAAGATGGCTGACCTCCCTCCCTGCCCATCTCCATTGCACGGATGCAATCTATATCATAAAAAAAAAAATCTGAATTTTCATTAAAGGCAACTTATGCAAAGAGCAGGACAGCAGTCTAATTATGATGTCATCAGAGTACCAAGTTCACTTTGTCTAAATGGAATTGCAGCTGGCAAATCCAGCCACAGCTGTCACTTTAAAAAAATTAATACTTGGTTATAATTTGTTAAGTTTGGGAGAGGAACCTCACCCAAAGCTTTTGAGAAGGCATGTAGCTCTGAATTATTAGGTTTTATCTGCCAGAGGAGGTCGGAGCAGCTTATAAGGGAAGTGGGAACAGGAAAATGAGAAAAACAATCATAATAAAAGTAACTGTGGTTAAAAAGAATAAATATAACATGCACAAAATCATCTTCACTGCCAAACAGAAGAATAGATTAAATAATAAGGAAATTTAAAGGCAGTCTGTGCCTTCAATTGTGTTCTGAAGACACCAACTAGAAAATCAACTATCTGTCTCTCAAGGACCACCTCCTCTGACCAGAGCTGACTTGTGAAGAAGATCCTCCTCTGTTTTGGTGAGACAATTCCCTAAATTCATGAGGTGATGGCAGCAGAAGCTAGAAAACACTGTTTCCCTGTCATAGCCTTATATTCTGGATCAGCCTCTTTCTGGAACCCACATTGATCACTTGCTGAAGGTTTCAGAAGATATTGAACACCAAACTCTTCCAACCAACCTTTGCGGACAATTACCTGATGTACTGGATACTTATTATTGTGGACTGTAATCATTATGCAATACTAATATCTTATTAATATGGTTAACAGCGAGCCAGGGTGGAGCAGTGGTTACAGTGCATTAGCGTAGGCTACTTCTGTTGACTGCCTGCTGCCTGCAAATGGCAGTTCGTGTCTCACCAGGCTCAAGATTGACCCAGCCTTCCATCTTTCCGAGGTGGGTAAAATGAGGACCCAGATTTTTGGGTGCAATATGCTGACTCTGTAAACTGCTTAGAGAGGGCTGTAAAGCACTGTGAAGTGCGATTGCTATTGTACTTTAGCATGGATTGTTTGTCATGTTATTTTAAACCGCAGCAACTCTAATAGCTTTGGTGATATACAAATGTAAAAACTCTATCATTTCTTGGGAGAGACACTTGAGAAGAATCTCCTCCTGGCCAGTGCAGTTTGGAACAAGCTTATTAGTGCAAGGGTGTCAAACTCAAGGCCCGCAGGCTGAATGTGCCCCACAGGATGCTTAGATCTGGCCCTCAGGATTGTCCTGGAAACAGCGAAGGACTGGCCCATGGTGCCTTTGCCAGCAAAAACAGAGCTCAGGGGGCTGTGCCCCACCCACCCCCCAGCTCCATTTTTGACTGCAATGGCCTCCTGCAACACACTGTCACCAAAAAGGGAGCTTGGGAGGGCCGAGCTATGTTTTTGCTGGCAGAGTGCTCAAGCTACCACAGGCGCCCCCAACATGAGTGATGTCTAGCTGGCCACGCCCACCCCTGGCTCCCCAAGGTCAAACACAACCCTGATGCGGCCCTCAATGAAATCGAGTTTGACACTCCTGCACTAATGAGACCAGGAGCAGAAGCTCTTGAGCTGATCTTAAAACTTGACTCAATCAGACTCATGAATTGGATGGTGTTTGGGGAAACATTCTTTTAAGCAACTGGCTGCTGAAGTGTTCTGCATCTTTGATGTAAAAAAATAATAAATTACCTCTTCCCACTCTTCTCTCTTCTCTCTTGAAAGTGTCTCTCTAGTATTATATTTCTCTCACCCGAAAATGCAAGAAGTTCCTAACCTCATTTTCCCCCTAGTTACATTCAAAACATCATCAGCTGTGTATGAACAAGTACAGCCTGCAGCTCAGCCTAATTGAACAAAACCTTATTGAAACATGGAAGTCCTGCAGACCTTTCCAAAGCCAAGAGAGGTAGAGAATTACAAACTTTCTACAGACCAATTTACAATTGGAACAAGGCTCATTTGGGAAATGAAATCTTTATATCTTTTCCCTTGAGAATGAGGTCATCTGCCTTTGATATGGACTTCTGCAATCAAGTTCTAATATTTAGAACTATAGTTTCAAGAATAAACATTAATACTCAAGTTTCCATTCTCTTTTTTTTTTTCTTCAGTTGTAAATAATCATTGGGAGGGTGGGGGGAAATCCTTCACATTTTCTTTTTATAAAGTAATCTCCCAGGGTCAGTCAAAGTCAACTTAGGCCAAGGGCGTCAAACTGGCATCCCGCAGGCTGGAGGCATCACATGCAGGCCACACCCACCCCAGCTCTGCAAAGGGGGAAAATGTCACAAAATATCACATGACATCTCCATGACCTAGACAAGGATACATTAGATGGAATGTTTACTGTTATGCTAATGGATTTATTATTGCACTGGAGCAAGAACCAAAAATAGGTATTGTAGATTGAGATTTTGGAATGATTTCAGGTACCAGGAATATAATAACAGCCCCAATAAAATTGGGTGAGATGGGAAGGACAGAAACTTGCACTATTGCAATAAGAGTTCATAGTTAGCTTACTTCAGCCATTCTTTGATAGATGGGATGATCCTTTGACCCAAATTCAAAAAGCAGCTGTTTCCAAAGTTGGGTAAATGTAAGATAGGATGGTAGAATCTTGGAAGCCAAAAGAAATAAACAGAAACGATCTGTCTGTCTTCTGGTAAATAGGAGCCATTTTGTAAATGGGCATACCTCAATTTGCTTGCATGGCCACTGCCTATTCTCAAAATTCCTAACTGGTCCAGTGCTTGAAATACTGGGAAGAGCTGACCTAAGTCCTAGAATCTGTTGGAAGTACCAGAGTGGATGTTATTTCCTTTCAATTCAGTTTTGAACTCCTGCTGTTTTATATCTTTTATTTTTGATATCAATTGCTCCATACCACTGTATCTACCAAGTTTTAATTCAACTGTTTGGTCATTGTTTGGGAAGTTTTTATGAGTTAAAATGAAGTAATAATTTTACATTTAAAACCTATACATATTATAATAATTTAACTTGAACTTTGTGTAGTTTTGGGAGAGTATATCAAAATGCAATGCTTCAATTCAGTTCAATTGTAGAATTAAAATTGTTTAGGCATCCTGATATTTTCCAGATTTTTTTCAGATACAACTCCTACAATTCCCAATAATTGGTCATAGGAGGTGGGGCTGGTGGGAGTTAAAGTTCACAAGGTGTATCTGTTTCTATGACACCATTATGAAAGCCAAATCCTGGGGAGATTTGCATTACTGATAAACCATAAAAATATACTGATAAAACTGTAAAAACCTACAATAATGTTACAAAATATAAAAAGGTAGTAGTAATAATAACGATAATATAAAAACAATCAACCAACATTGGCACCACCCCCAATTCTAATAGCAGTGATAGTTGCAGATAATCCCCAAAGGTCCTATAAAAAAGTTGCAATTCCATAACCTTCTAGAAGGATTCTACTCAAGTTCTGGGACAAGGTTGTTCAGAAAGGAGTCTCCATCACGAACAGCAGGGGTGGGATTCTACCTGGTCAGACTGGTTCTATAGAACCAGTTGTTATGATTCTGTGCAGTTCAGAGAACTGGCAAATCGCGCCATTGGCTGGTCCCGCCCCGCCCACTCACTCTTTACCTGACAAACTTCCCAGCTAAGTTGCTATTTTTCCTTTTTTTCCCCCTTATCATCAGCTGTATTGTTGTGCCAGGAGATTTAGGTTAGGTAGAAAGCAGGAAATCATTGGATTGCTTGCTTTCTAGCTAATCTAAAAGCAGAGCTGAACCTTCCTTAGGAACGAAGCTTCTATTTTTTAGTGCAGATTCAGATAGCAGATTGCAGAATGGTAGATCTCTGAGTGAATCTGTGATTCTGTGAGCAACTCAATCTGCCTGCCTGCTTTGCCTGCTTTTGGGTAAAAGTTGCTCTTTTTTTATAAAAACAATCAATATTTACATACATGGTATGTTGTGAGTTAATTTTGTGAGTTTGCTTGTTAGCAAATTTTATGAGTTTGCTTGCAAGCAAATTTTATGTGACAGACTCAGATTGCAGAAATATAGATATCTTAGTGAATCTGTGATTCTGTGAGCAACTCAATTTTTCTGCCTGGTTTGCCTGCTTTTGGATAAAAGTTGCTCTTTTTTTAATTAAAAAAAATAATTATATTTACATAAATATTTATAATATCTACATACAAGCCACATCCAGACAGTCACATGACCACCAAGCCGTGCCCAGTCAGCAAGCTATGGCCACCCAGTCACATGACCATCAAGCCACACCCAAAATTAGGCCATGCCCACAGAACAGGTTGTTAAGAAATTTGAATCCCACCCCTGCTGAAGAGACACTGTTTCTCCAAGTCTCCAGCCATCATATCTTACTTATTGTGGGGAATGGGGAATGTTTGCATCTAATTCAAGAACCCTGGGTGGGCTATTTCTACCTGGAAAAAGTAATCTGAAAACTGACTGCAAAACCGGAAGTCATGCAAAACCGGAAGTCAGCTTCTTCAGTTCTGAATGGATGTTGGGGGAAAACCAACAAGTCCAATTGCACCTTTTCAAGATGCAACTGGACTTGCTGGTTTTCCCCCAACATCCATTCAGAACTGAAGAAGCTGACTTCCGGTTTTGCATGGCTTCAGTGGCAGCAGGAATTCGCGACTGCTCGTGATTCCTGCTGCGCTTGCTGCCAAGGTGCCCCCGATCCAAATGAGTCTGGGGGATATGGCTGCCCTGTAGAGGCAGCCGAAGAGAGAGGGGATCCGGACAGAGGTTTGGGAGTGTCTCAGACCCCCTCCTCAGCCGGAAAAACCCCTTTTTCCCAAGGTGGTGGAGCGGCGGTCAGTGATGGCCGCCACAAAGAAGTCTGCAGCCGGGTAAGATTTTTGCTGGAGGAAGCAGGAAAAGTGAAAGTGCTGGCTGAGCCGAGACAATAACAACTCTTAAATACCCTGGAAACTGAACTGCTTGAATTGCCTGAGGATATATTGTTTCCCAAAGAAGATTGGAAAGCGGCGGTGAAAGCTGTCAAGGGAAAGTTTTTTTTCTTCACTCTCCCTCCCCATAGAAATAGCAGATGGAGATCTGGAAAATCTATTTGGGCACTGAAGGTAATTCAATTTGAAATTTAAAGCCAAGGGATAAAGGATTTCTGGACATTGGATTTAAAAAAAAACATAAATTTCTTTTTATTTTTTATAAGGGGAAGGGAAGAGATAAAGACTCATTATAAGATTGTACTGAAGGAGATTGCTTTGAGCCTATAAGAACAGGATTAAAAGACATTAAGACTTTTAGAAGATCATCTTGGAAGTGTGTATTTGAATTCTACCCTAGGAGGTGAAAATATAGAAAGAAGAAAGTGCTAAATGAAACTGTTTGCTCTGATTTGGTTTGCTTTGTGACTTTGAGATTTCTGTGAAATTTTGTTTTAAAAAAAGGGACTAAAGACATTAGGGTTGCATTAAAAAAGAAAGAAAGAAAAAAATGGTTTGTAGTTTGAAGGACTACAAATGGAATTTTAAAAACTGAAAAAAGAAGATAAGGGCTCTTCTGGATTTATCTTTCACTTTTTGGAAATGGCGATTTCTACCTATCAGGAAATACGACAATGACAGGAAGACTGGGATGAAGGAGAAGAAGCCATCTTTAATGGACAAACACACTTAGTGGAGGAAGAAAAGTGGAAGGGGGGCAAGGAAAAGATGAACTTAGAACTTAAAAAAGCAACCAAGAAAAAGGAGATGAAAAAGCGATATGATGTCAGAAAGCAACAGAAAAGAGAAATACAACAGAGAGGGAAGACTAAGAGAGTGAAATTGGAGAGGTGGGGGGGGTCAAAAAGTTCGAATGGAGAAGAAAGAAAGGGGGAAAGGAAAGAGAAGTCATAAAGGCTTTAAACAAGATGCAAAAAAAACGTGTTTTTTTTTCAGAGATAAGGGGTGAGATAATTTTTTAATAATGATTCTGCAAAAGTACATAAGAATGCATTGCAGACATTAGTATTTGAAGCTGAGTTAGAAAATTAGAATATTATATGATTTAAAAATGTATTAAAGGGAAGTCATGATTTAATTATAGAGTTTAATTCCTTATGAAATATTATTTTTATTGTTTAAGAATTAATAATAGAATTTAATTTCCTATGAAACATTGTTTTTACTATATTATAAATTTAATATTTATTTTTTACTTGTTTTTAGTTTTATTATTACTTATTAAACTCAATATTATTTGTTTGTTTTACTATTTTGAAATGTAATACTTTGAATGTACGGAGCAGAATCAGCACGGAAAATATGTATTATTTTAAGTGTTATTTAGGGAGAAGATAAAAAGTTGTCATACTTCAATCTGGATTTACAGGAGAAATATTGTATTAAATAGAAAGGATAAGTAGGTGATTGAAAGAAAACAGACCAAAGATGCAAATATAATTATTTAATTGAGATGGAATAAATAAAATAGAATTAAAAGAATGAGTAGGAGAGAGAAAATATATGGAAAATAGAGAATGCCAAATAAGATATGAGATAGTATATTGAGTATAAATTTTAATTGATGTCTGTATAAAAAGAGTAACTCGGGGTAAGCCGCCTTCCAAAAAGAAGTTTTATGTATTTATGTTTTGTGTAATGTTTGTTTAAGTCTGACAGGATGTGGAAGAATACTAATTAAAATATATTCAATGAGTATATATTTTTAAGGCAGAAGAAATATGATTAAATAGAAGGAAAGGGAGTAATAAAGAAAAGTTTTGAAAAGATATGAAGTTGATTAGATAAGATAAATATATATATATAGAAGTGTGACAATTTGGAATTATCTTCTTTTTAAATGGTTTATTTGTTTCTTCTAGAAAAGATATTTTATGTTACTACATCCTATGTTTTGTTTGTGCGTGTTAAAAAAAATTAATAAAGTTTGTTAAAAAAAAAAAAAAGAACCGAAGAAGCTTTTTGGATGAGAAGTGAAACGTCTTCAAAGAAAAACCAGAAAGTCCACTTGGCCTTTGAAAAAGCACCTTTGGGACAACCATCACCTGAATGACTGAGAATCTCCACAGACATTTATTGTCGTAATACTTTAATGCAAGAAACCAGGGCAAACAGTTGCGGAGAAAAGCACATTCTTTAATGCCATGAGAGTATCAGCAAGGATTTAACTCTTAGCTTTGAAAACCATGCAGATGCCCTGAGAAATGTCACAGAGGAAGTCAGGGAAATGCCATCTGCTGACTACAGATGATTTGGTACACATGGGGAAAAGAATAAACTATGATACATTTAAAGTATGGAAAGGTGGGTCTTAAATTACATTGTTGTAGCTCCCATCTTGACTTTTTTACCCCTTTAACCTGAGGACACTCCTGCGAGAAGCAAAGCCCCAAATTAGCTTTCATAGCACAAAGTCATTCTCAGCTGGGGGCCTAAACCCACAACTGGAGAACATCCCCCCAGGAATCATTAGCCACGTTGGTTGGGAATTTTTGGAGCCACAGCTGTCATTTTGGGGAAAGCTGTCATATGTGTGTATTTAGAAGTATTCTAAGCAGGATGCATCAGATGGAAGCTAGAATGTTAGAACTGTGCTTTCAGATCCCTGACCAGCAATCTGGGTAGACATTTGAGTAGGCTGATAAATCTATTTCTGTTTCTATTCAGTCTTTCTCAGAAGGCTATGAGGAAGACCAAAAAGGCACATCTCTGAATTGAGCTCCAAATTGTGCATTTAACAAGAAACATTTGGTGCCATTTTATTTCATTTTAGTCTTATTCATAAGACAGTCCTTGGTTATGCTGAATTTTTCTACCACATGGAAACTCAGGGCTGCTTAGATGATAAATGTAATTCAAACAAATTTACATTATTAATAACCTGAAGAAATAATTATTATTTGTAATTCATAGCTCAAAAGGGGTTGTTTTGCACAATGCTGCAACAATTCATATTTAAGTGAAGTTATAAGCAAGGGGCTGGCACAGGAATTAATCCACATTTCCCATCTGTGTTTATTTCCCTCTTCATTGCTAAAGAACAACTGTTTTTCTTTTTTTCTGGAGGGTTCATTCATCTTAAGTTTGATTTAAAGGATGTTTACACTTTAATTACTAGACAAGAATAAAATTAATTTTTCATCTGCAGCCTCATGAATAAATAAGTTGCTTTTTATTTCAATTCTGATAACTTAATAGGTTTGCATTTGCTTATTTTCATGCATGTGGGAGCAAATATAATTATTACTTCTAGGTTCTTTATAAATCCTAGGGTGTTTCCTCCCTCCCCCTTACAAAGCAATAATGTTCTCAACATAATCCTTAAAAGATTTTTGTTTCAAGGAAATGCAGCAACAGTATCTAACAGACTTTAAAACTGAGGCTCCATTTCCCTTCCTCAATTAAACTAGCCACCAATTTTACTCTTAATAATAAAGTTTATTTTAAACAATTGTTCTCAAATCTGCCCTTGCAAATATGGATAGACCAAACTCTGTTTTCCCAAGGCCCCATAGTCAAGGGTAGGTTGTAATCCAGTTACTTTGAATGTTAGGACATCCAAAACAATCCCTAACTCAAAAGGTAGGAAGCAAACCCTAGACCGGAGAATTCCATGCTGCTAGATTGAAGGCAGGCTCCTCCTCCCTCCCCCACTCCCAGTCTCTGCTTTCCAGCCAGCCATCTTTTCTGATTATCATATTGAGGTATTAAATATTGGAGCACATAACACCAGACGTGTCACTGTAAGGCAAAATCACAAAACTGTGTCTCACTTATTCTGGTTATGTCATGTGTGTGTGGCGGGGGGCAGAGAATTCACTGGAGAAAACAATTACATTTGGAAGTGTTAGTGATAAAAGGAAACCAGGCCACTAAAGAACCCAATGGCTGTATAATATCTTGGAGGATGGGCATAATAACGGAGACGAGACATCGGATAGTAACTTCAACTCTTTATTAGTGACTTCAGAACCGAGCAATGAGCCTGGCAGCAGCAGCTCCTTTTATAGAGCTGGCTGCTGCCAAAGCGTCCAATGACAATGATTCAAGCTTGCCACGCTTGGAGTGTCCAATCACGGCAGCCCGTTTACTAGCCAATCGGATCAGTCTGGAGTGACCAATCACGACCCGCTGTTGATGTCCAATCAGGTTTGCAGGATTACGAGCCTGCTAGTTCGGAACAGGCTGAACTCCAGTTAAGCACAGAACATCTCAAAGCAATAGTGCAAGATTGGAAGATATCGAAAGACTTGGCCCATAGAATAGCCCAGAGTTGGACATGGCTGAATCGATAACATTATCATCATCATCATCATCGTATTATTCTAATTGTGTTACTTTGTCCTTGTTTATTTATTATTCTATTATTTTACTTCTGTTTTGTTTACACTCTTTTCGGGGGGGGTCCCCCTTTTATTATTGTGAGCCACCTAGAGAAGCTCCAGGGAGAGATAGGCAGCAAATAATTTTAACAAACAAACAATAAATAAATAATAAATGGCCCATTCTTCATTCAAGCAAGTGGTCTCTTCTGTGACATCTGTAACATGGAAACGAAGAAGAAGGTGAAATGCAGGAGGGAGCAAATGGCACAGCACACAAATATGTAAGGCAACTTTCCCAAACCTTGGCAACTTGGCCTGGCAGAGGAGAGAAGGGAAGCAGGCCATGGCAGGTTGATGCCCATGCACACACACACACACACACACATATAGAGCTCAACTTGTGCAAGTGGGAGGTTGGCACACACATCCATGCATGCACAGATCAAGCTGAGCAAGTTGAGCTTTGCACATGTCCACATGTGCCAGCCCGCCACTCAGAGCTGCATATGTGTGCATGCTGGCCTGCCACTCACAGAGGCACAGTTCTAAATAGGCCATATCCCAGTAGTGGGCCATGCCTTGGGGATTGAGGACCCCTGATGTAAAAGATTTAATTTATATTGTGATAATATTTGTCATTATATTTGTAATTTTATAGAAACCTCCAGATTCTGTGCATATCTGTATCCAATAGCAATGATCCCATGCTTTATATTGGGTGATGGGTGGTTGGGTGATGGTCTGAGACACAGGTGTCAAACTCGATCGCGTCATGTGACATATCATGATGTATGGTGACTTTTTTTGCCTTTGCACAGCCAGGGTATGGCCTGTGCATGACATATCCGGCCTGTGTGGGCCACCAGTTTCACAGGTCTGGTTAAGATATTAAAAATCTCTACTGAAGAAATGGCTATTGTAAAATTCCCCACATCACTGCTGAAGATTGACTAGGATACTGAGAATCTGGTTTTCCTGAACCCAATTTAAATAAGAGAAATTGATTCAAATTATTTTGATCTCTGATACTTTTCTCCTGACGAGGCACTGTTTAAGATGGGTTCACCATAGAACCAGTGATGGGAGAAACAATTGAGAGTAGACAGATAGTCTCCATACTCTCTGATCAGGAGAAATGTTTCTCATTGTTTGCAATATTATTGTGGATAGTCAGATTGTCTTGTCTGTGGATAGATAATTCAGACTGGAGGTGTCAAAACCCGCGGTGTCACATTGTCGTCATGTAACGTATCATGACTTTCCCCCCCATTTTGCTAAACCAGGGGAGGGCATGGGCAGGCGTGATGCACCCAGCCCATGGGCCGCAAGTTTGATACCCCGGTTTAAATTGACAGAAGACTTCACTTGATTGTTAAATGACACCTTGCTGGTTTTCCCATGACTCATTTGCATGGCTATGAATATTGGAATTAGCATTCCAGGAAAAAAATTCCCTAAATCTGGGTGTGACCTAAGCAAGCAAAAATGTTAAAGCTGATTGTAAAAATGCTGTGCAAGTATTAATTAATGAGAAAATGTTACCCCTCTTTATTTAAAAGCATGTACTTCTAGGCAGTATATTTTATTATATCTTAATTCATTTATTGGTTTGATTGCTGAATAATTTATTTGTTGTTCTCCCAAAATTGGAAATCTCGGGTGTATTTTCTACAGGAATTCATCACCATTCTTTACTCTCTAATTCACATATGGCCTACTCATATATATAACATTCTCTTTATAATATATATTTTATTATATGCAGTACACAAACATTCCCAAGAACTCTAAAGTATAAACCCCTTGAGGATGAAAGAGTTATTGTTGTTGATTAATGCTGTACGTATATTACACTGAGATATTTTATCGCCACACAGAATGCTAACACTGCCTTAAAATTTGAAGTACACTGTATGTATTAATTTGTATGTTGCCTTTTGGAATACAGCTCTAATTAGGCATCTACCATTCTAAACCTTTAATAGATAAGAGTAAAAGGAAAATTCGACAGAGTATCAGAAGAGCACAATTAATTGGACTCCTTGTGCAAACCTCCTAAGGTCTTATTATAATTATAAGGCCTTGGATTTTAAGAGCAATAACAATGGAGATACTCAGATCGCAATTGCCCTCCGGAGCCTGGTGAATAATTAATTTAACGTACCTCCTATTCTATTTCTGCTTTTACTATCCATCATGAGACAAAACAGGCTTTCCAAGTCAGATGTCTCTCCAGATGTTTGCAAATATAGTTCCTGTTGTGAATGTATAAAGTTTTAATAAAGCGTGAGCTTGGAGTAAAGTGCAGGGTTCTGGCCCTGCACTTCTGATTGGCTGTTAAATGGCTGGATCGGATTGGCCTGCTCTGGAGAATCCGATTGGCCCTTAACAGAGAGTTCCTATTGGTTATGAGAGCTAGCACTCCTCGTTGGTTATTGGTTAATAGTTACGGGGTTTGCCTATATAAGGCGGGTTAAAACTGTTATGGATGCTAGAAGTCACTATGTAAATAAAGAGCTGAAGTTCACCGTTCAGAGGCTTGTCTCCATTCTTTCTCGCCCATGCTCCAAACATAACACTGGCGACGAGGGTGGGATGTGGAGACATCTGAACCAACGAAACTTCGAAGAACACCGAGCACGTGACAGATGACGCTACACAACGGAACCATGTACGGCATTGTCGCACCACCCGCTCCGTTCGATCCAGTAAAGGAGGACTGGGAGTCCTACATGGATTGCTTCCAAATGTTCTTAGAAACCAACAACTTAAAGAACGCCACACCAGGAAAGAAACGGGCGGTGTTCCTAACGCATTGTGGTCCAACCCTATTTAAGATGGCTAAAGCACTAGCAAAACCCCGAGAAGTGAAGGAGATGGATTGGGACGACCTCGAACCTCTCCTACGAGATCACTATGCACCGACCGTGCCTACGCTCGTGAGACGGCACGAGTTTTATCAGAGGAGCCAGCGAAAGGGAGAAAGCGGTGGCCGACTTCATAGCAGACCTCCGAAATTTGGGAGGCCTCTGCGGATTCACCGATTTAGAAGAAGCACTAAGAGATCGCATAGTTCCGGGACTAGATGCACCAGGTGTTCAAAGCAAGCTGATGGCGAAAGGCGACATCAGCCTTGCCGATGCCATCGCCGATGCTACTGCAGCAGAAGCAGCCAGGAAGTCAGCTGCACAACTACGCCGAAACTGCACTCTGGTACCACCACCGACAAGCAACATTTTATCCAGGTCAGAAGGGCAGCTTGCAACGACGCACCACGAGGACCTCTCTTCATTGTCAGACAGCGACGAAGAAGGGGTCCATTGACTGTGGTCCGACTGGGACTACCACCCGAAGCTGTTATGCCCTTGCGCTGGCTGAGGGGCCAACCATGCCAGGACTGAATGCAAATTCCGCGACGCGCTCTGCCATGAGTGCAGGAAGCGAGGCCACATCAGACGGGTCTACCGAAGCTTACCAGGACCCGGCCAGGCCTCAAAAGGGACTATCACCAATCGACAGGAAACCATCCTGTACGGCGAGAGCCAGTAAACCACTCCTACAGAAATCGAGTCTTGCAGAAGGAAGAGGCTCACCATACTATCACTATCGGTCATGCCTCAGCTTTAGACACCAAATACGAATCACAGTAGCCATCGAGAACCAGCCTTGCCACATGGAAGTCGACTTGGGATAGTCCCTCTCAATGGTGTCCTGGAAGACCCTTAAACAACTCATCCCCACGATTCAACGCCAAGATCTCCGCTTCCAAAGACTCATCCTCAAGGACTACCAAGGGAATCGAATCACCGTCGTTGCTTCCTGCCGAGTCCGAGTCTCCTTCAAGAAGCACACAGAGTACTTACCACTAACTGTCATCAATAGAGACAGGCCTACCCTACTAGGCCTCCAATGGATCGCGGCCACCCGGCATTGAAGCCAGCATAAACCAAGTCAGCGGAAGTGACTGGGAGGGAGACCTCATCCATGAGTTCAGGGACGTCTTCACGGACAGCTTAGGCGAGTACAAGGGGACCCCGATTTCGTTCAGTCTAGATCCAAAGATAGTTCCCATCCAACTTAAGCCCCGTCGAGTTCCGTTTGCCTTAAAGTCGAAAATTGACGAACAACTCGACAAACTGATAGCTCAGGGGGTGTTAGAGACCATCGATCACTCCCCCTGGGAAACCCCAATCGTAACACCCATTAAGCCAGACGGGTCGATCCAAATTTGTGGGCACTACCGGGCCACTTTGAACCACGCCCTCCAGCAGAACGCATATCCAGTGCCAGTGGTGCAGCATCTCCTCCACTCCTTGGGGGGGCGGGAAAGTCTTCGCTAAATTAGATTTAGCTCAGGCATATCAGCAACTACCTGTTGATGAAAAGACGGCACTGGCACAAACGATTGTGACGCACCGAGGTGCCTTTAAGTGTACCCGGCTTCAATTCGGAGTTAGTGTAGCCCCGGGGATTTTTCAGAGCCTTATGGAGAGGTTATTACAAGGGATTAAGGGCGTGGTCCCTTATTTTGATGATGTATTAATTGCGGCCCCTACAAAAAAAATCTTACAGGACCGGTTAAAATTAGTCCTAAAAAAATTCCAAGAGGCCGGTCTTAAAGTAAAGAAAAACAAATGTAAATTGTGTACTGATAGTGTTGAGTTTTCAGGGTACCTAATTGATAGCCAGGGCATTCACCCTACCGAAAGTAAATTAAAAGCGATCAAAAACGCTCCCAGGCCACGAAACAAGGCCAATCTCCAGGCGTTCCTAGGCCTCATCAATTTTTACAATGTCTTTTTACCACATAAAGCAACGATTGCTGAACCGTTACACCAGTTGTTAGATAAGAAAGCAAATTGGTTATGGGGTCACCGAGAAGAACAGGCGTTCCGCAACGTGAAAAAAACTGCTCACTTCTGACTCTGTACTCATGCAGTATAACGAGACTTTGCCGTTAAATATAACATGTGATGCTTCGCCTTTCGGAGTGGGCGCCATTTTGAGCCATGTACTGCCTAATGGGAACGAAGCCCCTGTTGCATATTTTTCAAAGACACTTTCAAAAACTGAGCGAAATTTTGGACAAATCGATAAAGAAGCCCTCGCAATTGTGTCAGCCGTTAAAAGATTCCACGAGTACGTGTATGGCCGGGCTTTTACTATCATGACTGACCACAAGCCATTATTGGGGATAATAGCCGGAGATAAGCCGGCCCTCTACATATTATCCCCTAGGATGACTCGATGGTCAGAATTCTTAGCTGCTTATAACTATCGGCTGCAATACCACCCGGGGAAAGCCATTCCCCACGCCGACGCATTGAGCCAAGCACCGCTTCCAGAGACTCTCGACGATCGTGCACCAACGGTAACCACGTTGCAAATTGAGGCACTCAACTTGCCGCCATTAACCGCCCAAGATATCGCGAGAGAAACCAAACGTGACCCCACCTTAGCGCGAGTCCTAAGCTGGGTAGAACGTGGATGGCCATTAGACCAATTATCAGATGACTTCACACCATTCAAGACTCGACAAACTGAGTTGTTCTCCCAAAAAGGCTGTGTCATCTGGGGCGATAGAGTCGTTATCCCAGAACGACTCCAGAAAGCGCTTCTGAGAACCTTGCACGATGGCCACCCCGGCATCGTGCTAATGAAAGCCCTTGCGCGAAGCTACGCATGGTGGCCGAGCATTGACAAACAAATCGAACATTGGGTTAAAGCTTGTCCAAAACGCCAGGAAGTGAGCAATACTCCACCTAAAGCCATTCCTACTGAATGGGAGACACCACGCGGACCCTGGTCCCGAATTCACTTGGACTTCGCGGGGCCGACCAAAGACCACACCTTTCTACTAACTGTCGACGCCTATTCAAATTGGCTTGAGATTCATCGCATGACGACTACAACCTCCGAGGCGGTTATCAAAATCTCGGAAAGACTATTTGCAACCCACGGACTACCAGACGTCCTGGTATCCGATAACGGGCCCCAATTTACAGCACTGTCGTTCGAACAGTACCTCGCTGACCGCGGCATTCGACATGCGCTCACCTCGCCTGTGCACCCTGTGACCAATGGCAAAGCAGAACGCATGGTACAATTTGTGAAGAAAACCTTACAGAAGGTAGACTACGACAACATTGACGACAAGATCAATCAAATTTTTTTTTACAACACATCACACTGCATAGCGTCACCAACAAAACTCCCGCCAAACTGCTAATGGGACGAAAATTCCGCTCCCACTTTGACCAGTTACACCCAGCTTACGAACCGGAAAAACCAATAGGATCCAGCGGCCGCTGTCGTGCCTTCCAGGTAGGAGATTTGGTATATGCTAAAAACCTTTCGGGCGACCCATTGTGGGTGGAAGCGACAGTAGTTCGTGTAACCAGCCCAAGATCCTACCTTGTACAATGCCTTGATGATAGACTATGAAAACACCATATCGATCAATTACGATCGCGGCTTCCGGCGGGCAGTCCTGAACTCCCCTATGACCAGACTGAGGGGGGGGAGGTACAGAAGAAGATGATTTCCAAGGAGAAGAAAACTCGTTCGAAGGGAACGACGGTATAATAGAGACTCAGGAAATGGAACCAGAGAGGGAAACAGTTGCACCTCAGGGAATTACAGAAAACATGGGCAACGACGGGGAAATGAACTCCCACTGCCAAACAATGATCTACCTCAGCGTGATTGCAGCCAAATGACACAGTGAAAATCAAAGAGACTAATAAAACAACCGTCCTACCTAAAGGACTATGTAACTGCGCCCTGCAAACAGAAGCCAGGGGGAAGGGATGTTGTGAATGTATAAAGTTTTAATAAAGCGTGAGCTTGGAGTAAAGTGCAGGGTTCTGGCCCTGCACTTCTGATTGGCTGTTAAACAGCCGGATCGGATTGGCCCGCTCCGGGGAATCCAATTGGCCCTTAACAGAGAGTTCTTATTGGTTATGAGAGCTAGCGCTCCTCGTTGGTTATTGGTTAATAGTTACAGGGTTTGCCTATATAAGGCGGGTTAAAACTGTTATGGATGCTAGAAGTCACTATGTAAATAAAGAGCTGAAGTTCACCGTTCAGAGGCTTGTCTCCATTATTTCTCGCCCATGCCCCAAACATAACAGTTCCCATCAGGAGGAGATTGCAGCCTTATATCTCCGAAAGGCAAAAAGCTGAAGAACTCCGATTGTGTAATCATCAGAATGTCCACAGCTAACAAACTGCTGGGTACCCAAATAAGACTGCAAGCCAGCAGTGTCATTCTCTTCTGCACCATTGGTTGCCTGAAGGCTAATATTGTGCACAATTACAGAACCAGCAAAAACAAAAGAATTAAATGTGGAAAAAAGGCGCTGGATAGAGAAAAGGTCCAGAAAAATAATCTGTGTGACGTGGCTTCTAGAAAGAACTTATTGACATTGCTTCAGGACCCCATATCTCACATAAAATGTATCTCTCTGGGGTATGGTCTCCAGCAGAGGTGGATTCAACCGGTGTTACTACTGGTTCGGAGACTCCCTTTTGCATGTGCAAAGCAGCTGAGCTTGAAAAAGCAGGAAAGAAAGGACAGGTAAGAGCCCAGGTGGGTGGGTGGGCCAAACAGCAGCAAACACAGAACCGGTTCGGTTTTGCTGCTCTTCAGAGCTACCAGTTCTATAGAGTTGGGCAGAAGTGGTAGCATCCCACCCCTGGTCTCCAGTGACATTTAATGGTGGTCCCTTGTCAACAAAACTAGAAGAAGAGTAGGGTCTACAGACTGGGTTTCTCTCTTGCACGATCTGACTTATGAAAGAAGGCACAGTTAGCACCTTCTGGTAATGAATTGAAATAGAATTGCTCTGTACGATATTGCTGGTCAGAGTAGATGCTGTTGTGTTGTGCTGTGTATTGTCATCAAGGCACTCTTAATGGTTTGGAGGTTGTTCTGCTGTAATCTATCCCGATTATAATAGTATATAAATGGAAACAAAAAATTTCAAAATGAATCACCCAGCAGAAAGCAGGCAGGGGGAGACTGCACATTCTTTCACATTTTATTTTCAATTTTCTGCTTAAAGTATGACCTCCAGCTGCAAAATAAGCAAGAAATCTAACAGATAAGCAGTTCTGGATCAATAGAACCTAGCTGGATGGGAGTGCTCTTTTCACAAAGAATCCTCATAGCCCCAAGAAAGCACTGTATCATAGTGCAGGCTAGCTATCCATATGTAAGTTTTACTCCACATTTTCTTATGCATTGATCTTGGATGGAGGGGTAATCTTAGACTTTTGAATTCCCTTTCTAAAAAGATTATCCAAAGTCACCCCAAAGAAATCCACAGTTAAAACATAAACCAGAACAGAAAAAATATCACTTGAAAAACAAGAATAAAAGCAGGTTTAAAATGAGTGCAGACTTCACTATTTAAAATGGCACCGACCAAAAATAATATCTGAAATATGAGAAAGTTAAGTAGAAGTGGGAGTAGAGTTATGTGGTTGGGAGGAGGGAAGGCAGTGTCTGTGACAAGAAAACTTCAAAGGGCTGCTATGCCCCATTCAGAAATTTGTTCAACCTTTGGCAATGAGAGGAGCTAGAGAAAAAAAATATGAGAGAAGGGGAGGTATGTTTGCAAAAAAAGAAATCCCTAGAACAGTGTTTCTCAACAATGGCTACTTTAAGATGTGTGGACTTCAACTCCCAGAATTCTCCAGCCTGCAAAGGTCCTCACAGCTTAGCCAAGATTGAGAAACACTGCCCTGATGATTGAAATAAGGAGCAGATTACTCAAACTAACCTTCCTTATATTCCTTAATACCTATCATTACTGCATACCCCAACCTGTAGTTATTTACATTATAAAAGCCTTGAACATTAAATAAAAAGATGAAGTGCACCACAGTATCATTCAAACAATTTTGAAAAAAGAAGTTCCATACCTTTTGTATTTATTACAGTAATCAATCCAGCCGAATTCAAAGACATTTGATTCACAGTAAACAACTACATATACAAAGTACAAGAACTTGAACATTTACCATCCAAACTGAAGAATCCCTATGATATCCTCAGCACTAGGAGTCAGTTTGGTCTAGTGGCTAAGGTGCTAGGCTAGAAAATAGGAGACTGTGAGTTCAAGTCCCACCTGAACCATGAAAGTCAACTGGGTGACTTTGCTTCAGTCACTCTGTCTCACCCAACCAACCTGACAGGGTTGTTGGTACAGGGGTCTTCAAACTTGACAGCTTTAAGACTTGTGGACTTCAACTCCCAGAATTCCTCCTCCAGTCATGTTAGCTCAGGAATTCTGGGAGTTGAAGTTCACAAGTCTTAAACTTGCCAAGTTTGAAGACTCTTGGTGCAGAGGAAAATAGGAGGAAAGAGGTGTATTGGATATTTTTTACTGCCTTTAGTTATTTTATAGTTATAAAAATAAGAAAAGCAGCATACATATTATATGAATAAATTGGCATATGGCCTCTGTAGTTTCCATTGATGGAGCCAATAGAGAAGACCTTGAGTCTTGACAAGAGTGAAATTTCTAAACTTCCGGTTTGTCGGCTTCGCCAGCGGCAGGGTTCCGCGATCCTGCGCAATCCCTGCCGCGCTAGCCGTTTTGGTGCCTTCGATCTGGACGGGTTTGGAGGCTAAGGCTGCCCCGCAGAGGCAGCCAAAGATAGGGGGAGCTGGTGAGGGGTTTGGGGGTGTTGCAGACCCCCTCCCTAGCTAGCAAAACCCCCTTTTCTCAAGGCGGTCAAGCGGCGGTCTGTAATGGCCACCACAAAGAAGCCAGCAGCTGGGTAAGACTGAGCAGGAGGAAGAGGGGAGAAAGTTCTCAAGAGAAAGTTTTTTGGCTGATCCAGGACTTTAAGAGGCGTTTAATCCTGAGAACTATGACTTTTTGAAAAATACTTGGTTTCCAGAGGAGGATTTCAAGCGGCAAAATTGAGGTGCTGAAAGGAAAGTTTACCCTCCTTCCCTATGGAATCAACAAATGGCCATTGAGAAACCTGTTGTTTTTTATAAAAGGTAAAAACTTGGCTTCTTGTTATAAGTGGGAAGGGAGAGGACAAAAAAAAAAAATACATTAAGATTTTGTTGGAGGAGATGCCTTGAAGATCTTGAGACTAGAAATTGATTGCAACAAGGCTGTAAAATGCAGACTGGGCTTTTTTTTCTTTTCCCTTTTACTGATACCACCCCAGGAAGAGAAAGTGAGAACTTTGTGCATTGTTTGGACTGATTGATGTCTCTGGGACTTTGAGGAATTGTTTTAACTGTTGAAACATTTTGGTTGCTCTAAGAAGAACAAAGAATGGCTTTATCTGATGATGAACTTAGAAAGGAATATCAAGAAAGTAAGGACGCTGTGAAAGAAGCTTTCCTTTCTTTAGAAATGGCACTTGCTATTTATCAGCAAACACAATAACAGATGGAGGAAATAGAAGGAGAAGAAGAAAAAGAAGAAGACGCCATCTTCAGTGAATTTAAAAAATTAACTAAGAGAGAAAGGAGAAAGAAAGGAAGGAAAATGAAGGACTTAAGACTTAAAAAAACACTTAAGAAAGGAAAAAATAAGATGCAAAACCAACGCAATGTTACTGAGCAAAAGGAGAAAGGATTACAACAGAGAGGGAAAGCTAAAAAGGCGGAGGGGGGGTAAAAAGGCCAGGGGGGATAAGAAAGGGAGGGAAAAGGGAGGGAAAAGCCACAAAGGTATGAAACAAGATGGGAAAAAAGGATTTTTTTTTAGGGATAAAGGGTAAGGTATAATTTCTTTAAAAAAGAAGATTCTGCAAGGTACATAAGATGGTATTATGTATTAGAAATAGAAAACTAGAATGTTATAAGAATTAATAAAAGATTAAAATATTGAAATGTTTAGTAATGATAGATTTTAAAATTTAATAAAATTGTTGCACTTGTTTTTTGAAATAGACAATCGGAATATTATAAGATTTAATATTTAGATTTATTATCTAATTATATTAATTATTATGAACTTATTATTTTTTCTCTTTAAAGGTTTGTAGGTAGAATGTACTAAGCAGAATCAGATTGGGTATCAGGTGTTATTTTAAATATTAATTTAGGGAGAGGATAGAAAGGCATCATACTCTGATCAGTGATTTCAGGAGAAATTTTTTTTTTTTTTTTTACTATAGGGAATGAGATAAATGGATAATCTGGAAAGAATGGACAAAAAATACAAATATAATGATTTAAATTAAAATGAATTAAATAAAATAGAAATAAGAAGAACAAAAAGCGGGGAGAAGTTATATAAAAGATATAGGATGGTAAATAAGATAGGTAATGGTATACAAGATGAGCACGAATTTAATTGAAGTCCATACAAAGAGAGGTAATCTGGGGCCAAACTACTTTCTTAAAAGAAGTTTTATATTTTTGTGTTTTGTGTGTCTATGTTTTGTTTGAGAATTAATAAAACCTTGGAGGAATGTTGGATGAGAATAATGGTAATCAAGTCAGAGAGGAATGAAGATGATGATTATAAACTGGATAAATATGGAAAATAATAATAATAACAATGAAATTGAATACGAAAAGAGAAATAATGAGAAATTTGTTAAGAGATATTTATATGTTTATATTGAAATGGTATAAAACAGAATTATGTTGCATAAAATAATATTTTACTTGACTTGTAAAATTAATAATGGAAAGAGGTTTTATGTATTTAATGGTTAATGATGGTTTGTTTGTCTTTAAAATCAATAAAAAATTTGTTTAAAAAAAAAAAGAGTGAAATTTCATTCTCCAAACTTTCTAGCCAACCATAGAGATAACATCATCTTCTTGATTTTATCCAAAATATTCTGAAATCAAAACACACTGGATATAGAGAAACAATTGAGTGAATACGTGATCCAGGTTACTAAGCAAGATTCTTTTTTTGCAGCTCTTTTTTTGCAAATCTACCTACATTTATCACAACAGAAGTATCTTTCTTCTCCCTATTGGCTACTTTTGCATCACCTAGAGCTGGTTCTGCAGCATCTGCAATGGCCTCCATGCAGAGCCTTCTCAGAATAATTTCCATGATGTGCCACCCAAGGGACATGAGCCCTTTTATGAATAGCAACTGCTTCTACAAATCAATATACTTCAGGCAATTGGTTCAATATGTACACTGTGGTAAAACATAACCTAGACACAATAGTAAAGCAAAGCAGTAAAGCAAAACAAATAGTTACTAGTGTTTGTGTCTGTCTAATAGGCAAGTCTCTTATGGAAAACATAATCTCATACAGTGCTCATACAGAGTTCTTCTTCTTCTTCTTCTTCTTCTTCTTCTTCTTCTTCTTCTTCTTCTTCTTCTTCTTCTTCTTCTTCTGCTTCTGCTTCTGCTTCTGCTTCTTCTGCTTCTCCTCCTCCTCCT
This sequence comes from Hydrophis major, assembly GCA_033807585.1. NCBI lineage: Eukaryota > Metazoa > Chordata > Lepidosauria > Squamata > Elapidae > Hydrophis > Hydrophis major. Next base: position 257,793,741 of record CM066329.1, on the reverse strand, counting down.
CCTCCTCCTCCTGTGCAGAGCACTTGGGTAGCAAGTGATTTCCACCAGTTTCAATCATTCAGAGCATCTTCGACTTTGTCCCAGGAGACATTAATAATCTTAAGATCTTCCTTAAATGTTTAATGCCAAGTTTTCCAGGGCCAGCCTAGTTTTCTCTTTCATCCAGGAGGTATTCAGTTTTGGATGCTGGTCTTTAGCTATACATAAGATATGGCCAACCAACTTCATTCAATGGTCATTCACAATTCTCAACTGGTGTTTTAAATCTGATCTTTGTAGTACTTCTTCATTAGTGATGAAAAGTTATAATTGTTTTGATTTTGTCATCTACTATTGCAAATAATGCCTTTTCAGGTTCTCTGGTGGCCTTAAATCTATAATAACAATGGAATACTACACTGGTATTTATCTATTAAAAACAGAATCTTATGGTGGGGAGAAATATTTGTGACAGATTTATACAAGCATAGCTGGACAGCCATCACTGCAAAACTAGAGGCTGCATCTTCATAAGCCATTCCAAGTGTTCCTTTCTTGTAAGGACTTGTGCCCAGTGTGTTTAATCACTATATGGCAGAGTATCCTAGAGACCATCTAGAGTTCCATGAAGCCAACTACAATATAAACCCAAGATTAGGGGAAAATTACACTGAAAATACCAATTCCTGCAAAGTAGGGAAAAAGAGAAAAATCACATGCATTACAAAATGTTATAAACGAAGAGGTCTAAATTTCACAGGTCAGTTCTTTTTAAAACATTTTCAAAAGCTGTATGTGGCAATATTTAGCATTCTGGCTGCAGGCTTTAGTCTATTGGCAACTGGAAAGCCAATTAAATCCCATTTCCCTGGAATACTTCAAAGTTGCTCTCTGATGAGATGAAAACTTGGGGGGGAAAGAGGAAACAGAGACTGATATGAGGAATTCCTGAAAAACAAGAAGAGTCAATCAGGTTATCGGTTGGCAAAAAAAAATCAGAAAATAAAATACAAGCTAAATAGTCAAGACCTTGTTGAGGATCCAAACTCTGCCAAGGACCTTGGAGAACTAATCTCAAATGATCTAAGTGCTAGAGCCCACTGTAACTACACAGCCAAAAAGGCACTAAGAGTTGTTAATCTAATCCTACATAGCTTCTTCTCTGGTAATATCACACTACTAACTAGAGCATACAAAACATTTGCTAGATCTATACTTGAATACAGTTCATCAGTCTGGAACCCATATCATGTATCTGATATTAACACAATTGAGAAAGTCCAGAAATATTTCACAAGAAGGGTTCTCCACTCCTCTACTCATTGCAGAATACCTTATGCCACCAGACTTGAAATTCTAGACCTAGAAAACCTAGAACTAGGCAGCTTTCGGTCCAATCTAAGTATAGTATATAAAATCATACATTGCAATGTTCTACCTACAAATGAATACTTCAGCTTCAATCATAACAATACAAGAGCACACAATAGATACAAACTCAAGGTTAACAGCACCAAACTTGATTGCAGAAAATATGACTTCAGCAAGAGTGGTCAATGTTTGGAATACTCTACCTGACTCTGTGGTTTCGTCCCCAAATGCCAAAAACTTTAACCTTAGACTGTCTACTATTGACCTTACCCCCTTCCTAAGAGGCCTGTGGGACGTGCATAAGTGCACCAATCGTGCCTACCATCCCTGTCCTATTGTTTCTTTTTATTTTTCTTATAAGTATCTATCTCATGTATTCAAAACTATATTTATTCTTATACCTGTATCTTGTAAGCAATTGGCAAATCAAATAAATAAACAAACAAACAAACAAATGTTATTTGAAATGTGTAACAAGTCCTTTTATCCCTTTTGAATTTTTAGTCCAATGGAAGGTATTTCTGACAAATTTATTTTACCAGTATTTATGTATAAGATTGATTCTAATGTTATTAATGGCACTCTAGCCAGAAGGGCCAATTCTTGAATCAATTACTTGTACACACATGCATAGCTATAAATTTCACAAGTGCACAAATATTCTGGCTGAGGGTACCTGCTGTGCGTCCAAAACGTCTAGATAGCAAAGAAGCCATGACGCGATGGGAATTTGATCACAAGATCATTGGTGCCCTCTTATCACACTACCCTGGCACAGAGACATTTATTGTTGTTGCTGTTGTTTGTTGATCACATAGTCACCCAGATGTTTAGAATGGGCTTAGCAACTTTACCTACCCTTCAAGCCCTTCCCAAATCTTGAGATAGGCAAGTATTATCTGGTGGTGTTAAGCTGTTCCAGGTAAAACTGTCTTTTGCAATTGATTGATCATGACTTTGTCAATGCTAACAGTGTTCAACTGGTTCAATAATATTCAGGATGTAATGCTATTGGTACTATTTTTGTGTTCTTTTGTCACTGTTGTTCTACTCAACACCTTTTCTTCCAATAGACCAGCAGTTGCTGGCCCTGTTGCTGAGCCAATGGTCCTAAGTCCTGTAGCCCATTTGTCACCAGATGTCCAAGAAGTCCAATATCTAGCATGGTCCTTTCTGATTTGGGTGATGACCAATTCAGTATGGGTTTCTGTAAATTATGTCCCACCATATTGTCCATAGGGGAGACACTTTTTTTGTCTGGCTTCTCTAATGAGACCTATTCTGTATGATTTAATTTCTGGTGTGGCTCTCTCATCTTCCTCAGAACACACAAGCCCAACAACCACATCTAGGTTGTGCCTCACTGAGGAATTTGTCTGAGATTCTCAGTCATCCAGGTCATTCCCAAAGGTGCTTTTTCAAGAGGCAACTGGACTTTCTGGTTTTTCTCTGATTTTGTTTCACTTCTCATCCAAGAAGCTTCTTCACCTCTGACTGGAAGGTGGGGAAGGAAAGGATTTATAGTTCTTGCAATCATTTACATTCTTTTAGAGAGTTGTTGAGGCCATTTTGAGGTTTATCTGTGTCCTCAGGGTCACTTGAATGGTGCATGGGCGTGGAGCCTTCTTGGAACTGCTGAAAAGACTGTGTTGTAGACCAGAGATAGATGATGTTGTATCCCTCCCCTCTGTTAAGAGAGGGCTGTTCAATTTTGACAAAGATGGCCCCTTTGACTGCCCCCCTCTTTCAAACCAGTGGTCCTCTCTGTCCAAGATTTGGACTTTGTGTCTTCAAAAGAGTGGCCTTTTTCTTAAATGCAGATGGGCTGCTGAAGACTTGTTCTGTCATGTTGTGCCATGCATTTATGAAGTGGCTGTTTTGTTTCCCCAATGTACAGATCTGTACAAGTCTCACTGCATTGTACTGCATATACCAAAATGCTCAGTTTGTGTTTGCCCAACTCCAAACAACTCTGGGTAGTTGCAGATAAAATAATGTTAATCACTGAAATGCTACAGCATAAGCAAAAATGTTACAGCCTAAATTCCTTACAGTCCCTGAACTGTATATCAGCTTGTAGAGCTACAATTAGTTCACTAAAATCACCAACTGTTACATGTAGAAAGATTTAGGTTCACAGGATTTGCTTCCTCAGTTGACAACTGCAGTGAGAAAAGGACCATTTTCTAAATAAAATTATATATCATATTGGAACAAATCCCCCAGAGGATCTTGCTCTGTTTTAGGAAGGAAAGAAAAATAAAATAAAGCCACATTAAATTGTATTTCATTAAAAAGGTGCTAAAAATTATTTATTGCTGCACGATGCTTATCAAAATGTGAGAAAGATGTATGGAGGGGCTTACAAGGTGGAAGAGCTACACACACAAACAGAAACAGGAGGATAAACCTAACAGGAAAAAAATTAAAGAGAAATTTACCGACGAGGGACGCAGTGGCTCAGTGGCTTAGATGCTGAGCTTGCCGATCAGAAAGGTTGGCAGTTCAGCAGTTCAAATCCCTAGCACCGCGTAATGGAGTGAGCTCCCGTTACTTGTCCCAGCTTCTGCCAACCTAGCAGTTCAAAAGCATTTGTAAAAATGCAAATTCCGTGTGCCTTCAGCATTTAGTCATGCCGGCCACATGACCAGAGAGACGTCTTCGGACAGCGCTGGCTCTTTGGGTTGGTAATGGAGATGAGCCAGAAATGACTAGCATGTATGTGTGAGGGGAACCTTTACCTTTACTTACTTAGTTCTTTATTTATTTATAGGGCACACCTCTCACTTTCCAAATTATATACATATTGATGAATTTCTGAGAAAGCAAATAATTCAAACTCTTTATCAGGGTCAGACTCAGATAATGATGGCATGATGTTGGCACACTCAGCTTCGGATTTTGAAAGGCAAGCCCAGGCTCATTAAACCTAAGAAGTCTATCTAAGGACAAGTATGTATGTATGTATGCATGTATATCAAATTCATATCACTGTCGATCTAAAAATGTGTCTCTGGGTGGCATACAACAATTAATTAAAACAATAAATATATAAAACAATCATTAAAAATGTGGACACAGTTGTTATAAAAAAAAATTTTTTAGAAAAAAAATAAGCCTGGTAACTACAAAGGCAGAATGAGCAGCAAACTATTTCTCAATGGCTGCAATGGAGGGCAGAGCCCCAATTAATTCCCCACTAACTGTCAAAGCAATTTCAAGATGTATTTTTTCTGCTCTATTTCCAAGGTATGCTTTTCCATATTATGTCACCCTGAGTACTTTGCTGTGTTCTGAATAAAGTTGTGTGCTAACCCCAGGAGCTTACTGGCTATTTTCCAGAGGCAAGAATGTTCCTTTAACGAGTCAGTATTTACCTTTTCCTGCAATATCTTTTGCAGCTAACTTTACCAGGAATGCTTTGGTAGTATAACATCTGAGTTGCGGTATAATCACTGGTGGGATTCAAAAATACCAGCTCTGTGGGTGTGGTTTGGTGGGCAAGGCAGGGAAAGGTTACTGCAAAATCCACCATTCCCTCCCCACCCCACTAACCAGCTTTCCAGCTCCATTCTCCTGTGCAGGGCAACAAAAGAAAATCCAGCCGATCAGCTGGGTCTCGGGAGGCAGCAAATAGATGGGGGCAGGGCCAGTCAGAAGTGGTATTTGTGGGTTCTCCAAACTATTCAAAATCTCCACTACTGGTTCTCCAGAAGTGGTCAGAATCTGCTGAATACCTGTCTCACTACAATATCCAATCTGCAAATAGAAGGGTGCTGGTTCAAAACCTGGCAGAGCCTAGCAGGGTTTTTTTTTTAATTACTATTTTATTTCCCTAAGCTTCTTACTTTTCCCTTTGCTTTCTTTTTTAAGTAGTAGTAGTAAACAATTTTGCTATTTTTCCAGTAGCATGAGATAGAAGAGTCTCACCTTCAGCTCCTAAATAGACTTAATAAACCTGTTTATATGGAGACCACATTGAATTTGGTGTCATATTTGTTACCATTAAGAAGAAGTTCCCACGTATTATTATTAAATCCCTTTGTGATGACCCAGGCCATGGCACAAAGGCAACTCAGTCAGAGAATAAGTATGGGTCCCCTTATTAGCTCCAACTTTGCCCCCAATGTCCCGGTTACCTTCCAGTCTGAAGAAAAAACCTTTCCCACTAACCTGCAACAGCCTTTGGCTGCATATATTTCAATCCAAACATTGTAAACAGAAAACTTTAAATTATAAATCTAACAAGGCAAAATAAGGTAATATATCGGGCAGGGCAAGATAAAAAGTTCCAGAAGTGAAGTAACACAGCAGTAAATCAAACCAGTTGGGAGGATGCCAGGAAAAGCAGCCAACACTGGATAAACTCAATGTTTGTTCCCGGTAAACACAACTCCCATCTGCCTCTCCTTTAAACTCCATTCTCAGGTGCGCCTTGTGAAGGGAATCAGAGCCCTTTCCTCCCTCATAACCCATGCAACCCATTTTGCTCTCTTCTCCATTCTTCCCTGTGTGCCCTAGGATGAAGAGGTGGTGGGCCTTGGTCTTCATCTGAACCCGCTCTTCCTTGTTCTACCTCTCCCAGCCTGCCTTTGTCCTTCTTTAGTTTCCTCCACAGCCAACAGAGCCACTCTCCCATTCTCTGTCAGCTGTTCATCTTCCCTCTCAGATTCAGGCTCCGCCAGGGACATAGCGCCCTTTTTCTAAACTAGTGGTCCTATCCTTGGGCTTGAATGACAGATTCATTTTGTATGCCTTGGATTCAGACTGTTGTCAGTAAATACCAGGCTTGCATAGAAAAAAAAATACTACATTCATGCATAACATAATGAATAAGGAGAGTGCAGTCCCAGTCTGTGCAAGACCAAGTGCAGTGGAACTTAGTTAGATAGCAAGAAGAACATCGACAAATTTGGGTTTCAGGTCCTGCACCAGCCACAGAAAATTGCTGCAAAAATATTTGTGAGACTTTGACAGTGTCCAGAAGCACAATTCATCTTATTTTTGTTTTTTCTAGTTTTCTGTCTCTTTCTTTCATTTTTTTTTAAGCATATCGTGTGCCACATATAGTCATTTAAGATTTTTCTTGTTCAGCATACAGTTTCTAATCTAATAACGATTATATAGTTTGCAGATATATCTGTTACTCATTGTTACTGACATGCAAGGTTTTTTAAAGAGTATTTAACTCTTATGCTTTTAAAAATCAATTCAAAGCCCTATGTGACTTGGGACCAGGTTATCTGAAGAATGTATTTTCTGGTTCACTTCACATCGACCTGACTCACCAGATCAGAGAGGCAGGAAATGTTGCAGGTCCCCTCTCCTAAGGAGGTACATCTACTAGGACCAAGAAAAAGAAGGACCATGTCTGTGGTGGCTCCCTCCCTTTGGAACTTCATCCTTGTGGAGATTAGATTGGGCCCTATTTTGATACTCTTTTGCAAGGCCCTAAAGACCTGGTTTTGCCAATGGGCATGGGGGACCCAGGCTGATATGGAGCCCATCAAGTGGCTTGCTTAATTGTTGTAGCCAGGAGGGTGAGGGGATCACTGGTTTTTAATTTTTTTATACTGGATTTTTATTTTTGTATGCCACCCAAGAGTCACTAAGAGAAAATGAGCAGCTATACACATTTTCCTAAATAAACAAATTCAAAATACTCAATAAGCCAATGCAAGACAACAGAAAAGCCAACTGTGACTCCCAATAATCCAGATCATTTTGGATTTGGCTTTCAAGGTTGGGCTGACACAAGATCTGCAAAGAGGAAAGAAACATTAAATGGAGACTTTTCTGATGGAAAAGTAGGAAACTCACTCAGTTTTACACTTTGGCCAATCTCTGGTACAAGGAGACAACCTGAAGTTTGGAGAAGATGGCTCTGGGAGACCTCTTGCCACCTGCTTATCCTGCAGATCTCTCTGGTTTATCAAAGAAGTTGATAAAGCTGGAGCAGATTAAAAAAAAAAAACATTCAGACCAACAATGATGTATGATCAAAAGTGAATGCAACTGACCATGAGTACAACCTGAGATTTGGACATACACACTAGTGACAAGAGTTCCAAAGGTATTTCTTTGCAATGATTGTGCCCATAGATTCCATCCCAGCAGCCATGTTCAGGATGATTGGGATCATTCTTGACAAAGACAAAATTACAGAGGATTATTTCTCCCAGATATCTGTGGTTGGCCAAAGTACCCCCGAGTTTGATACATGAATACTCTGAGCATCTGTTCTCTTTGCTGCAAAAATATACTGCTAAGCGGCATTCATTACTGAACTGAACTAAGTATATGTGTAGCTTAATGAAAAAAAAGGAATAGGGGTGACATGATAGCAGTGTTTCGATATCTCAGGGGCTGCCACAAGGAAGAGGGGGTCAACCTATTCTCCAAAGCAACTGAAGGCAGGACAAGAAGCAATGGATGGAAACTAGAATTAGAATGCCTTTTATTGTCACTATCCACATGTACAATTTGCATTATACGCATACACAGTGAGATTAGAGCAACTCATCGTTCAGTGCAGACATGCATGTCAAGAAAATATACATCTAAAATATAATCACATATTGCACATGTCAGCTAACACAGTAATAAAAAAAAGATAAAAAAAGTGATATTGCACGAGATTATTCACAGTTTGTCCCTGAGTATATTTACAGTATATTTAGCAGGACTGGAATCAGTGCATGTATGAGTTCAAAATGGTTATGGCTTTGGGGAAAAAACTATTCTTGAGGCGGTTTGTCCTTGACCTGATGCTCCTGTAGCGCCTCCCTGAGGGCAACAGGTCAAACAGTCCATAACCAGGATGGGAGCTGTCTTTTATGATGTTCACAGCTCTGCTAAGACAGCGGGAGGAGTAGATGTCCGACAGGGAGGGGAGAGGGCAGCCGATGATCTTCTGAGCTGCTTTGACTACCCTCTGTAGTCTCTCCCTGTCTGCCATGGTGCAATTGCCATACCACACTGTGATGCAGTATGTCAGCAGGCTTTCAATGGACGCACGGTAGAAGGTAATCAGCAGGCTGGAGTCCAGGTTGTGCTTCCTGAGCACCCGCAGGAAATGGAGTCTCTGCTGGGCCTTCTTGATGACTGCCGTGATGTTTTCCATCCAGGAGATTTTGTCGGCAATGATGACACCCAGAAACCGGAAGGTGTGGATCCTCTCCACCTGCTCTCCATTGATATAAAGGGGAGCCAGGTCGGTGTTGTGCCTCCTGAAGTCCACAATGAGTTCCTTAGTTTTCTTGGTGTTCAGAGCTAAGTTGTTTTCTGAACACCAAGCTGTCAACATCAGGACCTCCTTCCTGTAGGCTGCCTCGTCTCCCTTCGAGATGAGTCCGACCACTGTGGTGTCATCAACGAACTTCACAATGAGGTTGCTGTCATGCTGTGGACTGCAGTCGTGGGTGTAGAGGCAGTACAGGAGTGGGCTCAGCACACAGCCCTGTGGGGAGCCAGTGCTCAATGTGCGTGTGGAGGAGAGGTGGGGGCCAAGCCTTACAGTCTGGGGCCGGTCACTTAGGAAGTCCTTTATCCAGGCACATATGAGGGGGGGCAAACCTAATGTGTCCAGTTTTTTGGTCAGTATTCCTGGGATGATTGTGTTAAAGGCAGAGCTGTAGTCCACAAAGAGCATCCGGACATAGCTCTGCTGCTGCTCCAGGTGGTTCAGCGCAGCATGCAGAGCTATGGCTATGGCATCCTCTGTAGACCGGTTTGTGCGGTAGGCGAACTGGTGGGGGTCGAGATCCGGAGGAAGATGGTTGATGATGTGCCGGAGCACCAGCCTCTCAAAGCACTTCATGATTACAGGAGTGAGCGCCACTGGACGGTAATCATTGAGGCTGGAGATGGAAGATTTCTTCGGCACAGGGATGATTGTGGCAGATTTCAGACAGGATGGTATAACTGCCTGGGCCAGGGAGAGGTTGAAGATGTCTTTGAAGATGGAGGCGAGCTGGGGGGCACATGCCCTGAGCACCTTACCAGGGACTCCATCTGGACCAGCTGCCTTCCTGGGGTTCACTGCACGGAGCACCCGTCTGACGTCGTCCTCCGTCACAGAGAATGTACTGGGTGGAGTGGTAGAGCTGGATGTGATTGGAGGTGGGAGTAGGGCTGGTGCAGCTGTATGCTGTTGTGGAACTTCAAAACGAGCAAAGAAGTTGTTCAGCTCCTCTGCTAGCGCTGCACTCAGGTGTTCTGTTGTCACATGACAACCCCTGTGGTTAGTGATGTCATGTATGCCCTTCCACACCTCCCGTGTGTTGTGGCTGGACAGATGGGACTCTATGCTCCTCCTGTGGTCCATCTTGGCTTTTATGATCCCCCTCCTCAGGTCGGCTCGGGCGGCTGTGTACAAAACTCTGTCACCTGACCTGAAGGCTGCATCGCGGGCTTTAAGGAGTCTGCGGACTTGGGTGGTCATCCAGGGTTTCTGATTTGGGAAAACCCGGATGTTTTTGTCTACAGTCACATTTCCGATACAGAACTTGATGTAGTCCAGCACCGTACTCGTGTGCGTTTCCAGCTCCTGGTGTTGAAACATATTCCAGTCTGTCTGCTCAAAGCAGTCTTGTAATCTGCTGAGTGCATCCTCAGGCCAGGTCGTTACAGTCTTTGTAATGGGCCTGCCACTGCGTCTGAGGGGGGTATAGGCTGGGGGTAACAGAAGGGAGAGATGGTCTGAATGCCCGAGGTGGAGGAGGGGTATAGCTCTGTATGCATGTTTGATGTTGGTATAAACATGATCCAGAGTGTTTTCTCCCCTCGTGGCACACTTGACATGCTGGTAGAATTTCGGGAGAACAGTTTTCAGATTGGCCTTATTGAAATCTCCTGCAATGACGTGAACACCATCAGGGTGGGCCTGCTGCTGTTCGTTTATGGTGTTCAGCAGGAGAGAGAGTGCCTTGTCTGTGTTTGCATCGGGTGGAATATACACCGCCGTAACAATCACAACAGTTAGCTCTCTCGGTAGAAAAAAAGGCCGGCATCTTACAGACATGTACTCGAGATCAGGGGAACAGTGATTGTCTATAATTGTCCCGTTATTGCACCAGTTCTCATGTACATAGATACAGAGCCCCCCTCCTCTGCTCTTACCAGAGTCCTTCGTTCTATCCCAGCGTAAAAAAGTGCGGCCTGCTAGCTGCATGCTAGCGTCAGGTATCCCGGGATGTAGCCAGGTTTCGGTAATTACCATAACGCAGCAGTCTCGAACATAGCGATTGCCAGCGAGTTGTAGATTTAAATAGTCCGTTTTATGTACCAGGGATCTGGCGTTGGCGAGATACAGGCTCGGAAGAGGTGGCTTGTATGGATGTTTCCTCAGCCTTAGTATAACACCAGACCTGCAACCTCGCCTCTGCTTTCTCTCCCTCCTCCGTCTGCGCCGCCTCCTAGTCCCGACAACAATCCACGGAGAGCCCGCTGGTCTCGCTATCTCGTCGGGGATGTTATGTGTGCGGTGAAAGTCACTCGAAACAGACGTCTGGTATTGATTTCCTATACCTATGATGTCCGATCGTGTGTAGAGTTGGTTCGTAGAACCGATAGTCCACAGGTAAACGAGAAAGACGTATACAAACAACAAAAAAGAACACCGAACGGGAGAACCATAAGCCGCTGCGTCCATGCGCGCCGCCATTTATTTATAACATTCTGGCGAGAGAGAAGTTCCCTGAGAATGTGCTCCAGCATGAGTCTGAAAACTTGGAAGACTAAATGTTAATCCCAGTAACCGACTCAGATTGGATCCTGAAATAAAAGAGATGCAATTGTAAATAAAAGAAATGGAATTGTCTGGAGAATGATTGTCAATAGGCAGAAAGCCATACTGAATTCTTCTGATTCACCTGATTCTTCAGGTGAAATGAAAATTCACTGGAGACCTGTTATATATGTAAATAGTTGAATAAAGGCAAGCTTGGGGTAAAGTGCAGGGTTCTGGCCCTGCACTTCTGATTGGGTGTTAAGCGGCTAGATCGGATTGGTCGGGTTCTGAGAATCTGATTGGCCCTTAACGAAGGACTCTTATTGGTACTGGAGCTAGCGTTTCACAAGCTCCTGTTGGTTATTTCACATTAGCATTGCCTATATAAAGCAGAGTTGTTGTTATAGAAGTTAGAAGTCACTATGCAATAAAGAGTTGAAAGTTCACCAACTAAGACTGTCTCCATTCATTCTACTCATGCCTGAATCCATGACACTGGCGACGAGGGTGGGATTTGGAGACATCTGATCTTAAGGAACTTGGAAGAAAAAAACAGAGCACATGTAAAAAACGGCGCCACCAACGGAAGCCATGTCCGGCGGCATCGTACCACCCGCTCCGTTCGATCCGAACCAAGAGGATTGGGAATCCTACATGGATCGCTTTCAGATGTTCCTCGAAACGAACAACCTGAAGGACGCCACACCAGCCAAGAAGCGGGCGCTGTTCCTGACGTACTGCGGCCCGGCTGTCTTTAAAATGGCTAAAGCCCTCGAGAAGCCTCGAGAAGTGAAAGCAATAAGCTGGGATGACCTCGAACCTCTCCTGAGAGACCATTACGCGCCAACTGTACCCACACTCGTGAGATGCCACGAGTTCTATCAACGAAGCCAACAAAAAGGAGAGAGTGTGGCTGACTTCGTGGCAGACCTCCGGCACTTGGAAGGCCTCTGTGGGTTCGCAGACTTAGATGAAGCATTGAGAGACCGCCTAATTCTGGGATTAGATGCACTAAACGTGCAGAGCAAACTGATGGCGAAGGGCGACATCGGCCTTGTTGACGCCATCGCCGAAGCCACCGCCGCTGAGGCAACAAAAAAGTCAGCGGCGCAGCTACGGCGAAGCCGAAACCCCACAAACCCACCGACAGGCGACATCTCACCCAGCTCAGAAGGGCAGTTGGCAACAACGCACTAGGAAGACCTCTCTTCGTCGTCAGACAGTGATGAAGAAGGGGTCCATCGACTGCATTCCGACCGGGACCCTCGTCCTAAAACCTCACGCCCTTGCCCTGGCTGCGGGGCAAACCATCCCAGGGCAGACTGCAAATTCCGTGACGCACTCTGCCACGAGTGCGGGACACGAGGCCACATCGGTCGAGTTTGTCGCAGTTTACTGGGACCAAGCCCGGCCTCAAAGGGAACCAACTTTCGCCAATCGGCAAGAAACCATCGTGCAAGGCGAGACCCAGCAAACCACTCCTACAGAAATCGAGCGTTGCAGAAAGAAGAGGCTCACCATACTATCACTATAGGTCAGGCCTCGGCCCTGGACGCTAAGAAGATTCGAGTTACAGTAGCCATAGAGAACCAACCCTGCCACATGGAGGTCGATTCGGGATCGTCCCTCTCGATGGTGTCGTGGAAGACATTAAAGCAGCTCATTCCTACCATCCAACGCCAAGACCTTCGAATGCAACGCCTTATTCTTAAAGATTACCAAGGGAATCGGATCCCTGTGGTCGGGTCTTGTCGAGTCCGCGTCTCGTTTAAAAAGTATACGGCATACTTACCTCTAACAATCATCGATAGGGACAGGCCTAGTTTGTTGGGCCTCCAATGGTTTGCACCACTCGGCATCGAACTAGCCGGCGTGAACCGAGTCGGTGATTGCGAGTGGGAGGAGGATCTTATGTCTGAATTCAGCGATGTCTTTGCAGATCATCTGGGTGAGTATAAGGGGACCCCAATCTCATTCAGCCTCGACCCTAAGGTCGCCTCGATCCGTTTAAAGCCCCGTCGAGTTCCGTTCGCCCTTAAGGCCAAGATAGATGAACAACTTGACAAACTAATTAAACAAGGGGTACTGAAACCCATTGATCATTCCCCATGGGAAACTCCTATTGTAACCCCCATTAAACCAGATGGATCAATCCGAATCTGTGGGGACTACCGGGCCACTCTAAACCACGCCCTCCAACAGAATGCGTATCCAGTGCCGGTGGTGCAGCACCTCCTTCATTCCCTGGGAGGTGGAAAGGTTTTCGCTAAGCTAGATTTAGCTCAAGCCTATCAACAATTGCCCGTGGACGATAAAACAGCCCAAGCCCAAACGATAGTAACGCACAGAGGTGCTTTTAAATGTACCCAATTGCAGTTCGGGGTGAGTGTGGCCCCGGGAATATTCCAAAGTTTAATGGAACGATTGTTACAGGGAATCAAGGGCATGGTTCCGTATTTTGATGATGTATTGATTGCAGCTCCTAGTAAAAAAATTCTGCAGAATCGTTTAAAATGTGTGCTTAAAAAATTCCAAGAAGCGGGATTGAAAGTAAAAAGGGATAAATGTCATCTGTATACCGACAGTGTTGAATTTCTAGGTTATCGCATTGATAGGCAGGGTATTCACCCAACTGAGAGTAAATTAAGGGCGATAAAAAATGCTCCCAGACCTCGTAACAAAACTGATCTTCAAGCATTTTTAGGCCTTATCAATTTCTACAATGTGTTTTTACCGCATAAGGCGACTGTGGCTGAACCATTACACCGGTTATTAGATAAGAAAGCATTGTGGGTTTGGGGTTACCGAGAAGAAAAAGCGTTTAGAAATGTAAAAAATTTACTTACATCTGATTCTGTACTTATGCAATATAATGAAACATTACCCTTGGTTATAACTTGTGATGCCTCACCGTTTGGGGTGGGCGCTATTTTGAGCCATGTGCTACCTAATGGAAATGAGGCTCCCGTTGCATACTTTTCGAAGACTCTATCCCAGGCAGAACATAACTATGGACAAATAGATAAGGAGGCTCTTGCAATTGTGTCAGCCATCAAAAAATTCCATGAGTATGTATATGGAAGGACATTTACCATTGTAACTGACCACAAACCTTTACTGGGGATAATCGCTGGAGACAAACCAACTCCCTATATATTGTCCCCAAGAATGACTCGATGGTCAGAGTTTCTAGCTGCTTATAATTATTGATTGTTACATCGACCGGGGAAAGCCATTCCCCATGCCGACGCACTCAGCAGAGCACCACTACCAGAGACCCTCGACGATCCGGCACCAACAGTATCGGCGTTACAAATCGAAACGCTCAACTCGCCTCCTATGACCGCTCGAGATATCGCGAGGGAGACCAGACGAGACCACACCCTAGCATGAGTCCTAGGCTGGGTAGAGCGTGGATGGCCATTGGATCAGATCCCAGATGACTTTGCACCATTTAAAACAAGACAGACTGAACTTTTTTCTCAAAAAGGCTGCGTTATCTGGGGCGATAGAGTCGTCGTCCCAGAACGACTCCAAAAGACGCTGTTACAAATCTTACACGATGGACATCCCAGGATCGTGCGAATGAGGGCACTCGCACGGAGCTACGCTTGGTGGCCAGGCATGGACCGACACATCGAGCAATGGGTCAAGGCCTGCACCAAGTGCCAACAAACCAGCAACGCACCACCAAAAGCTGCACCGACCGAATGGGAGACGCCATGTGGACCCTGGTCCAGAATCCATCTGGATTTCTCAGGGCCAATCAAAGGACAGACATTGCTGTTGACTGTCGATGCATACTCTAATTGGTTAGAAATTCATCGAATGGCCAATACAACCTCCGAGGCAGTCATTAAAGTCCTCAATAGACTCTTTGCAACTCATGGATTGCCGGACGTCCTGGTGTCTGATAACGGACCACAGTTTACAGCGCTAATGTTTGAACAGTACCTTGCTGACAACGGCATCCGCCATGCGCTCACCTCGCCGGCGCATCCTGCTACCAACGGCCGAGCGGAACGCATGGTACAATTTGTAAAAAAGTCTTTACAAAAGCTGGACTATGATAATCTTGACGAAAAAATAAACCGCATTCTACTTCTACAACACATCACTCCGCACAGCGAAACCGGCAGAACTCCCGCTGAACTTCTCATGGGGCGAAAACTCCGTTCCCGCCTCGACCCACTGCACCCTGCTTACGAGCCAGAAAAACCTCCAGGATTCAGCGGACGCTACCATACCTTCAAGGTAGGCGACCCCATTTATGCAAGAAATTTATCGGGCGACCCAGTTTGGATTGAAGCAACGGTAATACGCGAGACTGGGCCCAGATCCTATATTGTCAAATGTATTGATGAGAGACTATGGAAAAGACATATTGACCAATTATGGTCATGACTTACAACTGCTAGCCAACAACTTCCCATCGTCCAAACTGAGGGGGGGGAAGGAAGAGAAGATGACGATATGCCAGGAAACCTGTTCCAGGAAAGCGATGAATCAAGTGAAACCCAGGAAATGGAGCAGGAAGAAGAATTGTATGCTCCAAGGGAAATCACACCAGAACGAGAAGCCGAGCCACTACAAAACGACATCCTACCTCAACGGGACTGCATGCAGCCAGTCCAAAGAAAATCTGACAGACCCAAGAGACACCGTCCTATTTAAAGGACTACATAGTCACAAACTAATTGTGAAGCCAGGGGGAAGGGGTGTTATGTATGTAAATAGTTGAATAAAGGCAAGCTTGGGGTAAAGTGCAGGGTTCTGGCCCTGCACTTCTGATTGGGTGTTAAGCGGCTAGATCGGATTGGTCGGGTTCTCAGTATCTGATTGTCCCTTAATGAAGGACTCTTATTGGTACTGGAGCTAGCGTTTCACAAGCTCCTGTTGGTTATTTCACATTTGCATTGCCTATATAAAGCAGAGTTGTTGTTATAGAAGTTAGCAGTCACTATGCAATAAAGAGTTGAAAGTTCACCAACTAAGACTGTCTCCATTCATTCTACCCATGCCTGAATCCATGACAAGACCAATAGTTTAACAAGGGTCATTTGTGGATTCTGCAGGCCCTGGGGAGTATTTTCCCTTAAGGGAGGTTGGAATGTCTACTAAAAGGTTTCATTCTGTTCCAAGGTCGATACCAAAGAAAAGCTGCATTTCCACTGGTTCCACGGTTCCGTTTTTCTCTAGCAAAAACACCGCTTGCCTGTCTCTAGAACTAGTATTCGAAATACCAGATTCATATTTTTTTTTGTGCTTTTCCTTCCCAAAGCTTGAAAAACACAGCATTGCAATCTTGACAGGCTAATGAAAATAATTGGTCTCTACATCAGAAGCAGCCATTTTGGCATTTATAAATCTCTCTCTCTCTCTTTCTCTCTCTCTCTCTCTCATATTTCAATCTCTTTTCCTCTTTTCCCACATAGAATATTTCTTCTTTCTTCACCTCCCTTGCCTAGGCATCTATCCTTCAATTTCATTCCTCTCCTCTGAACATTCTCATGTTTGTCTCTTTCCTAGCAAGCACAAACAAATTCACCTGGTAAAGTATAACTAATGTAGAAAACTGGCCTCTGCTAAGCATATTTTTCCTTGTAACACTATAGCATGTACTCTTTGCCTGACCTATTCCGTCTTATCAATTTGCATAACATTTATTTCACACAACTAAACACAGCCACATGTGATGTTTCTGTGTTATTGAAATAAACAGCTTTTCTTATCCCTGAAAATCCTGAAAATTATATTTTTGTGAAAGAGCTCAGGTAACCAAAACCCTCTGATATATCAATTTATTTTTTTTTTAAGAAAGCCAGAAAACTGAAATCAATCAATCTATTTATCTATCTATTTATCCATCTATCTATCATCTATCTATATCTATATCTATCTATGGTATTCAGCTTTGTTCGGGTATATTCCCACGTCATTATGTTATAACTATAATGACGTGGGAAAATACCCGAACAAAGCTGAATACCATACATGTAAGTACCCGTGAAAACTTAAGAAAACAAATATCTATCTATCTATCTATCTATCTATCTATCTATCTATCTATCTATCTATTTATTTGTCATCATCTATATTTGTAAAACAAATATTTCACAGTTAAATTAGTGAAATGATAAACAGATTATCCATATGATACCTCGTTCCCCATGTTTTTCTCAAAACAAGGACTTTTTGTTTATCTGCTAGAGATTTGAATGGCTGTTTCTCCCAGTTGACAGGTTACATTACATCTTTCAATACTTCATAAAAGTTGCATGTTCCAATCAGTATAATAATCAACACACTTCTTCTTTCTGAGATATTTTCTGCCTCATTTATATGCTGGAGTAACTAAAATGATCAAGGCCCCTCCAGTTCATTTGTCAGAAATGGTGTTGGGTCTCCTTCTTGGGCTGGGGGTTGAACTAGATAACCTACAAGATCCCTTCCAACTCTACTACTCTGTTAAAGATCCCCTAATCATCTTTGTTGCTCTTTTCTGGACTCTAGAAAGGGTACAGAGAAGAGCAACAAAGATGATTAGAGGACTGGAGGCTAAAATGTGTGAAGAGTGGTTGCAGAAATTGGGTATGACTGGTTTAATTAAAAGAAGGACTAGGAGTGACATGATAGCAATGCTTCAATATTTGAGAGGCTGTCACAAAGAAGAAGGAGTAAAGCTAGAGGTGGTATTCAACTGGTTCGCACCTACTCAGGCGAACCGGTAGCAGTTATTTGGTGTGGGTTGCCGAACTGGTGGTGACCCCTGGCTGGCCACGCCCCCACAACCTGGTCACCCGGTCACTCACTTGTGATTGCTCTCCTAGCTTTCTGTTCCCCATGTCCTCTTTCTCCCCAGGAGAAAGGAAGAAAGGCATGGATACTGCAAGTATGGCTTTTCCTGTGTGGGTAAAGTGACTGCAGTGAGAAAGAGTGTGGTCTGACAGAGGGGGTGGGGGAATCTACTCCAGCCTTGGAGAAATTTAAATTTAAAGGGTGGGAGTGAATCGAGCCTTGGAGCACTTTTGCAACATAAAAGAAATGCATTTGGGAAGCAGGTCGTTTAAAAACTTCTCCAAGGATTCCCCATGGACGCTGCAAGTATCACTTTCCCAGTGTGAGTAAAAGTGTCTGGAGTGAGAAGGAGTGCGGTCTGTCAGAGGGGGTGGGGGAATCCACTCCAGCCTTGAAGAAATTTAAAGGAGCTGCTTCCAAAATGCTTGTCTGTTAAGTGCTCTGTGTGTGTGTGTGTGTGTGTGTGTGTTTGAGAAAGAGAGAGAGAGAAAGAAAGACGAAAGGAGAGAAAGAAAAAAATAGGAAAAGAGAGAGAGAAAACTCTGTGCTATTCTTTTTAATTGTTCCATTATTTATCATGTGTTAATATTTTACACTGTCCCTACACCTAGAGTGATTTTTCTGCCTTTCTTTTGCCTAGGACTACCACATATTTTTCAGGGTTTACATGCATTCAATGTCATTAGTCCAGAGCATAAAATACACGTGTGTTTAACAAGAGTTGAAAGGGACCTTGGAGGTCTTCTAGTCCAATCCCCAGCTCAGGCAAGAAAACTGAGGATGCCAAACTCTGAGTAGAAATCCTGGGAAAGATGTCAGAATAATACTTAGAAGGGACCTTGGCGTGAACCCTATACCATTTCAGAGAAATGGCTGTCCAGTCTTTTCTTAAAAACCTCCAGTGATTGAGCACCCAGAATTTCTGGAGACAGGCAGTTCCACTGGTTAATTGTTCTCACTGTCAGAAAGTTTCTCCTTAGTTTTAGGTTGCTTCTCTCTGTTCAGTTTCCATCCATTGCTTCTTGCTTGCATTTTGCTTCTTTGGAAAATACATTGTCCCCCTTTCTTTGTGGCAGCCCCTTAAAAGCCTGTAGCCTATCACACTCTGGAGTAAAGCATGTGAGCCATTTCCTCCTTTCGGTGGTCCATTAAAGTACATCTATAGTGTGACTTCCGGTTGCAAGGCTTTAGTGGCGGCAGGAATCCGCGACTCTGTGGGTCCCTGCTGCGCTCGCCGCTGGAGTACCTCTGATCCAATTGGATTTGGGGGTTGTCATTACCCCAGAGGGGTAACGGAAGATAGAGGAGATCTGGGCACGGGTCTGGGGACATCGCAACCCCTTTCCCCAGCCGGCTAGACTCCTTTTTCTGAAGGCAGTAGAGCTGCAGTCAGCAATGGCCGTCACAAAGAAATCTTCAACCGGCTAAGATTGTACAGGAGGAAGAGTTTAAAAGAGAA
Source organism: Hydrophis major (assembly GCA_033807585.1). NCBI lineage: Eukaryota > Metazoa > Chordata > Lepidosauria > Squamata > Elapidae > Hydrophis > Hydrophis major. The sequence continues at coordinate 257,774,404 of CM066329.1, read as the reverse complement.
AGGATTTTTTTTGGCTGAACCAGGACATTAAGATATATCTAAACACCCTGGAAACCTGACTTTTTGCACGATATATTGTTTCCAAAGGAGGCTGTCAAAGCAGCAAACAAAAGTGCCGAATGGGAAAGTTCACTCTCCTTCCTTACGGAGATAGCAAACGGACATTGAAAAACCTGCTTTCACATAAAAGGTAAAAATTAAAAGCTCTTTGTTATAAGTGGGAAGGGAGAGGACAAAAAAAATTATACTAAGACTTTGCTGTAGGAGAAGATTAGAAGACCAGAAATTAATTGTAATAAGGCTTTAAAATACATTTTGGGACTTTGTAACTGATACTGCCCCAGGAGGAGAAAGTGTAAAGGGAAGAAGATGAAACATTTGGTGTCTGTTTGGATTGCTTGATGACTTTGGGACTCTTGGAAACTACTCTAAGATTTAAAACATTTGGGTTGTTTAAAAAAAGAAAAGAAAAGAAAAGAAGAAGAAGAAGAAGGAAAAGCTTTTATAATGGCATTATCTGTGGATGAATTAAAAATGGATTTTGAAAAATTAAAGGAAGAAGACCAAGAAGGCAAGGGCTCTTTGGGAGCTGTTTTTCATTTCTTAGAAATGGCGATTTCAACTTACCAGCAAATACAACAACAGGAGGACTGGGAGGAGGAGGAGGGGGAGGGGGAGGGGGAGGGGGAGGGGGAGGAGGAAGAGGAAGAGGAAGAGGAAGAAGAAGAAGAAGAAGAAGAAGAAGAAGAAGAAGAAGAAGAAGAAGAAGAAGAAGAAGAAGAAGAAGAAGCCTTCTTTAATGGACTAATTAAGAAAGAAAAGAGGAAGAGGGGAAGGAAAATGGAGAATTTAAGAGTTAAAAAAAGAACCAAGAAAGAGAAAAATAAGGTGAAAAATTAATACAATGTCAGAAAGCAACAGAAAAGAGGAATACAACAGAGAGGGGAAGCTAAAAAGACGGAGGTTAGGAGATGGGGGGGGCAAAAAAGCTAGATTGGATAAGAAAGGAAGGGAAAAAGGGCAAAAAAGCCACAAAGGCTTGAAACAAGATGGAAAAAAGCAGATTTTTTTTAGAGACAAAGGGTAAAGTACAATTTTAAAAAGATTCTGCAAAAGTACATAAGATAGTATTGTATTTAAAATAGAAAATTGGAATATTATAAGATCTAATAAAATATTAAAATATTAAATGCTTAATAATGATAGATTTCAATATTTAATAAAACATTAAAGGGAATATGTAAAATGTTTAATTATTTGCTATTGTTTTAATGTTATTATAAATTTATTGCTTCATTTTTTTGTTTTCTGTTTCTTTAAATAATGTATTAAGCAGAATTAGAATGGAAATTATATATTTAACTATATTATACATTTATTATTTTCCTATTTTAAAATGTAACATGTAGAATGTACTAAGCAGAATCAGAATGGAACTTATGCATTATTTCTAGTGTTAAATTAAGAGGAAAGATAGAAAGGCGTCATACTTCAACCAATGATTACAGGGGAAATTTTCTGTTAAAGAGAAGAGATAAATAGATAATTGGAAAAGAATGGACAAAAGATACAAGTAGAATGATTTAAATTAAGATGAAATAAATAAAATATAATTAAGAGAGTGAAAAGAGGAGAGAAGTTATATAGAAAATATAGAATGGTAAATAAGATAAGTAAAGGTATATAAGGTGAGCATGAATTTGATTTTGGTCTGTAAAAAAGATGTAACCCGGGGCTAAGCCACTTTCCAAAAAGAAGTTTTATGTTTTGTATTTTGTGTGTTTATGTTTGATTGAGAATTAATAAAACCTTGATAGAAAGAAATATAATTGAATAAAAGTGAAGGGAGAAATAACGAGAAACTCGGAAAAGATATATATGTGTTTAAATGGAATTGTGATAATTTGGAACTATGCTGTATGAAATAATGTTATTTGCTTTGTTAAAACCTATAAGTAGCTTTTAGAAAGGAGGTTTTATGTTTCTATGTCTTAGAAGCTTTATATTTTTGTGTTTTGTGTGTTTATGTTTGATTGAGAATTAATAAAACCTTGGAGGAATGTTAGAAGAGAATAATTGTAAACAAGCCAGATGAAAATATAAGTATAATGAATAAAAACATATAAAATAGATAAATACAGAAAAGAAATATAACTGAATAAAAGTAAAGAGAGAAATAATGAGAAATTTGAAAAAGATATATGGAAATGTGTTAATGTTGCATAAAACAATGTTTTATTTGCCTTGTTAAAATTTATAAGTAGCTTTCAGAAAAGAGGTTTTATGTTCTTATGTTTTATGTTTTGTTTGTTTTTAAAAAATTAATAAAATTTGTTTTAAAAAAAAGAAAGTACATCTATAGTATGCAGATAATAAAGTCAAAAAAGGTGACAACATTTTTACAGAACTATAGATAAGTTGAGGCTGGGTGACAGGAATGGCTGGGAGGAGAGGGGCCAGGTGAGGCACACATGACCACCATGACCACCCAATCACATGACCACCAAGCATGCCCACCCAGTCACATGACCATCAAGCCATGCCCACCAAATAAGCCACGCCCACAGAACTGGTAGTAAAAAAAATTGAATTCCACCACTGAGTCAAGCTATTCTCCAAAGCACCTGAAGGCAAGACAAGAAGCAATGGATGGGAAGTACTCAAGGAGAGAACCAACCTAGAACTAAGGAGAAATTTCTTGACAGTTCGAACAATTAATCAATGGAATGACTTCCCTCCAGAAGCTGTGGGCACTCCAATACTGGAGGATTTTAAGAAGAGATTGGACAACCATTTATATGAAATGGTATAGGGGGGTTGGACTAGAAGATCTCCAAGGTCGCTTCCAACTCTGTTATTCTGTTAAGCCAAAAAATTGAGTTTGTTATCATTTTTAAGCATCCTTTAACAGTGGATTTACTGACAGGCTCTACTGTCCCACAACAACCACAAGGCTATATTTTCATCACCTCTTCTAGAAGGATTAAGAAGTCATGTTGGATGCTGGTGTTAATTAGCCTACAAAATCAATGCATCATTGTTTCATAAATTATTTTCTCTCGCAGTTGTTTTGGAGGTTATGCATTTTTCTCCACAACAAAGCAGCGCATAGCTTTCTTTCTTCATCAACATCCTGCTATCTCTAGAGCAACTTGCCCTCACCTGATGCCTTCTAAATTCCATTGGGAAAGATTGGTTTTGAAGCATATGTATTTTAAACATATGTAAATAAAGGAAGAAACTCTGCTTGGTTTGAAACTCTCGGGACGTTCTGCGAACGAGAGTAATCCCAAAGGATTCAGAAGGTGGAAAATTGGATAGGCAGAAGTCAAGATCTTCACTTTTATGGCTTATGAAAATGTGTTAAAATTACTTCTATCATGAACTAGATACGTTACCTCCACACCCCCATTCTGGCCAAATAAATGGAATGAAATGATATTCCTCAGCAACAAGGAGATACATCTTCCATGCCTTTCATGGGGATAGGCTTATTATGTCGTTGGCACTGAATCACAGTTGATAGTACTAATGTGCGGTTCCAAATGAGATGGGAGAGAAAAGGCCCAAAGTGTTCTCTGATGGAGGAGGAAGAAGGCTGCTGCCTTTAGAAGCCTTTTATCTCTTCCACCCACTGAGCCAGTTATACTTAAGAAGAAGCCCATTGACTCAGAAAGGGTGACTGAGAATGCCATTAACTTTTTATTCACTGGAATGACTATATTGGGCTGCGGCTGAGCAGAAAATCTATCTGGAGCAGACAATCGGTCATGCTTTTGTCACCTTGCCATTGCTGAGCTGGAAGTGAGGTGGCACAGTCATGATGCAGGAGCTGTTCCTCCTCATCCAAAGCTCTGCAGCTGGGGAAAAGGTCTAGCCCATCAGTCAGTCCTTCAAGTTACTAATGGGGGTGGGATAGAATCTGTCCCTGAGTTGCAGGAGGGAGGGGCTCTTTCCCAAAGAGTTAAGAGACAAATCAGGCTTGAGCGTTTGGTATGCAGAAAGAAGCCCAGGAAGGGTTGTGTTGGTCAGACAGTATATAGTTAATTGATAGTTAGTTGGGAGTAGAATTTATAAATCCAGATGGGGAGTGTGCTGGTCAGACAGTATATAGTTAATTGGGAACTGGGAGCTGTCCCCTTAAGGGAATGCCTCATGGTAAATGTAGTTAATACCTCATGGGAAAATGTAGTTCATGTCATGTGATCACAACTGTAATCCTGATTGGTCACTGAATCGACCTTTGGTTGGGTTGGGGGAGTTTCCTTTATTCTTGCCTGGACCCCAGCATCGTGCTGGTGTCTTTCCCTTTGTTCCATCATTATGGGATGAAGATAACTATATTTTCACACTATGAAGACAACTATGCAAAGATTGGACATTAGATGAATCTCAACATAACTGAGTTATACTTTGAGGGTGCCTGGTGTGATCCAAGAAAGAAACTTTGTATGGAATCCTTTGTAGAGTTTATCTAACTGTCTTTATATTCAGCCAGCAATTTAAAGACAGAACAGGGATCCTTCCTAAACCTTCATAGGATGTATCTGAATGTTATGCAGAAGGTACTTTAGTCTGGCAAGATTCTTGTCTATGGACGAACAGCAATGAAAAAACTACTGCAAGAAATTAACACAAACACAAAATAACAGAGTTGGAAGGGATCTTGGAGATCTTCTAGTCCAACCCCCTGCTCAAGCAGGAGACCCTATACCATTTCAGACAAATGGCTGTCCAATCTTTTCTTAAAAACTCCAGTGATGAAGCAACCACAACTTCAGGAGGCAATTTGTTGTTCCACAGTTTTTTAATCACCTTTTCATCAGATTTGTAGCTTGATAGTACAACTCCCAATTAGGCAAACCAAATCTGCCTCTAATTCTAGCATCTTGCAAAAGTTTTAACTTTATTCTCGCTTTCTTACCTTGCCATATATATTTCAACACAATTTTATTTAGATCTTCAAAGTAATCTTTTCCAAGCCTAGTTGGAATTGTTTGAAACAAATATAAAATTCTGGGTAATATATTCATCTTGATTGTTGAAATTCTCCCTATTAGTGACAGTTGTAAATTTTCCCATTTCACCAGATCTAGCGCTATCTGCTGTTTAAATTTGATATAATTATTCTCTTAATGTACTACATCTTGCTGTCAAATATATCCCCAAATACTTGATCTTATTCGTGACCTGAATTTTCAATAGGTCTGCCAGTTCTTCCTTTTGTCTTAATAGCATATTCTTTGTCAAGATCTTTGTCTTATCTTTATTTATTTTCAAACCAGCCACCTTTCCATATGTCTCTATCTTTTCTATAAATTGTGATGCTGTTTCTAAAGGGTCTTCTAAAATGAAAACCAGATCATCTGCAAATGCTTGCAGCTTAAATTCTTCCTCTTTGATTTTCATTCCTTTTATATTCTTTTCATCTCTAATATTTCTGTTTAGCACTTCCAAAGTTAACACAAACAACAAAGGTGTCACCCTTGTCTTGTTCCTTTTCTTATATTGATAGAGTCTGTCATTCCCTCTACACTTACCTTTGCCATCTGCTTATAATATATAGCTTCTATTGCTTGAATAAATTTTCTAGCAAAACCCATCTGTTCCAACAGTAATAACATGAATCGCCAATTCACATTATCAAATGCCTTCTGTGCATCTAGAAATATCAGAGCCATTTGTTTTTCAGGATGTGCCTCGTAGCATTCCAAGGTGTCCAAGATTACTCTCAAATTGTCTTTCATTTGTCTCTTTGGCAGAAATCCATTTTGATCGGGATGGATAAAATTATTTAAATATTTTTTAAGTCTTTCTGCCAATATTGAAACAAAAATTTTATAATCTGCATTTAGTAGAGAAATGTGTCTATAGTTCTTAATTTGTAATGGGTCAGCCTCCTCTTTTGGAATAAGTGTAATATAGGCTTCTGACCATGATTTAGGTATCTTCTTCTTTAACATAACTTCATTCATAACTTCTAACAATTGAAGATTCAATGATTCTTGTAATGTTTTATAAAATTCTGCCAGAAGTCCATCTGGACCTGGTGCCTTTCCATTATTTTGCTTCTTGAGTGCTTCAGTTAACTCCATCATCGTTATATTGCTTTCTAACATTGTTTCAGTCTCTTTAGGTATCTGAGGTAAATTAGCATTCTGTAAGTACTGTTTAACTCTTTCCTCATCAATATTATCTTGCATATATAATTTCCCATAGAAGTCTTGAATGATTTCCTTCTTCTCTTTACTACCATGGCAAACTTGGCCTTGATCATCTGTTAATTGCAATATTTTCTTTGATTCTTTCTCCTTTCTCAATTTGTATGCTAACCATCTACCTGGTTTGTTTGCGTCTTCAAAGTAGTTCTGTTTAGTACCTCTAATTTTCTGTGCTAATTCTTCTTTTTCTATTTGACCCATTTTATGTTTAATTATATCCATTTTTAGCTTGATGTCCTTTTTCTGTGGCATTTTCTATAGCTCTTTTTCAAGTCTTTTATGCTCATCCTCTAAGGCCTTAGAGGCTAGTCTTTTCATAGTATTCCTTTTTCTTGTATAGTTTATTATCAAGCCTCTAACATATGCCTTCATTGTACCCCATACATTCTGAATTGATGTATCTTCTTTTTTGTTTTCTCTAAAGAAAAAAAGCCAATTCTTTCTCCATCCACTGTGTGAAGTCTTTTTCCTTTAAAATAGTATTATTTAACGTCCATCTAGATCTTCTTTTTTGTCCTTTCCATTTAATTGTCATTGGATTGTGATCTGCCCAAGTACTTGTTTCAGTATTTATTTCTTGAATATTAGTTATTAATTCTGTTGACATCCATATCATATCTATTCTGGACCATGATAAGTGTCTATTTGAATAGAAGGTGTATTGTTTAGTTTTAGCATTTCTTTCTCTCCATGTATCTTTTAAGTTTATTTCATCTACCATTTTAAAAAAAGATTTAGGGAGAGTCTTTCTGTTTTGCTTTATTGTTTTCTGTGCTGTATAGTCCAATTTATTGTCTACAATTCCATTAAAATCTCCCATCATAACTATATTAGCATAGTCCAGTTCAATTATTTTCATATGTAATTTTTTGTAGAATTCTTCTTGTTTGTCATTTGGAGCATAAATTGCAATCAGGGGTGTTTTTGTATTATTGTCCATTGTTTCCACCATTAGTATTCTTCCATCATCATTGGTATAAATCAATTTTGCTGGGGTGGTCTCTTTAATATATAAAACCACTCCTCTTTTCTTACATTGTGTCAAGGAAGTAAATATTTTCCCTAATTTTGGCTGTACCAACAATTGTTCATATTGTTTTTTCATATGTACTTCTTGTAGACAAATTATATCAAATTTTAATTTCTCTAATTTGTGAAAGGTTTTCCTTCTTTTAACGGCTGAGTTAAGTCCATTTATATTAATTGTAATCAATTTTTTCTCCTCCATGGTTATATTTTATAGTTGGCTTTAGCAGCTCTCATAGATCTTAGTTTGTGTTGTTCTTTGGCTTCCACCTTTCCACCTACTGCACCTTCTTCTTTTTCAGTCGCCATTTGGCAGTCCTCTTGAAATTCAATTAGTGAGATCTCTTTTTCTGCCTCTTCCTCTTTCCCTCCAAAAAATTCTGTATAAAATAATTCCGCTTTCTCAATTGAGTCAATTCTATGTCTCTGTTCTTGCCATGTGAACATTAAACCTTCTGGAATCAGCCATCTATCATTCACCTCTTTTTAAAGTAGCATTTTACTCAGGAATCGGTATTCTCTTCTCATCTCTCTCACTCTTCTGGGTATTTGTTTCAAGACCACAATCTCCTTGTCTTTATATTTCAATGTTTTCTATTTTGCCACTTGCAATATTTGCGTTTTAATGGCTTTCTTTGTAAATCTAATGTGAGCTTCTCTTGGTAAGCTATTTCTCATCGCATATCTTGTGAAAACTCGATAAACTTCATCTATTCCATCCATCATCTTCTCTTGAGTTATTTCCAAAGATTCAGCCAGTATTTCTATCATTATCTCCTTTTTCTTCCTCTACATTTTGGGATCTAAGTTAGAATTCTGATCTATCCATCTCTCATCTCAACATACCACTTTTATCTTGTTCAACCACTGTTAATCTATTATCAATATCTCCAATCTTCTTGTCTCTTTGTTTATCTTCTTCTTCAATTTTTTGGAATCTCTCATCATACTTCAACATCATTTGTTGGATGTTCTCCACTTTTCATTGGTTTTCCCTGTTCTTTGTTCAATGTTCTCTGTACTTTGTTCAATGTTCTCTATTCTCTTTTCAATATTCTCTGATCTTGCTTGAATATTTTGAATTCCATGCATAATCATCTGCAGAGTCACTTTTTCTTGTTCTTTTTCTTGCTTTAACATTGTCTGTATTGAACGTTGTCTTCCAGATGGTGGAGAGGAAGAAGTAGAAGTTGAAGAACTAGAAGTTAAATTTCCTACTCATTTTAAGCAATTCAAAATCTTCAGATTCTTCTAAACCTTAATCCAATTGTGAAGTAACCAATTATAGTTCAAAATAAAAATAGTAGAAAAAAGAAGCCCAATAATAATGATAAAAAAGAAAAAAAAAGGAGAACAAAATTTCTTCAGGTTCTTGTATACTTTAATCCAATCAATAGTTAGATGAAGAAAAGGGCTTAAGAAAAAAAGGAAAGGAAAAAAAGGAAAAGGAAAAATTCTTCAGGTTCTTCAACACTTTAATCCAATTGAGAGGTCTCAAATAGAAAAGAGTGCATGAGAATCAACCAGGTAGATGAAAAAACAAAAATACCAGGAAAGGGGGGGGGAAGGCTTTTAAGGCTTTCCCTTTAAAATAAAAAGCAAACGTAGAGATTGGACTTCCAAAGAAAAAAAGAAAAACAAAGACAAGCTCCAACAAAGCCAAAAACCGAAATAGTTATTACAAAAAAAAAAAAGATAAGATGAAATACAATAAAGCTGGTGAGGAGGGATAGCACAACTTTGAAAAAGTAAAAAGAGCACACTGCACTTTGTTTAATTATCCAAGGCTCTTATTATAGCTTTCTTCTCCAAAAACTTATCACCTTTTTTCCCCCTAGGTTTCAACACCAGACTCCAGCTGTTGATAGAAACCCAGAAGAGCACCTGCAATAATACTCTCCCATGCTCTTCCCTCTATCTTATCAAATAGCAATGTCCTTGAAAAAGAGTCTCAGTTCTTTCTTTCTCAGCTTTGTCTGGTCACAGGGAAATAGAATATTTTCAAGCCTCTAGTTGGCAGTGTTACAAAGTTTCTTTGCTCTCACTTTCCCCCTCCTTTTCCAAACAAGATATAATAAGAATTAATTAAAAGAAAAAAGAAAAATATATTTTAAAAAAAGAAATAACTAAAGGGAGCCTCGAGCCTAAAATATTACAAAATCAAAAAGGAGAAAAAAAATAGATGTAAAGGAAAAAACCAGTCCAGTTTCAAAATAAAAGATCGTGTATAGAAAATCCAGCAATGAGGAAAAAAAAAAAACATTACTTTGACATTCCTGTTTAAAATCGCCGGTTAATCACTTCTGTCAACATTTTTACGGATTCGTTTTTTTCCTTAGGGTGTCCTTTCAGATCTTAGAATAAAAAAAAAAGTTCTCACCAAACCGGCACACTCTCTCTTTCTGTTTTCTTCCGTTTCAGAGCTGTCTCAACTTCAGCAGCTTTTATGGCTGCCTCTTTGCCTCTGGCAAGAAGAGCTTCTCCTGGATCTACCAGGGACTTTGTGGTATCCCTGGGATTGACAGGATGCGCTCTTCACTTTCACCTCTGGTCCCTCTTTTCATTGAACTGGATATACCCAATTCCAGCAACTGTTCTTCATCTGTTTTAGCCTCCAGCTCCCTAATCATCTTCGTTGCTCTTCTCAGCACTCTTTCTAGGGTCTCAACATCCTTTTTGTCCTGTGTTGTGGGACACCTGGCCCAGGTTCCCTCTCCTACTTTTTTCATCACATCATTCTTGGTTCCTTGAGCCTAATGCTAACAAAGTGAAGCATTCAAAGATGCAGGACTATCCCCCTAGTGAGGACCACATCAGTGTTGGATTCAATTTTTTTTGCTACTGGTTCTGTGTGCATGGCTTGGTGGGCGTGGCAGGGGAAGGATAGCGTAAAATCTCACACCTCTCTCAGAGGTGGTATTGGCCGGTTCTCCAAACTACTCAAAATTCCCACTACCGGTTCTCCAGAACTGGTCAGAACCTGCTGAATACCCATCTCTGGACCCCATGTTGTTTTGCTTCCTTGGAGAGAAACATGCAGGAATTTTTCTGTAGCCACCATACCAGCTATGAAAGCAAATATTGTTTGGTGGCTGCAATGGGAAAGAGATTAAATAAAAAAGTAAGCTCCTAATAATGGCTGAAGGACTTCCAGGACAGAAGCTGTTATTATTGTAAAGGAGCATTGAAATGAGGTGCTAAATGAGTCTAAAAAGGGTAACACTCTACCACCACTCCACCCTCCATGAAAGAAATGATTCCTCATTTGATCTTCTCTTATGGGGAGCAGGGGAGGAGGGCTCTGCCACCTCCAAGGAGACCATCTTCTTTTCCCTGGTTGCCTCCAATGTAATAGACTCTTGTGTTAAGAATTAGATCATGATTATAATGCTAAACTTAGTACTAAAGATAAAATCAAAAATAGGATCAGTAGTAATTTGTAAACATAATTAAGCACTGATTATCATCTGGGATAAATATGTATCATTTGGTTTTGGCTTAAACCAAATGGTGTTATGGGGATCCATCCAAAACCAAGATGTTTAACCCAGGATGCTTTTTTTCCCCTCTCCTCAAATGGATTTTGTGTATTATACTGCAAAAACATAAAATACACATGATAATAAATATCTATGGAGATTTTCAGTCATCCAGGTCATGGTTGTCCCAAAGGTGCTTTTTTCAAGAGGCAATTGGACTTTCTGGTTTTTCTTTGAAGACATTTCACTTCTCATCCAAGAAGCTTCTTCAGCTTCTTCTTCAGAGCTGAAGAAACTTCTTGGATGGAGAAGCAAAAAACCAGAAAGTCCAATTGCCTCTTGAAAAAAAGCACCTTTGGGATATGACAATAACATTGCTGTCCTCTTTGCCCTCAACCAAGAAAACTTGGTTTGCCCAAGATAGTTATCAAGAGTCAACACTGACTTGAATGTGTCTACACAAACACAAACAAACCCTGCTTTATCCATCTTCTGGAATTCATCATCTTCAATAATTTCTAATTCTTCAGATGGATCTTCTCTGCTTGCTGTCTTGGTTCACTAACACTTTTCCAGGTGCCTATTCAGACAACTTAATTAATTAAGTAATTTCTCCTTCCTTCCTTCCTTCCTTCCTTCCTTCCTTCCTTCCTTCCTTCCTTCCTTCCTTCCTTTCCCCCTGAAGTTTCTTTGCTTCTTCTGACATGGCCTCTAAATGTCAAATAACCTGGAGTCAAAACAGAAGCCAGGCATTTTATAACTAAGAACCAACATCACTCAGCCAATCAGTTTCATTAGTTTTTAAGTACTGTATGAATCCATATTGCTAGCTTTGCACAATAGTGAGAGATTTAATTCCCCGCTGCATGTTTCAAGCAAGGTGTTCTCTCAGCTTCACTACTTCAAAAAGGGGAAGAATAATATTGATTCTGTCGAATAAAGAATGTTGCAAGGCATACAGTTTGCATTTGTGACACAGTTTGAATAATTAAGAACGTCATGTGAATCCTAAACATCATTAGGATCACACATTTACTGTCTCAGAATGTGCTATAAAATTTCTTCACTAACAACTTAGCTGGTACATTTGTACCCAACTGGAATTAATCTGCTGTATAGATATATGTTTTTTTTTTAAAAAAAAGCTAAAATACAGTTATTATAAAAACGCACAGTGCAGGAATGTTTACTATCAATGACTTACAGTAAAAAACAAAAGGTTTTGTAAAATGGGTTGCATGAATTAGACCAGGGGTCTGAAACCTTAAGCATGCAAAAAGCCATTTGCATCTGTTTCCCACAGAAAACACTGGGAGCCAATAATTTAACAACCGATGTGACTGGGTGGGTGTGGCCAACTTGAGGTCACTCACTCCCACCCAATCACCTCCTGGTTTGGAATATAGAGCAAATCTCCATCCCCGCAATTACTCTTATCTTCTCAGGCCAGGTGAGGAGTGATGGGGAGTGGAGGGGCCAGCCAGTGGTGGGATCAGCCAACAGGGAGCCATAGCAGAGGGCCCAAAGAGCCGCATGTGGCTCCAGTGCCGCAAGTTGCAGATCCCTGAATTAGACTGATGGATTGATTACATGCACCCAGAGCAAAATAATTATTTATGGTGTAACAATCCTATTGTGAG
>CM066329.1:257547038-257752038 GCA_033807585.1 Hydrophis major | reverse complement strand
TGCTAGAAAACTGGTATTCTGGGAAAATATTCTGGAAATATTCTGTGCTGGAGAAGAGAAAAACACTAATTTGGCTGGGGAAATGTTTCAATTTCCTAGAACTGGAACAAAAGTGGTTCGTGTTCTAGATATGATCCACCACTACCCCAAATTTTAATACAGGTATTCCTTGACTTGTGACTGGTCACTTAATGATTGACTAAAGTTACAAAAAAACCCACAGTTTACTTGCAGTTTCCAGCAAAACTCACCCCATGGCGAACAATGGGGTAATGAACAACTGCAGCATTTGCTTAATGGCCATGATGTTCACCTTAGGACTTCCGTATTTGCTTTATAACCACTGCACATGCTTGACAATTACCACAAGAAGGTCTTTAAAATGGATCCAGCAACAGAATAACCTGTTTTACAACCATCATGACTTACAACTGTTAATTGCCAGACTCAATCATAGTTATAAGTCAAGGACTACCTTAGAAAACCATAGCCCAATTTTATAGAAATTAGGACAGGGGCAGAGGTGGTATTCAGCCAGTTCTGACAGGTTCTGGAGAACCAGTGGCAGAAATTTTGAATAGTTCGGAGAACCAGTAAATACCACCTCTGGTTGGCCTCGCCCCTATCTATTCGCTGCCTCCCTACTCCCAGCTGATCAGAATCCCAGCTGATTGGCTTGGTCTTCTTTTGTTGCCCTGCACAGGAGAATGGAGCTGGAAAGCAGGTTAGTGGGGTAGGGAGGGAATGTCACGCCCACCAATCCACACCCACCAAATCACACCACACCCACCAAGCCACACCCACAGAACCGGTAGTCAAAAAATTTGAATACCACCACTGGGCAGAGACTTGGGAGGCGCATGCTCCAAAACTTACATTTTGCTTACAATGCTTTTGTTTTTTCTCCAAAAAGAGTCATATAAAATTGAGAGAAAATTAAACCATCATTAATAGGTGAACCCTATCAGATTTCATAGGCATCCATACCATGGCTTCAAACACCTTCATATTTTTTTAAGAATGAATGTATGAAAAGGCTTCAAACTCCTTTATATTGCTTTTTAAAAAGAATTAAAAGTTAATTTTGAAACCACTGAAATAACAAATGACATTTGCAGTTGCATTTCCCTTAAATTAATAATACAAAAACCTAGATACACAGACCAGTGACTAAAGAAGAAGGGGACAAAAAGAAAAACCATGGTCTGTTTTCTTCCTACTTTCCCTCAATGGACAAGCAAGATTGGAAAAATACGCTATCATGTAGGTTAATTCAATCTTTATAAAGCTAAATAGTATAACCATATTTTTCAGAAACCATTAACACGTCGTTTTTAAACTCCTTTCATTTCTCATGTTATCTTAGTGGTGCTGTGTAAATCTTCAAAGGAGGTTTCTTTTTGATGAAGTTTCAAGAGGAAGCCCTGCCTTAAAGCTATTCATTCCATGAATCAACAGAGCCTCTCTGGCTCCACTGCACTGCCTCTTCTCAGCCTGGTTTTTCTTGACCTGCAATTTGAAACAGAGGAAAGAAAGGCAGGTTAGGAATCAGCTATAGCAGTGTTTCACAACCTCAGCAAGGTTAAGTTGTGTGGGTTCAAAGGTTCTTCCAACTTGAAGGCAGTGATGACATTCAACCAGTTTGCACTACTTCAATTGAACTGGTTGTTAAATTACTGGCTGGCCCCACCCTTCCCCTCACCACCCCTTCCAGGAGTCCACACACACCCCGTTTTGGCTCCCAGGTAAGTGTAGGAAGGCCTACTCAGCCCAAAATGGGGTGCGTGGTGTTAAGTGCTGTGCATGGGTGCAAGGAGCGGAGACGAAGCAGTGAACAGTGAACTTCAACTCTTTATTAAGCATTCTGAACAGAGCAATCACCTAGGGCAGCAGCTGCCCTTTTATAGGGTTGGCTGCTGTCCTATTAGCCAATGAAAAACATGGAAGTGTTAAACCCTTGAACCAATGACAGTTGGCCTGTTAACAGCCAATCAGATGTCCCAGAAAGGACCAATCTGATGTCACTATTATCGACCAATCAGAAGTGCAGGATTAGAACCCTGCTTTTTACTTAAGGTTGTTAAAACTTTATTAAACGCCTTTATCAGTTCATAACACCCCTCCCCCCCAGGTTCCATTTGAGGGGTGCGGTAACGTAATCGCGTAGATATGCAGGTTGTTTCAATTGCCTATTAGATTTGCGCTGTCCCACCAGTTCCTGTCTGTAGTCTGGTTCTTGTGGAATGTTTTTTGATTTATCTGGTACAGGCGGTTCCGCATCCCCACAGGATGATTCGGTGCCGCTAATTCTGTCATCGTTGTCCTCCGGTTCCTGCAGGCTCGCCTCCGTTGAGGTGTTTCTCTGTGGCGAGGCACACACCCTTCCTGATTCTTCTTCATGGATTGCGCCTGGCTGCTGACTTTCTTCGATTTCGTCATCCAGCATTTCGAATTTGGTTCCCTCGACATCCCCTCCCCCCTCAGTTTGAGGGTCACAGGAGTCGTGGGAACTGGGTTGCAACCTAGAGCGAAGCTGATCTATATGGCGTTTCCATATTTTTCCATCTCTTGTTTGTACGCGGTACGATCTGGGCCCGGTGGCTTGGGTTACAGTTGCTTCGACCCACAACGGTTCACCGGAAAGATTTTTAGCAAAGACTAAGTCGCCTTCCTTGAATTTGTGGCACTTTCCGCTAAATCCACAGGGTTTCTCTAGCGCATAGGCGAGTGGAGATGGTCGAGGTGGGAGCGAAGCCTGCGTCCCATCAACAGTTCAGCTGGCGTTTTGTTGGTTACGCTGTGCAGGGTGATGTGTTGGAGTAGGAGTATTCTGTTCAGTTTGTCATCAGTGTCCCCATGGTCCATCTTGTGGAGAGTTTTTTTAAGAAATTGGACCATGTGCTCGGCCCTTCCATTGGCCACAGGGTGCACCGGTGAGGTTAGCGCATGGCAGATGCCCCGGTCTGCTAAGTATTGTTCAAACGCCAGGGCCGTGAACTGGGGTCCGTTATTGGAGATAAAAACGTCTGGCAGTCCATGTGTTGCGAATAGTTTCTTTAATTTGCGGATGACTGAATCGGTTGTAGTAGTCATCATCTTGTGGATTTCGAGCCAGTTGGAATAGGCATCCACTGTTAGGAGGAATGTATGTCCCTTAGTAGGTCCCACAAAGTCAATGTGGATGCGGGACCACGGCCCCCGGGGAGTTTCCCACTCCGTTGGAGCTGCTCTAGGTGGGGCACTATTGACTTCTTGGCACTTTAGACAAGTCTTCACCCAGGCTTTGATCTGCTTATTGATGCCCAGCCACCATGCGTAGCTTCGTGCGAGCGCTTTCATACGCACGATGCCGGGGTGACCGTCATGCAATGCTTTCAAAACTGCTCGTTGTAACCGCTCTGGGACGACGACTCTGTCTCCCCATAGGATGCAGCCTTTCTGCGAGAAAAGTTCTGTTTGCCGGTTTCTGAAACGGGTGAAATCGTCAGGGGTTTGTTCTACTGGCCATCCTTGTTCGACCCAGCTGAGAACTCACGCCAGGACAGGATCTCATTTCGTTTCGATAGCGATGTCTCTGGCTGTTAGTGGCGGTGAATGTAGGTTTCAATCTGGAGTGTCGTGAGGGTTGGAGCTGGATCGTCGACGGTTTCCGGAAGTGGGGTACGGCTCAATGCATCAGCGTGGGGAATGGCTTTCCCCGGGCAGTGTTGCAATTTATAATTGTACGCAGCTAAGAACTCTGACCAATGAGACATTCTAGGTGACAATATAAAGGGGGTTGGCTTGTCTCCCGCTATAATCCCCAGCAAAGGCTTGTGATCAGTAATAATAGTAAAAGCTCGTCCATACACATATTCATGAAACCGTTTCACAGCAGATACAACAGCAAGAGCCTCTTTGTCAATCTGGCTATAGTTGCGTTCAGCTCTCAATAAGGTCCTTGAAAAATAGGCAATAGGGGCCTTACTACCATTTGGTAACACATGACTTAAAATGGCTCCTACTCCAAACGGTGACGCGTCACACATAATGGTTAAAGGCAAAGTCTCGTCTGCATTAAAACAGCATCGGAGGTTAGTAAGTTTTTCACTTGTCGGAATGCATGCTCCTCTCGGTGTCCCCAGACCCAGGTGACTTTTTTGTCGAGAAGTCTATGTAGGGGCTCAGCTACGGTCGCCGTCTGGGGCAAGAAGGTGTTGTAAAAGTTAATGAGCCCCAGGAAAGCTTGGAGCTCTGTCCTATTCTTGGGTCTTGGGGCATTTTTGATCACTCTTAGTTTGCTATTAGTGGGGTGAATGCCTTGCTTATCGATTAGGTACCCCAGGAACTCTACTTTCTCTGTACACAATTGACATTTATTTTTTTTAACCTTTAGGCCGGAGTCTTTAAATTTCTGGAGAACCATTCTTAGACGCCTCTCTAGTACTTCTCTATTCGGGGCCACAATTAAAACATCGTCAAAATATGGCACGACCCCCTTGATCCCTTGCAAAAGTCTCTCCACCAGACTTTGAAAAATCCCTGGGGCCACGCTCACTCTGAATTGGAGTCGGTTGCATTTAAAAGCGCCTCAGTGCGTAATGATCATCTGTGCTTCCGCGGTTTTTTTAATCTACAGGCAGTTGTTGGTACGCCTGTGCTAAATCCAATTTAGCGAAGACTTTTCCGCCCCCCAGGGAATGGAGAAGATGTTGAACCACTGGCACCGGGTAAGCGTTCTGTTGAAGGGCGTGATTGAGGGTGGCCCGGTAATCCCCACAAATCCTTAATGATCCATCCGGCTTGATGGGTGTTACAATTGGGGTTTCCCAACAGGCATGGTCAGTTGGTTCTAAAACACCCTGGGCTATTAATTTATCGAGCTGCTCATCGATCTTTGGTTTTAGGGCAAAAGGTACCCGATGAGGCTTAAGGCGGATGGGGGCTACTTCAGGGTTAAAGTTAAATGATATCGGGGTCCCCTCACCTAGTTTGTCTGCAAAGACATCCTGGAATTCCTGGATGAGGGCCTCCTCCCAGTTGTCGCCTCTGGTTTGGAGAGTGCCGGCTACCTCAATCCTGAGTGGGGCGAACCATTGAAGGCCTAACAAACTAGGCCGGTCGCGATTGACGATGGTCAGTGGTAACGACGCAATACGATTTTTGAATGATACTTGAACTTGGCTGGAGCCGACGACCGGAATTCGGTTCCCCTGGTAATCTTTGAGTATAATTCTTTGGGCTCTGAGGTCTTGATGCCGGACGGCATGGGATTAACTGTTTAAGGGTCTTCCAGGAAACCATCAAGAGGGACAACCCTGAGTCGACTTCCATCACGCAAGGTTGGTTCTCGATGGCGACCCTCACTCGGATTTTCTTTGCATCTGAAGCATGACCGATGGTAAAGGTTTGGTGTCCAATCTCGTTGAAGTGGCGAGTTTTTTATTTCTGTAGGAGTGGTTGTTCCATTTGTGGTTCAAGTGTTCCCAACTCACAGGACGATTCCCTGTGGTCTGGCGGTAATTGTTTTCTCTCCGAATTGGGCTGGATCCTCGCTTGCTTCTACAGACCTTCCCGATGTGGCCTCTTTTCCCACAGGAATGGCAGAGCACGTTGAGGAATTTGCAATCTGATCGTGGGTGGTTTGCCCCACAACCCGCGCATTGGTGCGGTAGTCTTCTATTCCGCGGGTTGCATTGCACGTTCGGACAGGAGCCGGTTGACCTCCTCCTCATCACTTTCTGATGGAGATTCGAGGTCCTCGTGGTGGGCCGCTGTTGTGTGCCTTTCTAGGCGAGGTGAGGTATCATTGGTGAGTTGACGGAGTGGTGCGTTGGTGCGGCGCATTCGGGCGGCGACTTCCTGGTTGCTTCTGCTGCAGTAGCGTCTTTGATGACATCGGCAAGATCGATGTCCCCTTTGGCCATGATCTTGCTCTGCGCCAAGTGGTCATCTAATCCCAGAACTATTCGGTCTCTCAGAGCTTCTTCAAGGTCTGCAAACCCACAGAGGCCTCCCAGGTTCCGGAGGTCCGCGATGAAATCTGCGACGCTCTCTCCTTTCCGTTGGTCCCTCTGATAAAACTCATGTCTTCGGACAAGCGTTGGTACAGCGGGTGCATAGTGGGCCCATAGAAGGGGTGCGAGGACGTCCCAGTCCATGGTCTTCACCTCAGCCAGTTTCGCTAGTGCCTTGGCCATCTTAAAGACGGCAGGCCTGCAATGGGTCAGGAACACTGCTCGCTTTTTCCCCGTAGTTGCGTCTTTCAAGTTGTTGGTCTCCAGAAACATCTGGAACCGGTCCATGTACGAGTCCCAGTCTTCTTGTGCCGGGTTGAATGGAGCGGGTGGTATGGCACCGCCGGACATAGTTTCCATTGTCAATGCGCCTTCAGCCACGTGCTCTGTTTGGTGCTCTGTAAGTGTTCAGTCAGCTCTGATGTCTCCGCATCCCACCTTCATCGCCAGTGTTAAGTTCTGTGCATGGGTGCAAGGAGCGGAGATGAGGCAGTGAACAGTGAACTTCAACTCTATTAAGCATACTGAACAGAGCAATCACCTAGGGAGCAGCAGCCCTTTTATAGGGTTGGCTGCTGTCCTATTAGCCAATGGAAACATGGAAGTGTTAAACCCTTGAACCAATGAGAGTTGGCCCATTAACAGCCAATCAGATGTCCCAGAAAGGACCAATCCGATGTCGCTATTATCGGCCAATTAGAAGTGCAGGATTAGAACCCTGCTTTTTACTTAAGGTTGTTAAAACTTTATTAAATGCCTTTATTAGTTCATAACACGTGGGGTGCGGCATGGCCCCCCGTGGCCCATTTTGGTCCTAGTAGGCCTCCCAGGAGACTGCAGGGGAGCCTACTCGACCCAAAATGGGCCACGTGGGAGAGGTGCCCCAGGGCCCATTTTTGCTCCCATGGGGTGCAGGAGGCTGAGTGCTGCCTGTCACCCCCTGGACATGCCCACCATGGCCTCGCCCACCCAGCCAGTCATTAGGGCAGAGAACTGATTGTTAAATTATTTGAATCCCACCACTAGGCCTCATCGAAGCTGGAACAGAACCCAGACTCTGGTGAGAGACAGTTAGGATAGAAGAAGTCAGGCTAGAACAGGGGTGGGCAAACTACAGCCCGCGGGCCACATCCGGCTTGTTGGTCACTTTAATACGGCCCGCTTCTGAAAAAAAAACTCCCCTCTGAAAAAAAAATTGGGGCTGGCCAAAAGAGACCCCGTGCCACATGCCAAAAAATCGCACACACAACATGGAGCTGGGCAGCCGCTTCCCTGGTAGTGGGGCCAAGGCCGCTGCCTGGGGAACGCCCACTGCTTTCCCTCGCCAGGGCTGGGCGGTGGCGTGTTGCCCTGCGCTGCGTGGCCCCTGCCTGGCAGCACACTTCTTAGCTGGTCTCCTCCTCCTCAGCCATACAGAACAAAAAGGCAGAGAAGGAGGAGACCAGCCAGCTGGTTGGGGGAAGCTTTCTGCTCCGAAAGAGGCAGCTACCACCCTGTTCTATGCGCCGGCTGCTCGGACTTGCTGGGCCTGACACATAGAACAGGGTGGAGCCGGATATTGGAGAAGCAGAGCGCAGCACAAGAAGCCTCCCCCAACTGGCCAGCTGCTCTCCTCCTTCCCTGCCTGTTTGTTCTGTATGGCCGAGGAGGGAGAGACCAGCCGGCTGGTTGGGGGAAGCTTTCTGCGCTGAAAGAGGCAACTACTAATCTCCGGCTTTGCTCCGCTTCTCCAATGGTCCGGCACCACCCTGTTCTTCTTGTGCTGCGAAAAAGTTGGCTAATGATCTCCGGCTCCGCTCTGCTTCTGAAACATCCAGCACCACCCTGTTCTGTGTCAGGCCCAGCAAGTCCAAGCAGCCGGCGCACAGAACAGGGCGGCGCCGGATGTTGGAGAAGCAGAGCGGAGCCAGAGATCATTAGCTGCCTCTTTCACAGCACAAGAAGCCTCCCCCAACTGGCCAGGTGCTCTCCTCCTTCTCTGCCTCCTTCTCTGCCTCTCCCTTCTTGCTCCTCACAGTTGCCCTGAGCTGGTGCAGTTCTTTACTTGGGCAGCCAGACACCCGCAGCAGCAACAGGCAGTTCTACCCAGGCTCCGCTCAGGTGTCCAGATGGGGCTGTCAGGAGTTGCTACAGCTGACGCAGCTCCGCGTGGCTCTAGTCCCGCGTTGCCTTGGGAAGGGAAAGGCAAAACCAGGAGCCACTGAGCCTGAGCCTCCGGTGCGCTGCTGCCTTTGCAAAGCACCGCCGCGGCTCTTCCTTTTTGCCTTTCCCTTCCCGAGGGGCCTCCGAGGGGAGGGAAAGGACGAGAAGAAGGGGAGGAAAGGGGGGGCAATTCCCCAAAAATCTTGTGCTGACCCGGCCTGTCTGTCAAATTTTAAAAGTCAATGTGGCCCCCGAGCCAAAAAGTTTGCCCACCCCTGGGCTAGAAGAATGTCAACACACAAACTACAAAGAACAATGGGAATAATGGGGGGAGGGAAAGGGGGGGAGAAGGGGAAGAGGAGAAAGTATAGGGTAAAAGAAAAAGAAAAAAGAATAGCATTGACTTCAGACTATTTTTTTAGTTCAATAGAATAAGGTATGTAATATAATCTCAACTTTTTACTTTTGCATGGTAATATACAGCATACTAGCCATTTCTATAACAACAAGGCCATCTAATCAGCAAAAACCAAAATCAAAGCTTCACTTTTTTTCCATCTCAAGCACAAAGTCCAGAATCGGTTTCCATGCAGAAACAAGTTGTGTTCTTTTCTTAAATCTCTCTGCTAACCCCATCAGCTTTTGCAGCCAGTCATCCATTGTGAGAATTAAGGTATTTGTTCATGTTTGGGGCACAGAACATTCTTGCTGCTGTCAACATCTATAACATCAAAGTTCCCCCCAAAAATTTCAAGTTCTTTGTCCATTAAGCTTAAAAGAAGTATCTGGTTTTATCTTTATATTCACTTTAAAGATCTTCTGTATTAAGATGTGAATCCTACTATCGAACCCATATGTCTTTGCTTTCTCACAGGTCCACCATAAACAGGAGAAAGGAAGAAGTTTTGAGGGAACACAAACAGCTTCACTGAAACAAATCATGTTGCTTCTTGGCTCTGATGAAGTGGGTCCTCTTGCTCCAAGGTGACTCTAAGTCAGAGCTTCTTTGAAATCAGACAGAATGCGATGAAAATTGCAGTGAAAATGGATCCAGTAGTGAAAAATATTTGTGGCAAATTTTAGGCAGTTAGGTTGATAAGGTTTTCTGCAAACAGAAAGGACAATGGTAAGAAATAATGGTGTCCCCTCCAGGGCGCCCTGCTGGAATGAATGGCAAAGAGTAAAGATAAGAGAATAATTCATACAACTTTTCTGAAAGAAAATCTAATCGCTAGGCCAGTCAGATAAATAAGATTGCCACTAAGCTTCTTCTTATTTCAGTGAATGGAAAAGAGAAAACAAAGAGAGAGAGAAAAGTGTTTAAACTAAGGAGGTCTTTTTCACTTATTCATTCTGTCCTCAAAACGGCGATCCTTTCTCCTGTGCTGAATTGAAATATCCTCTACCCCTCTTTTGAATTGGAAGTCTGATAGCAGCTGTGGTGAGTGACAAATTTTTATTGAAAACCATCTGATGGTGTGCGTTGCAGCTTATGAAAATGTACATCTTTCATTAAAAAGGCGCTAGTCAGAAAAGCTGTTACTGCATTTCTCATTTTTCACCACCATAAACTAATACAGCTCTACAACTTTGAGTAAGCCAAAAACTAGAATTGGCATGACATTTGCTATCCCTGTGATTCATTGTTTCTCCACCTCAGCAAGGTTAAGATGCATGGACTTCAATTCCCAGAATTCCCCAGCCAGCATTTCCCTAACCTGCCTTTCTTGCCTCTGTTTCAAATCACAGCTAGCCAGGTAACTTGTTCTGACCCAGTTCCCCAAACACGACAAACCCTCTGATGTGAACTCAAAAGATTCCTTTATTAGGAATGCCAATAGCCCTGGCAAAAAGTTTATCTTGCAAGCTAACAAATCTGGTCGGAAGAGGTATAGTTGTCTGCCACACCTATTCATCTCCGCCCCCTGCCTTTTATCCCCAGAACTAGTATGGGGCCTCACTAGCAGCGATGGCTCTTCCTTCCCTAGGATCGGCCCATGGCTTTCCACTGCTCTCCTCTTCTCTGCCTTCTGCGCAGCCATGTGTCAGGCACTGGACCCAGTTGTCTCTCCTCTTCTTCATCAACCACCTCCAGCTCTGGGGGCTGTTGACTCTCCATCTGAGGGCTGTTGAATGGCCAGGCTCTGTCTGTCTCTCTCTCTCTCTCTGTGTGTGTGTGTGTCTCTGTCTCTGTCTCTGTCTCTGTCTCTCTCTGCCAGCTCCATTTCCTCAACATAATTTCTTTCCAAAATAATAGGCTGACAAAGTATAACAGGCAATATGCAGTCTGTGGTTGTCCTTGGATCGTAGTTGAAAAAAGCATCACACCATCATCAATACAGCAAGAGACAGTGTAAGGCTTTTAATTCATGGGCTGGTATAAGATGAAGGTAATGTCATGGGGATGCAACAGAAAAAAGATGCTGTCAGGACATGTGTGTATGCTGCAGTTAGATACAAAAGAGAAAAGATCAAGAGAAGAGATGCTGTTGGTAGAAGTGAACAACAAAGATTATGCTGATTCAAAGGCAGATCTGTCAGCCCCCAATAATCAATGGCCATTCCCCTCCTTTCTCGCCAAAGCATTTTATGAAAGTAAACATAAAAGGTTTTTTTTTTATCTCTCTACTTAAAAATCAATTTTGGTGTAATATGAGAGACTTTCTGAACAACATATCAAGGAAGGAACTTGGTGGAACAGTTTGAATTGGAAATAGGGCAAGTTAGGTTCATCTAACGTGGTTTACAATATACCCAACTGTGCTGCTTCACATTGGGCTTAGGGTTTGAGCCAATTGATAGCAGGTAGCTAATATCAAGATATAATTAAGTAGAATTCCTAATAATGGAAAAGCAGCACACACAATCTTGGAGGCACATATATTTGGGTAAACAGGTGTGGTTTACAAAACTTTTCTATGCATGTATGTTCAGAGACAAAGTTGGATCACCCTTTAAATAATTCACGCACTGGCCCACATTCACGCAGTGGCTAAAAACAGAAAAACTGCAGATGAATTGAAATCCTAGTAAAATCCTACAGTACTTAGGTTTAAATCTCAGGTTTCTCATTCCAAAGTACTAGCCATAAATTAAAGCTTCTGATTATTCATCCCTGGATTTTGCACTTTTCAAGTCATACTACAAAGAAACACATCTGCAAACATGTTATTTATTTATTTTTTTAAAAAGAAAAAGAAAAACATTTTGATGATGCAGCTTGAAATCAATTCAAGCATGATTTTTATGGGAAGAAAAAGAAAAACAGAAGGAGCCCCATCCCCAGAAAAAGAGATGAATGAGACTTGTACTGTATCATAAAATCCTCATTTATAGGCACCCTGATTTCCATTGAAAGGACAGAGCTACAATGAAAAAAAATTTTTTTTTAGAATATATGCAGTATTCAAACACCTATGACATTTATTTAGCATTACAGTCTATAAAACATAAAATCAATTCAGGAATACACTCATTTGAGATAATAGCATTTGACTTTAAATGGTACCTGGCAGGTAATTCTGATAAGAACAGCAAAAACCTAACTGTATTTCCAGGCCTGGTGATTGCCAATAATATAATACAGAAATATTAAAAAAAAAAAATCACACTTGAATTTTTGGGATCCTGGAAAAGCAACTGCAGGAGAAATAAAATATGCTCAAATATTCCAATTAAAATTACCATACAGAGAAGAATATGTGATGGGGTCCCATATCTTATATTACTTCTGCATAAGTAGACACTGAAATGTGAGGGAAAATCTTTAAACACACTTTCCCTGATTGTCATGGGAAAAGTCTTCTGTATTTAAGATTTCCTGTATGTGTTGCCGAGTATCCTTCAAGCTGTTGGCAAAGATATACCTTGAGCAATTTATCAGCAAACCACTGATAAAGCAATAGAGATAAGGTTCAGTTAAATATTTGAATAACTCTTCAAACCAGCAGCATTAGTAGCAATTATGCTAACTTTGATTTTTAACAAATGTATATCGTGAGCAGAACCAAACTATAATTCCCAATGAATAAATCCCAGCTTCAGTCTTCAAATAGAAATTTAGGTCTAAATGTTTTATAGAGCAATTAATTTTGGACTCCAGAACTGAACTTTATATAATCATTCAATTCTCATGAAAAGCCAACCCAGGTTGACTTAGTTAATTCTTGGTGGGAAGGTCACCAGAAGATTCTTGGCTGCAGCCTGGAATGGGAAGTAACAAATACCCTTGAAGACAACAATAACAGAAACTTCTGTATTGTTGCAAAAAAGCAAAATAAATTCCTACAGGAATTGCAGATACCAGAAATCAACTTGGAAACTCTCCCTAGTTTTATACGTAGTTGCTGGGACAGGCATATAATATGTGTCCTCCCATTGTGTCCTCCCTTTGTATACAAGAAATTTAACAATACAGGAAATATTGAGACTTCCTAAACTGCCTTTCCCAAGATTTTTTGATGTACAAAAGTATATAAATTTGGAATATTTCTGGATGGCTTTCCCAGATCTGGACAGATATTCATATTGAAGTATGACTAGATTGCAAATCTAGAGTTTGTAAACCTTATGATGAATGTCACCAATCAGTATTGACAATGATTGACTCCAAGTTGATCAAGAGCAAAGTGATTTTTGAGCCTGTCTATAGATCCTATCCCTGATGAATCAGATTGTAAAGTAACAATCATAATTTCATCCACACTCCACAATAAATAAATTGCTCATGTCCCCCCAATTATCCAATTATTTGTCTAGACAGATTGCTCTATACCACCTTGCGACATGACAAAAAATATCCTGCAAAAATTGAGTCAAAAACTAACTTATGATCTATAAAAGCAGAGCTCAATTTATCTTTTCTGCATTTAAAATATTGGTTTTTGCTAGATCATAAGGAACAAATGCTTACTGTGTGGTACTATAAAAGAGCCTCTTTGGAATTTAATTTGCTCGGTGCCTATGATGTTATTCTCTTCAATTCATTGCACTAGTTGGTCATTTAAGTGTTCTGCACACAGATTTCCAGTTTACTGGGGAAAGATTTATAGTTCTATAATGCAAAGGTCTAGCTTAGAAACTTTTGTTCATACAAATTGTTCCTGCTGTTACTAGAAGCCAGCTGTGGCACATACAGCTCAATTTGTGAATTGAAGCAAGAACTGTTTCTAATTATCATTAGAGTTTAAACACACAGGACATGTTTTACATTGTTGTGGGGGATACAGTCACCTTAATTCCATATCTGTCCATCCATCCCTCATTAACATCTCCTCACACATTAAGGGAGGCCCAAGCACATTTTTTTTTCCACAGCTACAGTTGCCAAAGATTACTAGTACAAATTCCTACCATTTCAAAGAAGGAAACTTTATTTAAAAAAAAAAAAAAAGAATCAAATTCAAAATATTTCCCCAAATTTGGGGAACTGAAATGGAAAATTCAAATCTCACTAATATAATCCTGTCCATTGTAATTCATGACACTTACTACTTTGGAGCCATGCTGGGTCATCATTTCTCTTCTGGAAACATGGTTTATAAATTCAAGTCAGCCACTGAAGGTTAAAAAAGAAATAAATACTGGAATATAATATAATTTCTCACCAATTGCTTATTTGTTTTCTCAGGGGGAATCAAGAGCCGTGGTGACACAGTGATTAGAATGCAGTATTGCAGGTTAGCTCAGTGTCAGGAATTTGATTCTGACCAGTTCAAGGTTGACTCAACCTTCCATCCTTCCAAGGTGGGTAAAATGAAGACCCATATTGTTAGGGGCAATATGCTGGCTTTGTAAACTGCTTAGAGAGGGCTGTAAAGCACTATGAAGTGGTATATAAGTCTAAGTGATATTGCTATTGCTATCATAGGTGATCAATTGTATTAGGTGCAATCACTGGGCCCTTTGAGGGATTCTGCCAATTCACATTCAACACATTTGGAGGAAATTGTCTTAGAAAGGACTAGCTGACTCCATACACTGGAGAAGATGGCTTTCTTAGCATAGACAGACACAGCCGTTCATCAGTTCTTGCAGTTGATCAAGTCTTTTTCTCTCAACACTTAGAAAAGCATAATGTCAGGCATTTATTTATTTGTTTGTTTGTTTGTTTGACAATTATAAGGAACTTTGCAATAGAAGCACAATTTTGTTTTGGCTTGTCTATATGAAGAGGCATTTTCTAAATAACCTATTTTTCTAGGAACCGGTACCCACTGATATCTGTGCTCTTTATAGTCATGATAGTTAACTCCAAGCCGGGTAGTTTAATTCAGATGAGAAATAAGGGATACTTGTCACAACCTAGGGTTTTTTTGTATCTTAAGGTCTGCCTTATTGGATTAACCTAAAATCCCTTTCGTACAACATTCTTTCTGTTTCCAGTCAAAATCAATCAGTTGGATATTCTCAGACAGGCATAAAATTCTCTGACAGCTCAACTATTGCAGGATAGCACTTTAATGTAGGTGTTCCATTTTACCATATCACAAACTCATGCATAAGAGCAACACAATGGTGCCTCACATTACCAAAATCAAAATGATACAGGCAAAATTTTGCCCCTGAAGTAGTAAAATCAGTAAAAACATGAGAGAAAGACAATGCCAGTTCATGGCCAGAGCAACAGAAAAACCTGTACGTGTAGTCTTCAACTTAAAACCACAACTGAACCCACACTTGCTGTTGCTAAGTTAGAGAATTGCTAAGTAAGTTTTGCCCACTTCTGCAACTTTCCTTGCCACAGTTGCTTAGCGAATCACTGCAGTTGTTAAGTTAGTAACCAGGTTGTCAAGTGAAGCTGGCTTCCCCATTGGCTTTGTTTGTTGAAGGTGACAAAAGATGATCACATGACCCTGGAACACTGCAACCATCATAAATGTGAGTCAGTTGCCAAGCAATTTGATCACGGGGATGCTGCAATGGTCATATGTGTGAAAAATGGTCATAAGTCACTTTTTTCAATGCTGTTGTAACTCACAAGATTATTAAAGGAATGACTGAAATTCCAGGTCTACCTGTAATTCATTTAGTGAGTGAAAAACAAGCAACATTTAGCTGGCAGAATCTAGCTCTCTTTATTGGTTCAGTCTACCTTCCAGGCACCTTAGAACTGGACCTCTTTTTAAACATAAGGGCATATTTGTGAAATCTTTCATAAGAGCGCTAAACCCAAGTTTTGAAAACAAGTTCAACACCTGGGGGGAAAGTGCTAACCTCATCTTGATAAGAGTTTTTTTGCAAGACCTCATAAGCAGGAGTGGGATTCTACCAGTTCGCACCTATTTGCTAGAACCAGTTAACATTCTAAGCAGTTCAGAAAACCGGTTGTTAGAAGAAATTACTGGTCTAATCCTGTAAGGAAGGCAGGAAGGAAATATTCTGGTGTTGCTTACAGAAACTGCCTCTCCATTAACCTTTATTACATTCTTGGCAGGATTAGACTTCCTATCTCAGGAACATCTCTGGAGTTTTTTTTTTCTTCCTTTGCTGGTACTTTGCTTGTGTGGAGTGACCATTCAAAGTTACAATGGCACTGAAAAAAGTGCCTTATGACCACACTTCTGACTGTTGCAGCATTCCCACAGTCATGAGGCCAGGTGAGGAGATATGTGCCTCAATGGGCGTGATATTGAGTTGGCCACACCCAGCCAATAACATGACCACCAAGCCATGTCCACCCAGTCACATGACCACCAAGCCACGCCCACCACCTAAGCCACACCCACAGAATCAGTTGTTAAAAATTTGAATCCCACCCTGCTCATAAATACTTTGAAAAAGCACAATTGAGCATATGTCTCTATGGAAGCCCAGGGCTCTGTCTCTCCTGCAGCCAGGAGAGGGCCAATATCCATGGAGGGCCCAACCCAGCTAGCAGAAGAAAGGCAGCATGCATGCTGCCCTCTAAAATAGCCTACTGAAGTTGGGCAGACTCTCCTGCCTATCCACATCAGCAACCTTACTGTTAGTAAAGCATGCCAGATTGCAGGTTCCACTGGAAATATCGTGTCAGGAGAAAAAAGAGAAATGCTACTTTAAAGCTGGCACAGCTAAGAATAAATAATGTTAAGTTGCCTGAGGACAATGTCATGAGGGCATCAGAGACAAAAAGTAACTACTGAGTCATGTTTATGCTGTAGTTAGTGGAATGTAAAGATCAACTCCTGTTTGATATTCTTCTACCTGTATCCAAGCACCAAGAAGCAATAACTTAAGCTGTCATTAAATGGCCGGAGGTACGGATGGATCCGATACATCACCTTTGGTAGATGTAGAATCTGTTTTAGATGCTATTGCCTGAATGAAGTTATCTTTTAGTCACTTAAGCATCACTGGGTTTATGTAATGCTTTTGAGGAGGAGTGTTCACTACAACAATAACTGAAAACATAAGAGGGTGGTTGAGGTCATCCATCAATTCATGCAACTAAACAATCAAGATCTCAGGTCCAAATTGGAAATACTGCTTAATCAAAACCAATCTCTTGTGTCCCCCTTGAGTTTCCATTAAGCCTCTCCTGTTTCCCCTTTATTTGGTATCCCTTTGCTTTCTTTTTACTTCTGGAAAAGCAGTGACTTTGGTTTGCATGACTTGCTTCTGCGGAACCAGCTGATGGGTCATGAAGAGGAAAAGGAAGAAGAATGGAAATGGCATGGGGTCCAAGACCAAAAGTACCTACATTCATCTTCTCATCTTTCTCATCTTCTCATCTTTCCTATGTACTACTTTCTCCTATTGCTATCTTACAATATTCTATCCTATGATTTATGATCTATGACTTACTACTTTGTAGTTTGTAGGTACACTGAGAACTTATGCACCGGAGACAAATTCCTTGTGTGTCCAATCACACCTGGCCTATAAAGAATATTCCTGTTCCCTGGGTTTCTGCAGCATCTACTGAGGTCTAGCAGGGGAAAGAAAAAGAAGGGCCCTTGCAATGAAGACTACAGGCAGAAAATCAAGAAAACATGTTCCAGTAGCAAGAATATATATCTGATAATGCCAAAGAAGCCTCCTTTTACCATCTGAAGTAGGAGGAACCTGATATTGCAGGATCCAATCTGAGTCAGTCACCGGGACCAAAGTTTTATTCTTTCAAACTTTTGGGCTTGTGCTAGAACCCATCATCAGGGAACTTCTCTCACCAGAATGTGTGCACTGGGTTGTTCTACACATTGTATTATAAGGTGCCTGGTGGTGTGTAGCTTTTAGTTGTTAATGGCATTGATGGCTGGCTATTAAATTGTTGATTATTGTTTTCTTATGCTGCTGCGCCCTGAAAAGCTGGTGGTAAATTGACTGACAAGGAACCTATTCCCCAGGCTTCAATTATTTCTCCGGCTGCTGTTGTTCCTTCTTGGCCAACAATTGTGGTAGCTGTGAAATTGAATGCATGTCTTTGTTCATTGCATTTTGAGGCTATCAGTGAGTTTGTCTAACAACTCACTCGTGTTCTCAAACCTGACATGCATATGTCTTTCCCACAGCTCGAATCTACCCACATTCAGAGTGATATTGGTGTCCCATCCAGAGGAGGTAACCAATGTTATGGCAGGACCAAGACACACAATTCTTAAATGCTATTACAACAGATTCTTTTTGAAATTTGGAATCCAATGTTCAAGGTTCTAATGACATTTCAAATCCAACCAGATTCAATGACCTACTGTCAATTTAGAAGTTTTACCATTCCCTGACAGCAAAAGAAATCATTTGGGGTTTCCTCGGTCGCTGAAACTTTTTAAAAAGAAAAGCTTATATTTAGAAGACAAAGAGCTAGTAAAGGAAAGGGCAGTTACATTTTTGAACTCTGCAAGGTTTCACTCAATTATTAACCATTATTCAATTCAAGTGGAAAATGCATATGCATATTTATGAAATAGTAATTTAGAATGTAAGCAAAGTGGGTTATAGAATTCTTTATTGGCCAAGTGTGATTGGACATAAGGAATTTGTCTTGGGGCAAATTTGTCTCCGGGCAAATAAAAGACAAAATACATTTGTCAAAAGTCAAGAATCATCAGGTACCACACTTAATAATAGTCATAGGGTACAATAATTATTTTTTTAATTCCCACAAAACCTTGGAGAGGCATACCTGCTCATAAAATATCTGTCATGGTGGGCATGACCAAGAACAATCACCTATTATCCAGAAGATAGATAGCTCATCATTTCCATTAACTCTGATAGTATTCCCTACCACTTCAGTTTCCTATTGTCTTTGTTACTGAGCTGTTGCTTCTCATGGCATCTATTTTATGGCATAGCCCCTAAGTCCTGAGGAACCATCTGTCTCCCACAGTATCTGCTCACCATCTGTGATCAGACAGATTTAGTTTGCTTCAGGTCCTGTTGATTAATTAAAATCATCTAGCAGGAAGTAGGCCTTCTCTGTTGCAACACCTGCCTTCCTGGACAGCATCTCTCTCAGAGCTTCCCCCATCTATTTTCTGCCTCCTGAGTCCAAGCTGATTGGCTGGGTCTTCTTTTGTTGCCCTGCACAGAAGAATGGAGCTGGAAAGCAGGTTAGTGGGGCGGGGAGGGAATGAGATTTTGCAATATCCTTCCCTGCCACTCCCACCAAGGCATGCCCACAGCACAGGTAGTAAAAAAATTTGGACCCCACCACTGATTTGCATCCAGCATAAGAAAGTTTCTGGTAACTATCGACTGTAGATTCAGAAGATGCTACAAGCTTCATCTGCACTTAGTATTTTGTAGCATTTCAGCTCCTTTTGTGGGGTGGGGGCTTGAAAAACCACCAAAGATTCGATATTAATCCAAGGAAAACAGCTTTATTGTAGCATTTCTGCAGAAATGGGTTCCTACCCTGGCAGATGGGACGAACCCAGAGCAAAGTTTGCATTCTATTTTATACCCTGACCTACCGCCCCATCCTAGGGTAGCTTGGTTTACAATCTACCTACTGAATTTCAGTATACAATTCATCACCTAATATGGGACATCAGGAAGTTGGATGCTTCCTAACACGTACACATTTTCCCAGGTTTTCCCAGAGCACAACATGAGATTGTTCAATGTTTCAACTCTCCCTTTTGCAGTAGAAAAGTATCAAACTTGCAGTTTTGAGGTTTGAGTCACAGCTACACAATACACAATGGATTTTATTCATGTTTTCCTCTTACACTTTTAAAACAAAGAAAAAAAAACGTAAGAATTAAGAGCTCCCAAGAAGGAATCAGCAGGCCTACTGTCATTTGGAGGCATCAAATTACCTGCTTTTGGAACAAATCAATCACTTGGGCTACAGTATTGTGAAATTTCAAACTTGAGCTAGAACACTTGCACAATCAGCCTAAAAGATCTTTTACCTCCTGAAATCAGGTTAGGTTTTCTCATCCATCAGGGTTGGCAATGTTACTTGATTGCTCAGGCCAAACTCTTATTACAATTTTTATTTCTATCCATTTCCTCTTGCTTTTTTTTTTTTTTTAAAAAAAATCCATAGCAATTGAGGGTAATCTGTAAAAGAGAAAAATGAAGAATGAGTTTTAAAACTTTTCTCTCTCCGCTCCATGAACTACCAAATATAACATCCAAATATAATGGCACTGAGGCTTCAGCACTTCAGTCGTTGAGAAGGTAGAGAGTTGCAGTTTTCCTCTGAGTCTCCTCTTTGTCTATCACTACCAGCTCTTCATATATACTACTACAGTATTCTGACAGTATCACTTTCCTCTGCCTTTTTTTCCCCTAAGACAGAGACAGACAGACAGAGACAGAGAGACAAACTCTTCTCCCTTTGACTCATTTCCTGGAAGAATTCAATCAATTATATGCTACGTTTTGCCTATCTTTATCACAGTTGGGCTTCAAAGATTTTAGCACTCTGCCCGGTTGCCGGATGCGCCTGGGCATGGCGGATGTGGCCTAGTTGGCCTCCTGCACCATTGCTGGAGGGGGGGCTTTTTGCCCTTCCTGGGCTCCAGAGGCTTTCCTCGAGCCTCCAGGAGGGCAAAAACAGTCTCCCTGGGCTCTGGAGCCTCTCTGGAAGCTGGAAATGGGCCTCTTTCCGGCCTTCCTGAACTTCCAGGAGACCCATTTTTCACCCTCCTCAAACCTCCATTCAGGCCCTGCACTTACCTTGGATCCAAAATGGACTCCTGGGAGGGAAGGGGTGGGCAAGCCAACCAGGAATGGGATTTGGGGTTTCTCCAAACTGCACAGAATCTTAACTAGGGGCTCTCCCGAACCCCTGTGAACTCTTAGCAGCCCACTCTGATCCTTCTAATATATTTCTTATAAACTATTAGGTTATCGTTATACAACCTGCTTCACTGATCAGGTCAAATTCCCACTGTCTAGAATAAGCATGCAAACTTACCTCATGCTTCCGCTTGCAAAATTATCTTTTTTCATGATTAAAAACATTGTGAAATACAAAAAGTGGAAGAATTATTGTGGCAGGAGGATATGTATATACATAGATCTATCTACCATCCCTCTACAGTACACACATGCATGCACATGTAAATACACACACACACTTAAGTTACCACTTGGAAAACCACATTCAGGATAGATTCACCTATTCCAGTCGAAGGCCCACACTAAAATTATTCTAACTGAAATTTTGAGAACACAATGTAGGGATAAGTGAGCCTTAGGCTCTTCAGATGTTACTGAATTATGGCGGCAAATATTCTTCACTATTGGCCTTGCTCAAAGAAGCCAAGTAAAGGAGTAATTTAACAATTTAGAGCCCCAGACAATTGCTACTCATTTGGGTTGCAAACATCTAGATTAAATACCAAGAAAAAGGATTTTTTGTTTATTTTTGCTGATATATAATTGACATCTGAATTTTTACAATGCAGAGGCATTAGCCCTACCCTAAGCTCCCTACCTATCCCTTTTGCAAAAAAGTGAACAAGAAATACAAATAATCTGGAGTCTGCAAATCTGTTTTACAAATCAAATTCATTAAAAAGCATTCTTGCCTGTTCTGTAATTTTGTGCAATGCATTCTCTCAAAAGATCTGCCAATGCTTCTTTTGGAAATAGTGAATACTTTTTAATTTGAAGTGATGCTCGGGGCTAGGTATTTACTGAGAGTTTGGGAAGATGCTTATTATGGTGGTTTAATGTTTTAAACAGAGCGTTGAGGTTTTATATATACAATACTACTTTCTTGAAGCCAATAAAAGTAGCTGAACTAGAAGAGAGAAAGTGTGTGTGTGTGTGTGTGTGAGAGAGAGAGAGAGAGAGAGAGAGAGAGAGAGAGAGAGAGAGAGAGAGAGAGAGAGAGAGAGAGAGAGAAGGAGGAGGAGGAAGATAGATAGATAGATAGATAGATAGATAGATGATAGATAGATAGATAGATAGATAGATAGATAGATAGATAGATAGATAGATAGAGGAAGGGGGAGGGGGAGGGGGAGGGAGAGAGAGAGAAAGAGAGGGAGGGAGGAAAAAAGAAATAAATAGGAAGGGAGAAAGTAAAGAAAGATAGAAAGAAAAAAGAAAAGACAGGGAAAGAAAGAAAAAGAAAGGAAGGAAGGAAGAGGGAGGGAGAGAAAGAAAAAGAAAGGGAAAGAAAGAAAGAAAGAAAGAAAGAAAGAAAGAAAGAAAGAAAGAAAGAAAGAAAGAAAGAAAGAAAGAAAGAAAGAAAGAAAGATGTCTACTTAAAGACAGTCTGAAAAAAATAGTTTGCAATATGTAAAATGTGTGTGGGTGGCTTGCATACATTATGAATCTATCTGTATTAAACAGTAATATGTAGGTTTTGAATAAAATACAGTAACGTGATTATTAATGCAAAAGAAAACATAATAAAAAAAACTTCTGAATGTGGGCTTATTTTTTTTCACAAAACTCCCTAACACTTTGAACGAGTTGCAAATTTAATATGGTAGTTATGTCTAATTATGTATATACCATATTGTGAATTTCTAGAAATAAATGAATTTAATAAGTGCAAATGGAAAATAAACAATGAATCTGTAATTACGCTTTTACATAAGAAAACATGAGAGTGCTGCCAAATACTATCTTGAACTTCTGA
This sequence comes from Hydrophis major, assembly GCA_033807585.1. Taxonomy (NCBI): domain Eukaryota; kingdom Metazoa; phylum Chordata; class Lepidosauria; order Squamata; family Elapidae; genus Hydrophis; species Hydrophis major. The sequence goes on along the minus strand of CM066329.1, from coordinate 257,729,868 downwards.
ATATGGCAATATTTCCCAAAGCTAAAGATTCCTTCTTTCCTTCCTTCTTCTTGGTGTGTAGCAGTGTTTCTTCATTTTCCGCTTACCGTATATACTCGAGTATAAGTCGACCCGAATATAAGTCGAGGCACCCAATTTTACCACAAAAAACTGGGAAAACTTATTGACTCGAGTATAAGTCGAGGGTGGGAAATGCAGCAGCTACTGGTAAATTTCAAAAATAAAAATAGATACCAATAAAATTACATGAATTGAGGCATAAGTAGGTTAAATGTTTTTGAATATTTATTTCAAAGAAAAACAGTAAACTAGCTCTGTAAGTGGAAAAGAGAGCCAACAAAACCAATATGGCATCAACAATAACTTTAAAAGTACAAAAACCTTAGCTCAATCAGCAACCAAGCTAAAACACAAGAGTTAAAATCCTTCAAAACTGGATTCCTCCTCCTCATCTGTATGTTATATTTATGGACAAAAGTGGATATTCATTCAGGCTAGAGTGCTTTAAAATGTAAGTGAGGTTAGTTTCACACACACATGCACACCGTTTCGCTTTCCATAAACTATTTTTTTAGTGCATGACAGATGAAGTGCCTGACAGATGAAAGTCCTCTTAGGAAACTTTAGATCTTAACTGGCATTACATTTAAAATCAAACATGTTCACATTCTTAACATTTTTCCATGGCAAAGTGTTTCTCAAATAATCCATAATAATGCCGTGGGAGGGAATTATTGTCTAATTAAAACTTTCACTAGGACAGTTGAGAATAAGTTTGATGTTCACAATTTCCTCTTTGAAAGAGACCAGTAAATAGGGACCAAGAAGATGAAGAAAAAGAAGTGTGTTTTTTCACATTTTTCACACTGCAGTGAACAAAAATGGCATCATAGGAACAGGCTTATTCTCAGTCCAAAGGTTTGTTTCTGATTTCTTCCCTGATTTAAGGGAAATTTGGGAAACGATCTCACTATCATGAAAGGTTTAATTGATTCACTAACCCAAAAGATGATGATGATGACAGTGGGAGGCAGGAGTCATTCTCTCCCTTGCAAGAAAAAAGCATGTGTATGGGCTGCATGTACATCCTGTTTTGGAGAGCCACCATCTCTTTCACAGCTCTCCCTCATGCCTCCATTGCATGTGCACACATGCCATGGCTCAATAGTAGGTCAACATACAGATGTCACACTAGGTTCCCTCCTCAAAAGGAACATCCAACCTTTCTTGAGAAGTACAAACTTCATCTGTTCAGGATTGTGGTGACAAAGGTGAAGGAGGATGGGGCTGAGAGAAAGGAAGGGAAGAAAAGATCATTGACAGGGAGAAAGACAGGGAAAAACACCTGGAAGTGTGAGCCCTCGAGTTTCCTTAGGGAAGACCAGACAACAAGGGGAGAGGAGAGGAGGAGGAAGAGGAGGAGAGTTAAAAAAAAAAAGAGTGGGAAGCCAACTCACGCGTGCCATCAAAGCCAGGGGGAAGTGGGGCTTTCTCCGCCTGCTGCTGCCAGAGGAGTGCGGGGGGGGGAGTGTGGGGAAAGGGGGTTCGTGCCGAGGCTCCGCAAGCGATTACCAGATTTGCAGCTCCGTTTGTTGGTGAAGCTGGAAGCGCGCAACGCAGGAGCTCGCGGGGCCCCGGGCGCCCGTTAATGGGGAAGGAGAGGCCGCTTGGGGTCGCCAGGCTCAGGCAGCCTCCCCCCCCCAGCAGCGAAGAGCTGCTCCGGGGGCTCCCGCCACGGCGCAGCCAGGCACTTTGTCTCGCTGCCCCCGAAGCAGCTCTTCGCTGCTAGGCTAGGGGGTGGGGGAGGCTGGCTGAGCCTGGCAGTTTCTTTGCGAAGCTGGAAGCGCGCAACGCAGGAGCTCGCGGGGGGACCGGGCGCCCGTTAATGGGGAAGGAGAGGCCGCTTGGGGTCGCCAGGCTCAGGCAGCCTCCCCCCCCCAGCAGCGAAGAGCTGCTCCGGGGGCTCCCGCCACGGCGCAGCCAGGCACTTTGTCTCGCTGCCCCCAAAGCAGCTCTTCGCTGCTAGGCTAGGGGGTGGGGGAGGCTGGCTGAGCCTGGCAGTTTCTTTGCGAAGCTGGAAGCGCGCAACGCAGGAGCTCGCGGGGGCCCCGGGCGCCCGTTAATGGGGAAGGAGAGGCCGCTTGGGGTCGCCAGGCTCAGGCAGCCTCCCCCCCCCCCAGCAGCGAAGAGCTGCTCCGGGGGCTCCCGCCACGGCGCAGCCAGGCACTTTGTCTCACTGCCCCCGGAGCAGCTCTTCGCTGCTGAGGGGGGGGCGGAGGAGGCTGGCTGAGCCTGGCAGTTTGTTTCCTGGGGAGTGCGGCGTTTGCGGTTCTCCTGTTCAGTCCCCAACGGTGAAAAGACTTTCGGAGCTGCGGGCTCTCCTTCCCCATTAACGAGCGCGCTTCCAGCTTCGCCAAGAAACCGCCAGGCTCAGGCAGCCTCCCCCCCCCCAGCAGCGAAGAGCTGCTCCAGGCGCCCGTTAATGGGGAAGGAGAGGCCGCTTGGGGTCGCCTGTGAGGCCCTCAGCGGGTAGACAGCCGCGGCGGCGATGCTGCCCTGGAGGCGCGATCGGTTGCAGCCACGCCAGCACAGGCTAGGCATGGTGCCTTAGCGGCTGACTCGAGTATAAGTCGAGGGCGGTTTTTTCAGCACAAAAAATGGGCTGAAAAACTCGACTTATACTCGAGTATATACGGTAAGTTGTTCTTTTTTGGATGAAGGTTATTTTTAGCTGAACTCTAAATCAGTGGTTCCCCAATGCTATCCAAAGATGCATTTAATGTATTACAAGAAAATACCCAGAGAGGTCTGTTCACATAACTCAGCCTCTGGAAGTGCAGTTTTTATTGATCCTTCCAATCTGTCTCTACTTGGGGCAGGATAAGTTTGAAAAGCCGATGATTTCTATTTCAGAAATAAACATGAATTGCTGATTTACAGTAAGATTGGCTGTTCCATCTTTGGACTGCAAAAGAATTTCCTAACTTCAGTTCATACATGAAGAGCTCCATGTCTATTTATATCTATATTTCCTCTATATTGTATACATGTAAAGTTATGTACAGCCCAGTCCTATTCCTTAACCAAATACTCTGGGATTCAGTCTGACATACTGGCTGAAAAACGTGTTATGAAACCACAGTCTTAGAATGCCATCTACATACTTATAAATAGTGCAATCAAACATAATAGACCTGGAAGGGACTTTGGGGGTGTTCTAATCCAACCCGCTCTCAAGCAGAAGACCCTACGCAATTTGAGACAAGTAGTATCATGCCCCTGGTGGAGACTGACTATGAGGGAGAGGAGGAACAGCCAACAGGGAGTGGAAGTGGGGCTCTGGAGGTTGTGGAGGAGGTTGGGGAAGGACAGAGGCCAGCTGAGAAATCAGAAAAGGACCCAGGCCCATACCTATCTATCCTAGGGCACGCAGGGAGGAAAGGATAAGGGAGAGACATGGTCTACTTGGGAGGAGAGGGCCTTGATCCTCTTCATGGGCTGCAGCGGTGACAACTGAATAAGAGTATGGACCTGCGTATGGGCAAATGCTGGAAACAAAGCGTGGAAATATGTCTAGTTTATAGTTCCTCTCTGAGTTTGGCATCCTTCCCAGTGTGTGTTATCTGTGGACATCCTCCAGCCCTTATCTTGCCTGGTTTGTATTGCTTTTTTCCTTCTTCATGGAACTGTGTGGGAGTTTTTTGTCTTCTGTCAAAGATATTCCTTGCTTGGAAGCAAAGTGAAGGAATAAAAAGGGCTTCACCTGTTTTCTGTGACTGTTTGTTTTGTATCCCACCCTGGGTCATCACAAGTGGTTATCCAGTATCTTCTTTAAAACCTCCAGTGATGAAGCATCCACAACTTCTGAAGGCAAGCTGTTCTATTGATAAATTGTTCTCACTATTAGGAAGTTTCTCCTTAATTCCTGGTTGCTTCTCTCTTCTAACCAGTGTTGTCTTCTCATGTTTTGGAAAATAAGTTCATCATAAGTCAGGTTAGTAAAAAAAAAAATGGAATTGCACCATGGAAAGCTGTACAGCTACTTTGTCTAGAGATAAGATAAAGTGTCTTCCTCTGATGATGGAAATCAAGATAAATTCATATCTGCAGTGAAACTCTTGTCCAAGTTTATACATAATGGATGTATCTACTGATGGAACCATCTGACAGTCAAACTTTGTTCTGTTCTAGCTACAACCAAAACGGAGGGAATGACCAAAGCCTACAAGCATTACTCAGAGGGTTCATAAAGCAGCAGGGTATCGGTCATAATCCTTCAGATATAAGGAGCGGATTTTGTGGAATCTGGAAAAGTTCCCAAGGAAAGCTGACCTAGCTCCATTTCACCGAAGGCGAGGTTGGCCTGCTGAGAGCTGTCCTGAATACATGCTGTGTGACGTTTGAGCTTACAGCTCTGTTTTCACAGTAGGGTGAGTAGAAGAACCTTGGGGACATTGGAGGCAGCTATTAGGCAGCTGAGCTGTGAATTCCTTGACAGGATGGTAGCCTTCTGCTTGAGAAGTAGAGCTAAGCATCAAGCTTGTTTCTTAGAAAGCCCTTTGTCAGCTAATGGAATTTAGGTGGCTTTGGAAAGCCTTTCTTACAATCGCTATCTGAAGTGTCAGGAGTTTGGAATACAATCTTCGTAGATGAAAGCAGGCACAGGTAAAGTATTTCATCATTCTAATATTTAAACTGAGGCATATCCACAGTTGACAATTAATACCACAATACCACAGATGAGGAAGAGGACATCCATCGACTCCAGACGGGACAAGACCGGCGTGACCAGCAGAGTCGTAAGTTGGGACCACAATGTGCCGGGTGCGGGGGTGACCACCTTCGATCGGAGTGCCGGTTCTTCGATGTGATCTGCCGACACTGCGATAAAAGAGGCCACATCGCCCGAGTCTGCCGACTTAAGAAAGCCTACAGTCCCCGATGGCGAGATCACAGCAACCGGAGATGAGACAGCACCCCCCCCCAGGCCCAGAGACTGCCAAGCCAAAAATCACTGGAACCGAGACGGACGGGGCCGACGGAACAGCAAGAACCGACAGAGAGAGGAAACCCACCAGACGATCGTCATCGGCCACTCATCCAGCGCAGACGCCTGAAAGGTATATGTGGAAGTGGGCATCGAGGGCGAACCATGCAAGATGGAGGTGGACTCTGGGTCCTACCTCTCCATGGTTGCATGGCGGGAGATCAAGCGTTTGGTGCCCGCGATCCACGAAAGGGGACTGGAAATCCAGAAATTAATCCTTAAAGACTACCAGGGGAATCGCATCCCAGTAGTTGGAACAGGACATTTCGAAGTAACCTTCAAAGGGCACACAGCAAGGCTTCCCCTGACGATCGTGGACCGAGACCGCCCCAGCCTTTTGGGGTTACAGTGGTTCGCGCCACTCGGGATTGAAGTCACGGGCGTCGATCACATCGCAGATGCCGACTGGGAAGAGCAACTCGCAAGGGACTTCCAGGAAGTGTTCAACGGCACCCTAGGCAAGTACTGAGGGCCCCCTATTTCTTTCAGCCTAGACCCCAGCATTCCCCCAATACGCCTAAAACCACGGCAGGTACCTTTTGCACTCCGGCCCAAGATCGATGAGCAAATAGACAAGCTCATCAAACAAGGGGTCCTAGAGCCAATCGATCACACCCGGTGGGAGACCCCCATAGTCACGCCAGTCAAGCCCGATGGGTCGGTGAGAATCTGCGGGGACTATAAGGCCACCCTAAATTGTGCCTTACAACAAAGCGCCTACCCCGTTCCAGTAGTGCAGCATCTCCTACAATCACTGGGGGGAGGCAAGGTTTTTGCGAAGCTCGACCTGGCACAAGCCTATCAACAGCTGCCGGTCGACGCAGAACCCGCAGAGGCGCAGACCGTAGTAACCCACCAGGGAGCGTTTCACTGTAAGAGACTCCAGTTTGGAGTCAGCGTGACTCCGGGAATTTTCCAGAGCCTCATGGAGAGACTCTTGCAAGGAATTAAGGGGGTGGTGCCCTACTTCGACGACGTACTGGTGTCAACAGCCAACCAACAAGAACTAGAGGGTCATCTAAGGGAGGTACTAACCAAATTCAAAGAGGCCAGGCTAAAGGTGAAAAAAGAAAAATGCCAGTTTCACACAGAGCGGGTCGAGTTCCTAGGATACCTCCTAGACCGGCACAGCATCCACCCAACCGAAAAAAAAATCAGAGCCGTTAAAGAAGCCCCCACGCCGAAGAATAAAATGGAACTACAGGCATTTCTAGGACTGCTTAATTTTTATAATGTGTTCCTGCCCCAAAAGGTGACCGCGGCGGAGCCTTTGCATAGGCTTTTGGACAAGGCGGCCACATGGACTTGGGGGAAACACGAGGAAGCCGCCTTCAACAAAACCAAGGACCTGCTCACCTCGGATGCCGTCCTCATCTAATACAACAAGACCCTATCACTAGCCGTCACATGCGACACATCACCTTTCAGCATCGGCACCGTCCTCAGCCACACTCTCCCCGACGGAAAAGAAGCACCCATCGCCTTCTTTTCAAGGACCCTCACCAAACCAGAGAGAAACTACAGTCAGCTGGACAGAGAGGCCCCGGCTATCGTCGCCGCAGTGAAGAGGTTCCACGAGTACCTCTACGGCCGGATGTTCACCATCATCGCTGACCACAAGCCGCTGCTGGGAATCCTTGCAGGGAACAGGACCACCCTGAACATTCTATATCCTAGAATGACAAGGTGGTCCGAATTCCTTGCCGCCTACAGCTACTGGCTCACACACCGACCCGGTAAGACGATCACCCACACAGAAGCCCTGAGCCGCATGCCGCTACTGGACCTAGACACCGACCCAGCACCCACGACGACCAACCTCAGCATAGAGACTCTGCCCGATCTACCCATAACCACGTCAGACATTGCCCGTGAAACTAATAAAGACAAGCGTCTGGCGCGGGTGTTACATTGGGTAGAGAAAGGGTGGCCGGAAAAAGACGATGACGAATCATTCAGGACATTTCGGAATCAGCAAACAGAACTGTCGTTACAAAAAGGTTGTGTACTTTGGGGGGATAGGGTTGTTATTCTGGAAAAATTACAAGGGAAGGTTTTGGAGTTATTACACGAGGGGCACCCGGGCATAGTTAGAACAAAAGCCCTGGCCAGGAGTTACGCCTGGTGGCCAGGGATGGACAAACAGATCGAGACTTGGGTGGCAGCATGCAAACGTTGCCAAGAAACCAGGCCAAGCCCTCCCGCTGCACCAATCCTGGAATGGGAAAACCCCAGGGGACCATGGTCCAGGATTCACATAGATTTTGCCGGGCCCACTAAGGGACACATATTCCTTATCACGGTAGATGCTTACTCCAATTGGTTGGAGGTAAGCAACATGAAAACCACCACCACGGAGGCTGTGACCAAGGAACACAGCAAGCTGTTCGCAACCCACGGCCTCCCATAATGCTCCCATAATGTATAATGCTTTTTATACAACACATAACCCCGAACACGACAACCAACAAAAGCCCGGCAGAACTCTTAATGGGGAGGAAATTAAGGTCCCCACTTGACAGGCTGCACCCCACATACAACCCAGAAAAAACCCCAAACTCCTCAAGCAAACACTGAACATTTACACCAGGTGACGCAGTCTACGCAAAGAACCTTACGGGGGATCCACTTTGGGTACCAGCAACCATAACCCAAGTGACAGGTCCCCGCTCGAACCGGCTGCAAACAATCGACGGACGAGCATGGAAACGACACATCAATCAATTAAGATCGAGAACAACCACAGGAAACACAACCGACACAAAAACAGACACAGACAGACACCCAGAGAGAGAAGGGAACCCACATAACACAAACCAAGAGGGGAGGGAAGACCCCAGGAACCAACCACCAACAGAAAGAAACCAGCAATACTCACCAACAAGCAGCCAGCTCGAAGCCTCACCAGGGAGAAGCAGCCAGGCCAGCTCAACCAGCCCAGAAAGACTAGGCGGGAGCGGCAACAACCGCAGCTCAACCAGCCCGGGTAGACCGGGAGGGAGCTGTGACAAAAGGCCCGGCGAAACCTTCCAGGTGGTTCCATCAACGAGGCAGGGAGCAACACAGAACCCGACCGAACCGGCCAGGAGCCAAGCACCAACTAACCTGCGCAGGTCAAGTAGGCAAGTACGAAGCCCCGCCTACTTACGGGACTACATTACATAGGACCATACCAAGAGGGGAGGGGTGTTCTGTACAGTCATTAACATACTTGTAAACACCGCGTAGCGATTCGTCAAAGCGCACAGCGATCTGATTGGTCGAGCGAGCCGCTCTGATTGGCCCGCTGCAAATCCCCCACGATTGGTGGAAACTAATCGCAGGAGATTCAAAGCGGTGCCATTGGCCCGGCCGCCATGGCCAAAGAATAAAAGCCGTTGTTTTTTCTTTGGAAGCCGAGCCGATCTCGGGACCAAATAAAGAGCTGAAACTGAGTCACTGGCTCCGAGTCTCCTTTCCCGCGATGGACACGACAAGTAATACTTAGCTTTCCTTCAGTAGATGGATCTTCCTGGACATATATACTCATAAAGTTATGTTAAATATACTATGCATATAAAAACTTTGATCATTGTGATGCAGAGACATGAGGACACACATCAAACCACTTTAAAAAGTATCTTTTTTTTCCAGCATATGCAACCTTCCTTCACCAGCACTGCTTAAATCAGAAGGCCCCAACTCACAGTCTGCAGTCTGTTCGAAACCCGCCTGTGGGAGAGATGGAAAGAGCAGCTGCCACCTCCCATGCTGGCAAGTTCAGAAAGTTGGGGACCACTAGCTTAAAAAACATAATGATTCATATCTTTCTTTAGCATAACCTCTTGAATCCCAGCAATTTTTTTTCTTCAGTTTACCCTCTTTATTTTCCTGAGGAACTGATTCTCCCTCCTCTGCTTTGTTTCAAAGTACAGGTAGTCCTCGACTTACAACAGTCCCATTTAGTGATGGTTCAAAGTTACAACGGCAGTGAAAAGTGTGACATATGACTGCTTTTCACAGTTACGACCATTGCAGTATCCCATGATCATGTCATCAAAATTCAGATGTTTAGCAACGGGTTCATATTTATGACCATTGCTGAGTCCCAAGATCAGCTGATCGCCTTTTGCGACCTTCTCACAAGCAAAGTCAATGGGGAAGCCAGGTTCGCTTAACAACCGGGTTAATAATTTATCAACTGCAGTGATTCACTTAACAACTGTGGCAAGAAAAGTCATAAAATGAGACAAAACTCACTTAACAAATATTTCACTAAACAACATAAATTTTGGGTTTAATTGTGGTTGTAGGTTGAAGACGACCTGTAGAGGATTTACAATTTTTCCAGTCACCTGAGGTAAAATGATTCCAGCTCCCAAATAGCCCAAACAAAGTCTCAATAAACCTGGAACTGACTTATTTATTGGAGAAGGTGAGATAGTAATCAATAGTGGTTAGAGGTGGGGAGGAGGAGCAATTTACTCAGAAGAAAAAATACAATTCTGGAGCAGAGGTCACCTTGAGGGTGAATGGACAACTGATTCAGGATAGTTTTGCCTATTTCTATTCTACAGAAATGGATGCTTACTCATTCTGTCAAAGGAGAACTGGGCAGCATAGATACATCCATAGTATCCATTTTTGGGGTGGTATTTTTCTTTATGAAGTTTTATTCCAAATTTTGTTTTTCTGAAAGAGCTTCTACCTTCCCAACGTAGACTGAGTGTGTGAGGATCTGCATTTTTTTATTCCCGGGGGCAACTAAATCTCGCATACATCTTGGTCTAGGAAGCAAAATCAGTTGGTGTTATTATTACATTACTTTTGTCTGTGGAGATTCTCAATCACCCAGGTTGTGATTGTCTCAAAGGTGCTTTTCAAAGGGCAACTGGACTTTCTTGGTTTTTTTCTTTGAAAACATTTGGCTTTTCATCCAAGAAGCTTCTTCAGTTCCGATTGAGTCAGAAGCTTCGTGCATGAGAAGTGAAACGTTTTCAAGGAAAAAAACCAAGAAAGTCCAGTTGCCTTTTCTTTGGCATATACATAACTTATTAATCTTGTAGCAAACTGAAAGAAAGATGTACTACAACTTTTTAATCAATATCTTCACTCAAATAGTATCTGTCCAAAAAATGAGTGAGATCTTCTTAGTATTATTGTCAGGTTTCAAAGTGATGAAATCCATTTTAAAAAAAAAGAGCAAAGTCCATCTTCCAAAACAATTTATTTTATTTAGGAAAACATCAATTTGGCAAAGTCTATTTTAATTCCAGATCTGACACAACCCAGAATTACATCACATAATATTGGAAGTTAGAAACAACCCCCAAAAGTCACATTCCCCAATAGAGGTAAAACAATATTGCCTGGTATCATCCACCTCCAGGTCTCAGCAGGGTCAGCTTTTGTTCCCACAGGAAGGAGAACCACCTAGCCTAAACAATTCTCTCTATCTCCACTCCTCCCACCTTAGGAATGTGTCAAGCCCCAAACTCTTCCCCTCATAACCATCAAAGAGAAAGAAAAAAAAGGAATATATAATAAGGCTAAATAAAATAAATAAAAATAAATAAATAAAATGCATATGTCAATTTCGGGTTTGACAATTATTTAATTAAATTATATCCTATTGTTTTAATAAGAGAGAAGTAAGTCTATAGTTAGTTCTTCCAATGACAACAGTTGAAATTCCAAGCCTTAAATGCTACTGAAAAGTCATAAAACAGCAATGAAAATACACCTTAAAATAGGAGTTCTTCTAAAATTGGATCTGCAGTTGCACAGGAAAAACAGATAAATAATGCAGAGCAGATTAACAACAGATTTTACAGTGTCAAAACTCTGAAACTTCTGGATAAGAATCAACCCAAAATATGGCAAAGTCGAAGGAAAGTGTGCCTATTATTTTAATAGTATTTTCGTGGAGAAGTTCCTGGTGCCAGTTAATTACAGTCTAAATTCCCTAATTGATAAAACAGAGAACAGGCCAAGATGAACAGATTTGAAAATGGGCTTGCTTTGGAGATAATATGAGACACCTGGACTAAAAATTGTCCAGTATTTTTATGAGCTAAACTCAAGTTTCCATAAATCTGAAGCCTGCTAAAATTTCACGTGCAATAACTTTCAATAACCATAATGTATAGACAAAAAGGACAGTAAATGGGATTCTTTGTGTTCAAATCTCTACCACACAACTGGATTCCAGATCTAGCTAAAAGCCTAATGATTTGTAAGCATAAGGGATGTATGTTTCTGAAAAATAATACTGCATGGATAACAATGAGCAACTATTTTAAAGTTTAGAAGAACATATTATTAACAAGTGAGTTGTTATTTGACAAAGGTTTTCCTGTGGGGGAACCATCAAGAAATTGAAACAAATAATCAGATAAATCAGTAATCAAAGAAAGACAGGTGTGTCATTTTTCTTGGAAGTTCTTTTCACCAATCAGTTTAAGTAAGATATTCCTAAGAGGAAAGGAAAATGTCAATAGCATACAGTATTGTGTTGTCCAGCTTTCTAGCTGCAATAAAAGTGGAAGGAATGCTGAGAAGGCGGAGCTTCGTTCCGGCGATACAGCTGCGATCTCGGGGCTCTGAGTTTGTAGCCGATATTTTCGCCCCTGGTCGGTCCTAACGGACCTAAACCGTCCCGTAGAGACGGTGATCGTGAAGGGCATTGTTCCAGGATCCCAGAGATATCGCAAAATCTCTGGTTTGATCCGGAAGAAGCCCTTTTGCTGGCGGCGGAGAGGCAGCCTCCATAGCTGCTGAAGTCGGGACAGCTCCGGAAAGAAAGTGATTGGAGTGAAGTGTGTCGGCTGGGTGAGAAAAACTCTTTTGTGCTGTAAATTCGCTAAGGTTGGAAAGTTCATCCGATATAAAGAAGAAAGCTGTGAGATTTTTTTTTGACTGAAATTGTTTTGAGCGGCGTTTTTTAAAGTGATGTCAAATTGAGGCTTGGTTTTTTTTTTTTTTTCTTTATACTTTTTGGGAAAGATTTTCCTGTGACTTTGTAGGTAACCGGATTGAATTTTCTCTTATATATATTTTTATGCTCCCTTTGATTTTATGCTCCCTTTGATTTTTTAACTTTCTTTAGGATAGAGGCTCCCTTTGGCTATTTTTTCTTTTTTTTCCGTATATATTATTCCTTTTTTCTGGCGGGCGGGGAGAAGGAGCATTAAGAAACTTTGTAACACTGCCAACTAGAGGCTTGAAAGTATCTTTATGTGAATTGGAGAGAATTGCAAAAAGACCTCATCTCAAGGACTTTTTAATGTGATAAGATAGAGGGAGAGCACAGCAAAATATTATTGCAGGTGCTTTCCTGGACTGTTATCAACAATACTTGAGGTTTGGCTTTGAAGCTGCTGGACAAGAGAGTCATAACAAGAGCCTTGGATAAATAACAAAGTGCAGTGTGTTTTCTTATATATACCCCATTCGCTAGCCTTCTTCTAAATTTTAATTTTAGTAATATTTTTATTTTTGCCTTTTATTTTAAAGGGAAAGCCTCAGAGTTTTTTTTTTTCTTCTTCATTTTTTTTTCTTTTTTATTGGGACTTTTTTGCTTTTCATATTTATGTTTTTGGATTACTTTGTTGTTGAGGTTGTTTTTTTTTTCTTTTTTTTGGATTATTGAGACTTTTTAATTGGATTAAGGTGTGAAGAATCTGAAGGAACTTTTTGTTTTTTTTTGTTTTTTCTCTTTTTGCTTTTTCTTTTTTCCTTTTTCTTTTGCTCTTAATCAATATTATTATTTTTGGATGTGTTTGTTTTCTCCTTTCTATTTTTTCCTTTTTTATGGTGGACTATCTCGTAATTGGATTAGGGTCTAGAAGAACCTGAAGATCTTTCTTCTTCCTTTTTTCTTGTTTCTTCTTTGGTTTTGTGTTTTTTACTATTGGAGTTTTCCATTTTGGATTATAATTGGCTGCTCTACCAGTTGGATTAAAAGTCAAGAAGAATTTGAAGTTTTGGAAACATTGAAATGAGCAGGAAACCAATACCATCTGGCATTTCTGCTTCTACCTCTGCTTCCCCACCAGTTGGAGGACAACGTTTAATTCAGACAATGTTGAAGCAAGATAAGGAACAAGAAAAAATAACTTTACAGATGATTATGCAAGGAATCCAAGATCTCAAGACAAAATCAGATATCATTGAACAAAGAACAGGAAATATTGAACAAAGAACAGAAAATATTGAACAAAGAATAGAAAAGATTGAACAAAGAGCAGAAAATATTGAACAAAGAGCAGAAAATATTGAACAAAGAATAGAGAAGACTGATGAAAAAGTGGAAAATATTAAACAAATGATGGTTAAGTATGAGGAGAGATTCCAAAAAATTGAGGAAGAAGGAAAACAAAGAGAGAAGAAGATTGGAAATATTGACAGCAGACTAACAGCGGTTGAACAAGAAAAAGGTGGGATGTTGAGGTGGGAGATGGAAAGGTCAGAATTTTACCTCAGATTTCAAAATATAGAAGAGGAAAAAGGAGAAAATTTGGCAGCGGTAATGATAGAAATTTTGGCAGATGTTTTGGAAATTACAGAGGAAAAGATGATGGATGGAATAGATGAGATATATCGAGTCTATACAAGATATGCGATGAGAAATAAATTACCCAGGGAAGTCCATATTAGATTTACTAAAAAATCCATTAAAACGCAAATATTACAAGTAGTAAGAGAGAAAACACTGAAATACAAGGGTAAAGAGGTTATGGTTTTAAAACAAATACCCAGAAGAGTGAGAGAGATGAGAAGAGAATATCGATTTCTGACCAAAATACTATTGGAAAATGAAGTGAATTATAGATGGCTGATTCCAGAAGGACTAGTGTTTGGGTGGCAAGAGCAAAGATATAGAATTGATTCAATTGAGAAAGCAGAACTTTTTCATGCAGAATTCTTTGGAGGAAGAAGAGAGGAAGCAGAGAAAGAGGCTTTATCAATTGAGTTTCAAGATGAACAACTGGAGACTGAAAAAGAGAAAGGAGCAGCAGGGGGACAGATGGATAATAAAGAACAGTGTGAAGTGAGATCCACGAGAGCTGTTAGACCTAAATATAAAGCATAATCATGGAGGAAAAAAAACTGATTACAATGAATATAAATGGACTTAATTCAGCTGTTAAAAGAAGGAAAACTTTTCATAAATTAGAGAAATTAAAATTTGATATAATTTGTTTACAAGAAGTTCACATTAAAAAACAACATGAACAATTGTTATTACAGCCAAGATTAGGGAAAATATTTACCTCTTTGACTCAATGTAAGAAAAGAGGTGTGGTTTTATACATTAAAGAGGCTATTCCAGCAAAATTGATGAAAAACGGATGAAGATGGAAGAGTATTAATGGTAGAAATAATGGACAATAATATAAAAATACTTTTGATTGCAATTTATGCTCCGAATGATAAACAAGAAGAGTTTTATAAAAAGCTACATATGAAAATAATTGGACTGGACTATGTTAATATAATTATGATGGGAGATTTTAATGGAATTGTGGACAATAAACTGGACTATATAGCAACAACAACAAAGCAAAATAGAAAGGCTCTCCCAAGGTCCTTTTTTAAAATGACAGATGAATTAACTTTAAAAGATATTTGGAGAGAAAGAAATGTTAAAGCTAAACAATATACTTTTTATTCAAATAGACATTTATCATGGTCCAGATTAGATATGATTTGGATCTCAACAGAACTAATATCTAATATTAAAGAAACAAATATTGAAACAAGTACCTGGGCAGATCATAGCCCAATGACAATTAAATGGAAGGGACAAAAAAAAAAAGATCGAGATGGACATTAAATAATACTATTTTAAAGGAGAAAGATTTTACACAATGGATGGAGAAAGAATTGGCTTTTTTCTTCAGAGAAAATAAAAAAGAAGATACTTCAACGCAAAATGTGTGGGACATAATGAAGGCATACGCTAGAGGTTTGATAATAGATTATACAAGAAAAAAGAATATTAGGAAAAGGCAAGCTTCTAAGGCCTTGGAAGATGAGTATAAAATTCTTGAAAAAGAATTACAGAAAATGCCACAGAAAAAGGATATTAAATTGAAGCTGGATGTAATTAAACATAAAATGGAATTAATAGAGAAAGAAGAACTGGCACAGAAAATTAGAAACTCTAAACAGAATTATTTTGAAGATGCAAATAAACCAGGTAGATGGCTAGCATATAAATTGAGAAAAGAGAAGGAATCAAGAAAAATATTGAAGTTAATAGATGAACAAGGCCATGTTTGTTATGGGAATAAGGAGAAAAAAGAAATTATTCGAGATTTTTATGGGCAATTATATAAACAGGAAAATATTGATGAAGAAAAAGTCAAACAGTATTTACAGGAAGCTAATTTACCAAAGATACCTAAAGAGACTGAAGAAATGCTAGAAAGCAATATAACAATGATGGAACTAAATGAAGCATTTAAGAGACAAAATAATGGGAAAGCTCCGGGTCCAGATGGGCTTCCAGTAGAATTTTATAAAACATTTCAAGAATTATTGAGCATCCCATTGTTAGAAGTTATGAATGAAGTTATGTTAAAAAAGATGATACCTAAAACATGGTCAGAGGCTTATATTACACTCATACCAAAGGAAGAGACTGACCCATTGCAAATTAAGAATTATAGACCTATTTCTTTATTGAATGCAGACTATAAAATCTTTGCTTCAATCTTAGCAGAAAGACTTAAAAAATATTTAAATAATTTTATTCACTCAGATCAAAATAGATTTCTGCCAAAGAGACAAATTAGAGACAATATGAGAGTAATCCTGGACACCTTGGAATACTATGAGGCTCATCCTGAAAAGCAAATGGCTTTGATATTCCTAGATGCTCAAAAAGCATTTGATAACGTGAACTGGAGATTTATGTTATTATTATTGGAGCAGATGGGTTTCGCTAAAAAATTTATTCAAGCAATAGAAGCTATATATAATAAACAGACAGCAAGGGTAATGATAGAGGGGGAACTTACAGATTTTATTAATATAAGGAAAGGCACAAGACAGGGATGCCCCCTATCTCCTTTGCTATTTGTGTTGACCTTGGAAGTGTTGAATAGAAATATTAGGGATGATAAAAGCATAAAAGGAATGAAAATTAAGAAGGAAGAATTTAAGCTACAAGCCTTTGCTGATGACTTAGCTTTTATTTTGGAAGATCCGCTAGAAACAGCTCCAAAGTTACTGGAAAGGATAGAGGCATATGGAGAGGTGGCTGGTTTGAAAATAAATAAAGACAAAACAAAGATTTTGACAAAGAATATGCTATTGAGACAGAGAGAAGAATTGGCAGATCTTTTGAAAATTCAAGTTACAAATAAGGTTAAGTATCTGGGGATATATTTGACAACAAGATGTAGCACATTAAAGGAGAATAATTATATTAAACTTAAACAACAGATAACTACAGATTTGAAGAAGTGGGAAAACTTGCAATTGTCATTAATAGGGAGAATTTCAACAATTAAGATGAATATCTTACCTAGAATTTTATTTTTGTTTCAAACAATACCAATTAGGCTTGGAAAAGACTATTTTGAAGATTTAAATAAAATTATGTTGAAGTTTATATGGCAAGGTAAAAAAGCGAGAATAAAGCTAAAGCTTTTGCAAGATGCTAGAATTAGAGGAGGTTTTGGTCTGCCTAATTGGGAATTGTATTATCAAGCTGCAAGTTTGATGTGGGTCAAAGAATGGATAACATTAAGGAAACATAGGTTGTTGACATTAGAAGGGCATGACTTGCTGTTGGGTTGGCATGCTTTTTTATGGTATAAGGGAACTAAAACACAGGGTTATTTTAGAAGACATTATGTACGGGAGTCTTTGTGGTTAAATTGGGAGAAGATAAAAAGACAATGTTATTTGAAAATTCCAGTTTGGTTATCGACCATGAAGCATTTTCCTATCCTATAATCTACAAGAAGGAACAAACAGTTAGATATGGGGAACTTTTGGATGAAAAGGGTGAACTTAAATCGATCCAAAACTTAGAGGAACAAGGTATAAGGATGAATTGGTTTTCATATGCACAAATACACTCAAGGTATGATGAAGATTCTAAAACGGAGGGATTTTATGATAAACAGACTGATTTAGATAAGATCTTGATGGGTACTGATGAGAAGGTGATTAAAAAACTATATGGTTATTTACTGGGAATGAAGTTAGAGGAAGAACAAGTCAAAGAAACTATGATTGTTTGGGGGAAGAATTTTGGATATGGGATTGATTTAGAGAAATGGCAGAAATTGTGGTCTCAAAATCATAAAATGACAATGTCAACAGCATATAAAGAAAACTTGTATAAGATGTTTTACAGGTGGCACTTTCCTCCGACAAGAATAGCAAGAATGTTTAAGAACAAATCTGAAAAATGCTGGAAATGTCATCAGATACCCGGCTCGTATTACCATATGTGGTGGACTTGTGAGGATGCTTGAAAATATTGGACTATAATTCGCATGTGGTTGGAAAAAATGATAAAGAAACATATAGATTTGAAACCAAAGATCTTCTTACTGGGAATTTTACCTGATATATATAGTAAAGATTTGAAATACCTGATTGTAAATGTATTAACAGCGGCCAGGATTGTATTTGCTAAAAATTGGAAGAATGAGAAAATACCATTACAGGAAGAAATTATTAAGAAAATATTGGAATGTGCTGAGATGAGCAGATTGACATTTGAAATTAGAGAGCAAGAGGATAAACAATTTTACGAAATTTGGGATCTTTTTTATAAATGGCTAGATGATAAAATACGATAATAGAATATTTAGAATGCTAGATAGTAAGGAATATCTTTATTTTGCTATTATTTTGCTATTTGCTATTATATTTATAAAGGATTTTTTAGGATTGATTTGATATGACTAGATGATTTGTTATAGATTAAACTGGTTTAAAGTATTGTTAGCTCATTAAGCATGAATGATTAAAAATATAGTCAAAAACTTCTTTTTTTAGTGATATTAGGATATATAAGTTTGGATTGACAATATGAGTTGTTATGTAATATAATTGTAATTGAGACTACAGAATGAATGCACAAAAATGATGAACCAACTGACACACTGGATGTATATATAAGAGTTGATGTTTTTATGTTTTGTTTGTCTTGTTTGTTTGTAGAAAATTAATAAAAACTTTTTCAAAAAAAAAAAAAGTGGAAGGAATGCTCATCTCTTAATTTATATCATGGGAACTAAGACAGTTTTCTGTATCCTGTACAGAGGTGGATTTATAAACTGTACAGATGCAGAGAGATAACTCAACAAGACGTCCATAACAAAGAACATTTATCGGTTCATCAGGTATCCTCATAATTCATGTTGGTGATGAAGTTCTTCTTTTATGACCAATCCTTTGTATATCTGCCTTGTAGTAAAAGATGGTTATCTCCTAACCCATCTCGTAGCTATAGAAAGAAGCTCCCATGAGTTAGTGAGTTCAGACAAAGCACGAGAAAAACCTCCCTCAACCCATCAAGGGTCAAGCTAGTGACCAATCAGGATTACAGATGTGGCCACGTGACATGAACTACATTTCCCAGGATACCTTTAACTACATTTACCATGATGCATTTCCTTAAGGGGACAGCTCATAATTCCTAAATGACTATCCTATTCCCATAGACTGGCTGGGACAGCATGCTCCCCACCTGGAATTATAAATTCCACTATTAAGAGAAGAGAAAAAAATTAACTATAAACTAAGATAAAAGCAGTAAACAGTAATACTAAATGAATAGCATATAACCATATAACTAAGATAAACAGTTAGCTATGTAACTAAGAAAAACAGTAAACATTAATAAAGCATCAAACAAAGCAAAGCATGCAAAGCTTGAGGTTCAATCTTCAAGTTTGGCCTCTTGGTGCAAATCTGCTGGTCACCTCTGGTGGCCTTTTAGGGTGTACAGGTACTCTTGGCAGCAAAGGTGAAAGTCTGGTGGTGGCCTTTTAGGGTTGGAACGGTACTCTTGCTTCCATGGTGTCAAAGGGTGTCAGGAAGCTGTTGGAAAGGGTGTGGTGGAGGCACATGCCCATGTAGAGCATCTTGATGGACGTCTGATGGTTGCTTGCTGCCATTTAGGGTGTCCTAGCAAAGGTGTACTGATTGCTGGTGGCCTTTTAGGCTGGAACGGCATTCTTGTTTTCAATGGCGTTAAAGACGTCGGAAGGCTGTTGGAATGGATGCTGCTAAGGCATTTACCTGCGTTGGAGCCTGCATCCGATCGTCACTGACAATTCCTACAATCCCCCATCCTAGTGGAGATTTGATGGCCACTGGGCCATCTACAGGGCTGCCAACCAACTTGGAGAAGAGAAAGGTGCATGGGGCATTATTTCCCAGCAAGAGTAGGATATCAGCCTCTGGATCTAGCGCGGAAAAGTGATGAGCTAGGTGCTGTAGGTGAGGCATGGTACGTATGACCTCAGATGTTGCGCTCTGACTGTGGTCATTTGGTATCCCATTGCATTCAAATGCAGGCAGTAGTGGGAACCGGGAACTTCCATCCAATGATTCTATGCAGAGTCCAGTAGCTCACCTCCCCACCGTGCTTCTTGGTCCATGGCATGTTGATACAGTGAAGTTTTTCCTGTTGCACTTCAAAGAGGTTGAAGAATGCAGGTCTGGCCAGGGTGTGGGTGCTTTGAGTGTCTATCCGCACATACATTTTCATGGCATCTTCAGGGCGTCCTTCAGGCTACACTTTGGCTAAGCAGATGGGAAGACATGAACAAGGGTGTGGTGAGTTAGCGCACAGTGCTATGCAGTTGACGCTCAGCCTTGGTTGTGGTTGTGGTTTGGCAGTCTGCTGAGGAGCCCTGCATGCTTCTGTGTTACATTGAGGATCCTTGTCCGAAGGAGAGTTACGAGATATCTGCAGTGGCGGCTTGGAGTCTGGATGCAGCACAGTCGGGTGCTGGTCACTATTGCAAAAGTCACATTGCACCTTGGCTGTGCAGTACTTGGATGGGTGTTTGGATTCGCAACACTTGTTGACTTTTCCCTAGTTTTTAATGTGGTTTATCTGGAGCTAAATCAGATTGTGGTATTATCTGTGTAGACCAGGGCTGTCAAACTCCCAGCCCATAGGCCAGATGCATCACGCACTGGCCATGCCCATGCCTGGTTAGTGAAGGGGGGAAAAGTCACATGACACCACCATGACGATGTGAGTTTGACACCTTTGGTGTACATCAACGTTTCTCAACCTTGGCAGCTTCATGATATGAAGATTTCAAGTCCCAGAATTCCTTATGCTGGCTGGGGAACTCTGGGAGTTGAAGTCTATACCTCTTCAAGTGGCCTAGGTTGAGAAACACTAATCTAAACACAGTGAACCATAACATATCCATTGATGTCATAGAGGAAATAGCCAGTCTCAACATATCCATTTATTTGAAGATCACTATGGTACAGTTCTGCTACCACGCTAGCTTCCACTCTCCCACGTTCTTTATCAACCCAATTTTTGCCTTTTTATTATTATCCTGAACAAGTGAACGCATTCCCATGTAAAGCACAAAGCTGCAGCTCCCAATTTTTTTTTAAATTTTCCGTAAAGTTTTGAGAACCTGTAATTTATAAAGATTATAAAGTTTATGTGACTGTCACTTCATTTTGTACTATGCTGACAGGGTTCATCATCCTTACTAATTAATTAATTAAGAGTATTTTTAAAATAATTAAGTTGGGCAGCAAGCCTTGTTGGCTCACAGTGAGCTGTTGTCAGCTCCCAATACACTGTTTGTTGCATCTCATTTCCATCACATTGGAAAGTTCATTTGCCCCGTTATTTCTACTATGACCCGGAGGATCGGCTGAAAAATACGCAAAGGAGATGTTCTGTTCAAATTTCAAGTCATACTTCAAAAAAAGAAAAAAATTGTAAATCTTTCTTTGCCCTCTCATTCAATGAAGGGACATCCAACCTTGACCTTGGTGAAATCAGCATACAGCTTGCTCAACAGTCCAAAATTTCCATTGCTAAGCAAGACAGTTGTTAAGAGAGTTGCACTTCATTTTACCACCTTTTTTTTGCCATTGTTGTTAAGCGAAACATTGCAGTTGTTAAATGAGTTGTGTAGCCATTATGCCAATCTGGCTTCCCCCGTAGACTTCGCTTGTTGGAAGCTAGCTTGGATGATTATAAATGATGATCACATAGATCAGTAGTTGCCAATTGGTGGGCTGGGGACCACTGGTGGTCCATGGGAAAATTTTGGTGGTCTGCAGAGAAATGTCCCCCCCACCACCAGCACTCTCTCCAAAGCAATTAATCCAGGTTGCGTGGGAACACAAGGCTGCACCATTCACATGGCCTGCCCACCTGCTGGCCCACGCCCTTTGGCTGAGCACAAACCATACCTTGAGTAGAGCCACGCGAGCTGGAACTGGAAGGTAAGATCAATGGCAGGGGAGGGCAATCCACCCCAGGTTGGCTTGCTGACGTTGATAGGAAAGTCGGTCCCATATTCCAGAGCTGCAGTAGTCACCCTTTGGTCATCCTGGAGCAACTCCTCCAGTCAATAGCAGGCCGGTACACAGGCCAGTCCTGTGACTACCGCAGCTCTGGAATATGGGACCAACTTTCCCACCAATGTCAGCAAACCACCGTCAGTCAAAATTCATATTAGTGGTTCATGGGATTTAAAATTATGAGTTTGGTGGTCCCTGAGGTCCAAAAGGTTGGTGACCCCTGACATAGACGGTAGGACAATGCAACTCTCATAAATATATGCCAGTTGCCAAGTGCCTGAATTTTGATCACGTGGAATGCTGCAACATTCATGTGAAAAACGGTCATGTCACTTTTTTCAGTGCCATTGTAACTCCAAACAGTCATTAAACAAATGGTTGTAGATTGAGAATATCTGGAGTTGCTGTTCTGATCCATTACTCTAAACTTGAACTTATAGTATGATCTCCAGCTAGAATCAACTGTGAATATTTTCCTTGAAGAATTACCACTAGAAGTATTACTGCGGATATAGCTCTTATGGAAAAGGACTTGAGAGTAGATTTCAGGAACAGAATCAAGTTGCAAACTATAGTGGGATTAGAAATAATGGAGAAGCAATAAGAAAAGCAAATCAAGCATGTCAAAACCAGGAGCGGATATAAAACAGCAAGAACCCTAATGGCCTTATGTAAATCTCCAATGCAAGCCACTTTCTGAATGTTGTATAATGAACTTCGGAATCGACATTACAGTTCTGTAAAATTCAATTAATGCACCCATGAATTGTTCCCTATCGAATTGCAAATGTCTTCAGAAGGCCCCCCAAAAACCCCTTTTCCTAAGATCCTAATTCCTCTCTACCCTTTGCCATCAGCAGAAATTGTTTTTAAGTTTCTGATTGCAGAAAAAGAACATTTCCCAGTCCTGCTAACCTATTAAAAAAAGCCTCAGATATCATTAACAGAGGCTGTTTTAAAAGCTTAATGGTGTACAGGAGGACAATTTCTCGGATTGAATTTTTTTAGCAAATGCTACCGGGCAAGGAAAAGGTGATCCTTTTTTTGTACAGCGATAGCACCCACTATTGAAATTTGGCACACCAATTCCCTCCATTAACATCATTGGAGAGCATATCCTGGCCTAATGGCTATGAAAAAAAAGGCCTTCTGAAGTAGAGGTGGTTTTTCTGTTGGTGAGAAATGTAGGAACATTTCCAGCATTGCAAGAGACACTTCGGAAAGTATTTTAGATTTCAAATCAGCCCCTGGTGCCAGTAATAGGACCTTTGGTAAATGTCCCGGTCTGGGATATTGGGGAGGGGGGGAAGAGGGAATAGAGCTCTTTAATCCCTCCTTCCTAATTTTACTTTCCAATGCCACAATCAAATTTGAATAATGCTTAGTTATTTTTCTCCTGCCATTATTACTTTTACAAATAACTCAGGGTAGCAAGCATACCTAGCACCCCTTCCTTCTCCTTTTTTTTTTACCCAGAACAACCACCCTATGAAATGGGTTAGATCGAGACAGAGAGAGAGAGAAAGTGATTGGCCCAAAGTCACCCAGCTGGCTTTCCCAGCCAAGGTGGGTCTAGAGCTCACCTTCTCCTGGTTTCTAGCCTGCTGCCTTCACCACTACACTAAACTGGCTGTCTTTGTTTATTCTACATATATTGTTTGTTCTCCAGAATGGACTTCTACAGCAAGGCAAGGAGAGGGGATAAATGATGAAATCTGTGCTGTGATATGACACAAGCTTCTCCCATTTTGTGCCAGCATCATAACTTTCCCCTCAAGTATATAACAGGAATCACTTGTATCATGATATCACACGATTATGTCTTCACACTAATGAAATCTTACCCTGCTATAGTCTTGCAAAAGGCTAACAGCAACTTCTAGCTGACCAATCTTTCTACCTTCTGCCCATATGAAATGCAGCTGACAAATGGGATTGATGTCCAGGCCATTCTCAGTTTATACATGCATTTCCTTCCTTGTAACATTTCTCTGCATGCAGCAGATCAGGTGGAATTGACCAGTTAAATCAATTAAACCTGCTATAATCCCATTTGCTATGCAGATGCATCCAGGATTACAAAATGTAAGATGGAATCATAAAAACAAAAGCAAGCAAGGGAGGAAAATCAATGTTTTCCCTCTCCATTCATATAGGGAAGACTTAAGTGAAGAGCTGTAATTTTCAACCATTAGCTAAAACAGTAATAGTAATTCTATAGTGTGTAAGATCACCCAAGGAATAAAATAACAAGTATTACTTAGTGGTACATCAGTTATTAGCAAAGCCTGCTTAGAGTCTTAGTTTGTTGGTTTGCTTGTTTGTTTAGTTTGAGATTATTTCTTAACTTTAGAGAGAGAGAAAAAAAGCTGGCTTGGAAGTTCTCCGTCCATGGAAATACGAGAGATATGTTGAGATTTCAAATTGTGGTCACAGTACTATATTCTTGGGCTAGGAGGAATCTGGTCTTTCATTGAGTCAGCATCCACCTACTCAAGAGTGTCTTTGGAGTTGTTACAGTAGGAGGCAAAGATCCAAGGTTCCTCTTTGGATATTTAGACATACCTTTGCATAGTTGTTTAGGCCAGAGGTGGTATTCAGCAGGTTCTGACCAGTTCTGGAGAACTGGTAGCGGGAATTTTGAGTAGTTTGGAGAACTTGCAAATACCACCCGCTCCCATCTATTCTCTGCCTCCTGAGTCCCAGCTGATCAGATGGGTCTTTTTTTGTTGTCCTGCACAGGAGAATGGAGCTGGAAAGCAGGTTAGTGGGGTGGGGAGGGAATGGGTATTGTGCAGTACCCTTCCCCTGCCACACCCACCAAGCCACGCCCACAGAACCGGAAATAAAAAAATTTGAATCCCACCATTTGTTTAGGGTCTCTTGCCTGAGCAGGGGAATTGAACAAAAACACTTCCAAGGTCCCTTCCAACCCTGTTGCTCTATGTCCTAGGTCAATGGTTCTCTATCTGTGGTCGTAGGACCCATCCCTATGATGTTCTTATACATAGCTGGCTGAGGAATTCTGGGAGTTGAAGTCCACAAGTCTTAAAAGTTGCCAAGTTTGGAGACTCCTGTCCTAGAGGGTCTGTGAAGGACAGGAAGAAATGTTATGATTTAAATCTTGGGTTACTTTTTGGGCCTCTGTGACCCTGGTACAGGTGACCCCAAAAGGTATTTAAAGGGAGCCTGTGGTGAAAAGAAGATTGAGAACCACTGTTTCTACCGCTATGTTGTTTTCATTGCCTTCGTTTCTGGAGGGAGAAAAATCAGACATAAAACTCTCAAGCAACCCCTTAAAATTCAACATTAATCTTAATATCCACCACGCATTCACTTTTGGATAGCATCGTATATAAACATTTGGAGGGCGAGCGGGGTGGGTGGGTGGGAGAAGTCGATACCAAAATAAATTAACATTTAAGGGCAACTGCCTTCCTAGGTTACCTTGTGAATGGGAGGCCAAGCTGAAGCGTGTTTTTAAAGGTCTTCTGCGCAGCAAGCCGTCGGCGTGATAACAGTTCGTATGCAATTTTTTTTTTTTTTTTTTTATTTTTATCCCGCCCATAACAAAAAGCGCGGAGGAGATGGCGAGGATTTCAGCTCAGGGCAGCACGAGTTCCAGATACAAATCCCTTGGGGAACCCCGAGGCAGAGGGGAAAGCTCGGAGGATGAGATCCTTGTCACTTCCCAAATGCGGTCGTCGCGCGCAGGTTAATTAATTCACGAACAGGCATTTCCTGCAAGATTGAAGCAATCAAGACTTTGCAAAGCGTGCGAAGGGAGCCTGTTGCCAGCCAGCCGGCCCTCAATCCTTGCGCCCGCCCTCGCCTCCTTTCCCCCCCCCCAAAGAAAAAAAACCCATCGCCCAGGTTTTTAAGACCGATTCTTTCCTTTCCAGAAGCCAAAGAGGACCCAGATAGAAATCATTGGTGGGGCCAATGAGTCCCAGCGGGAGGAACTTGATCGCCAACCTGCTCTCCGCGTGTTCGTGGGGCTTCTCGCTCTGGGTCAGTGGAGAAAAGCTCTCGCGTGGCCTGTTTCTCCTCTTCTTCTTCTTCCTCCCCCCCCTCGCTTTTTTTCTTTTCTTTTCTTTTGCTACAGCAGCCCTCGACTTGCCTCTGAGCTCTTCTCTTTTTGAGACTCTAGGCTGAGCAGGTCCAGTAATTTGCCCCTTCCCCCCTCTTTTAAAGAAAAGGGAGGGGAAAGAGGAACAGTGGTCTCTGAGCTTGATTTGTTTTCTCGCAGACGGTTCATTACCCAAACTAGATAAGGTCTTCTCTGCTAGGTGACTGCATTTTCTTGCAGGAAACCACCAAGCAAGAAAACAACCAAGCTCAGAGCGCCACCAAAAACACCCCACACACACACTGCAACATCAGTGACTTGTGTGACACAAGGACCCCTGCTTCTTGCACTTCTAGTAATAATTGCTAGTCTGGTGAAGAGAAGGACCAGGGGGAGACATGATAGCAATGTTCCAATATTTGAGAGGCTGCCACAGGGAGGAAGGGGTCAAGCTATTTTCTAAAGCATCTGTAGGCCAGACAAGGAATAATGGATGGAAACTGAACAAGGAGAGATTTAACCTGTAAATAAGGAGAAAATTTCTGACAGTGAGAACAATCAACCAAAAGAACAGAAGTTGCCCTCGGAAGTTGTGGGAGCGTCATCACTTGAGACTTTCAAGTAGAGATTGGACCACCATTTGTCAGAAATGGTGTAGGGTCTCCTGCTTGGGCGGGGGGGGGGGGTTGGACTAGATGACCTACAAGATCCCTTGAAACGGATAGAAGGGTGCGATGGGGATAATCTGGTATAACAGATAACAGAGAATCAGATTATCCCCATCGTACCCTTCTATCCGTTTCATTGGTGCTATGAATCCTAGTATTGAGTCCCCACAAGCTGCAACTTTTGTTCCCATGCAAACTATCATGGTTTAAAATAACCAGAATAGCTTGAAGCAGAAAAGTCCTGTCCAGCTAGTCCTATTTCGGAAAACAGCATATCCGAGCCTTTCAGAGAAACTTTAATCCTGCAAGTTTGAGCCATTTTAATTTTTGTAACTTTCTTCTCCACCCTCCTCAGCCCCGTCCCATCCTGTGGAGAAGCCAATCTCCCTACGGCATTGGGTGCAACTTCAAAAGCAACTTCAAAATGGGCACCCCCCCTTCCCTGAAGCATCAGTTACCTGGGTGCGCTATGCAAACAGCTGCAGCTCTGGGAGGCTGGCCCAGATGGTATGGACAGATCAAGGTGGCTTTTGTGGCACTCATGCTGATGTCTTCAGAAACAATGATGGTCATGAAAATGCTAAAGAAATACAGCTCTCCAAATCCTCTATGCATCTCCTTGCCCCCTGTGGTCTATCTACTGTATGTGGTTACTAAGAGTTGGCACACCATCTTTCAATGAATCAAATTCCCCTTTGCAAAGGCTGTGTAAAACCTATAATGCACCCTAAAAATGATTGAAACCGCAACATATCTAGCGCTCTGACCCAGCTTATCTCAACCTTTTTCTGAAGTGCAGGATCAGAGCCGTTTCAAAAGAGCATTTGTATTTGGAAAACAAGTTTGGTTAGGGTTAGGGCACTAAAAAGACGAACTCCTTGGAAAGTGCTGAGCAGGCATAATGTGCTCCCTTCCAGGACCTACATCCTAAGCCAAAAGGATCTTGAAAGGCAGAGCCCACCAACCCCAGGAAAGGAGAGCAGGTAGCAGGAGAAGCTGACCAATAGGAGCCAGGGAGAGCCGACCTTGGATGATGTCAGCCATCAAGCTGTCAATGAAGAGTCAGACCATATCCAGCATATCAGGGGGAAAAAAGGTGGCGGTGGAAACCTTACATCAAATATTCTAAACCTTAAGAGGCACTGATGACTGTAAACTGCTTCAATTCGGACGCTCAGGGCATGGATGGCATAAGAAGCTCCGAGAAATGGATGGAACAAATGGCTTGACTCAGTAGAAAGGGGGCTTCAAAGCAAGCGTAGTAGATTAATTCGTAGAGAAAGAGCTGGAAAGGAGCAGGTTTGGAAAACGCGTTCGCTTCCACGGAAGCCAAAACAGGCTCGTTTCTCACCTCCTGGCTGTTGAGGCGAGCCGTCTCCAGATCAAGAAGCAGCCAAGGTGTCCTACTCTTTTTGTGTATTCCATCAGGTTCACTTGGGAGAGTGACGGGGGTGAGTGGTGGGTGTCCAAGTAAGAGGACCCTTTTAGCTAGACACGGAGGTCTATATAAATCGGATCGCCTATCTGGCGCCTCGTCCGCCTCTATTTATCTGGGAACTAGGAGCCTAATTTGAGCTGCTCCGAGGCTGTACAAAAGCGCAGCCCACCGGCGATTCACACACACACACACGCACAGAGAGAGGGGGGGGGAAAGAGGAAGGGAGAGGGAGAGAGGAAGAGAGAGGAAAAGGGAGAGAGGAATAGAGAGAGGAAAAGGGAGAGAGGGAGGGAGAGGAGAGGGGGAGAGGGAGATAGAGGGAGAGAGGAGGGAGTGGGAGGGAGGGAGAAAGGGAGAGGAAGAGGGAGAAAGGGAGAGGGAGAGGGGAGGGAGGGGAGAAGGAGAGGGAGAAAGGGACAGAGGGAGAGAGAGGGCGAGAGGAGAGGGAGAGAGAGGAGAGGGAGGGGGAAGAAGAGGGGGAGAGGGAGAGATGGGGGGAGAACACTGAATCGCCGATAAAAGGGTTGCGCGCTAGTTTTCTTTGGAAAAACGGGTGTCGAGGCAACAACCCGGGCAACAGATTCAAAACTTCGCCGCTTTGCTGCCTTTCACGCTGACTGCCCGGCTCTCCGCACATCTCTTCTGGTTTCTCCTCTCCCCCCCCCCCCCCCCCCCCCCAATTTATCACATAGCGAACTTAACACGACCCTCGTGAAACATCTCCCCACCACCACCAGCCTGTGGATTTCGACTTAGTCCCTGCACCGGCGCAACCGAGAGCCTCTCTTAACCAACCGAGAGGCTCGTTTAAAAAAAAAAAAAAAGGTGGGGCGCTGAGGTGCCAGGGCAGCGAAGCAGACCGGGAAGGTGCGGGTTGGGGAGAGAACGAAGTACGGAGAAGCGGCGTTGGAGTCCGGACAGCCCACAAGTGGTTTGGTTGGTTGGTTTTCCCCCCACGACTGGGAGAAGAATGATTCACTCTTGTCCATACGAACGAAAGAAAAGTGACGCTTCCACCGCCCCTCCCCTCCCTCCTCCGGTTTATCCTCCTGCGTTTTAAAGCCCCCTCTTGCCAGTTACCCTTTGGCTCGGCTTAGGCGCGCACAGACCCTCCGACTAAGCTAACCGCGGCGCCTCCTGCCTCTTGGCGAGAAGGGTTTCGAGCGGATGAGAAGTGGAAGTTCCTTCTTCAAGAACTGGGGGAGCGCAGGAGGGGAAAGAAAAAGAGAGGAGGTGAAGTAGGGGGGGGTGTCGATCGTTACTGCCGCTGCTGCGCGGGAAGGACACGCCTTCTTTCCTTGCCGGTTGCCTTCCGACGTGTTGATTTGATCCAGCTTTGGCGTGTTTTGCTGAGAGGCGCCCTCCCCCCCACCGTCCACCCTACCCCCCCCACCTCCCGCCCGGGCGACGTCCAGGTTGACACACACCGTCCCGCTAGGAATGGACGGCGAGAGCTGTGCCACGCGCGTCTCCGTAGGAGGCTGGCTTGAAAGAGGGCTGGCTCGTCCACACCGTCGGGTGGGTTTTTTTCCTCCGCCCCACGGCGGCTAGATCTCCCTTCCTCTGCCCAGGCGAGGTGCTCGATGCCCCCCTTTTGCCTCGAACTTGTTGCCATCAATAATTCATCGGCTCCCAGCAGTAGCGGCGGCGGCAAGCAAGAGAGCAGCAGCTTCGATAAGAGAGAGCGGGAGGCAGCAGGGCGGGGAGGAAAAAGCTGGTGCGTGAGCCGTGCTTGCCGGCTGCCTGCAGAGAGGAGGCGGCGGTGACAGCGGCGGCCGCTGTGACTGTAGCAGCCAGAGCAACGGCGGCGGCGCATTCGGAACTCTCCCTTCTCGCCAGCGGCGTCCCCAGCATTATGTTCCCGCAACGCGCGGCGGCCGCCTCCCCGGCAAAGGCCGCCGACGCCGAGGAGGACACGGGAGGATGAGGACAGAAGGGAGGCGAAGGCGAAGGAGGAGGAGGCGCAGGCGGAGGGAGGCGGAGGAGTCGAGGCGGGGAGGAGGAGGCGCAGGCGGCGGTGGAGAAGCGGAGGATGAAGTGGAGTGTCCGGGGAGCCTGCGCCGCGCTCTCCAGCTGCCTCCTGCTCGCCTGCGCGCTGAGCGCCGCCGCCGTGGGCCTCAAGTGCTTTTCGCTGGGCTCCGAACTCAAGGGGGAGCCGTTCCGCCTGGGCACAGCGGCCGGCGCCTTCTACTCGGGGCTCCTGCTGACCGCCGGGCTCTCCCTCTTGGGCTCCGCGCTCTTCTGCTGCCGCCCGCCGGACGACGAAGGGGCCGGCGGAGCGGCGCACCGCCAAGGGCACGCGGCGAGCGAAGGCGCGGTGGTGCCGGTCGCCGGAGACGCTCAGCCTCAGTCCCAGCCGCTGCCCAAGGCGCCCCCCGGCGGGCGACAGAACTTCCTCCTGCTGGGGGTCCTGGTTTTCATGCTGGGGGTGCTGAGCGCCTTCGCCGGGGCCGTCATCGACGGCGATACGGTGTCGCTGGTGGAGAAGAAGTACTCGCACTACTGCCTCCTACAGGTTGGAGGAGGAGGAGGGTCGTCGGCTCGGCCGCGGCCTGCGGGGGGCCCCGACGGCTCTGGGACTACGCTGTTGCTGCGCTGCCAGAAACTACGGGACTATCAGCGCGGCTTGGTCATCTCCACCATCTTCAACGCCCTCGAGTGCCTGCTGGGGCTGCTCAACCTGCTCTTGGTCAAGAACTACAAAGCGGCGCAGCAACGGGGCCTGCGCCGACGGCGGCGCTGCCGGCAGGAGCAGCGCCTCGCGGGCGGCCGTCGGAGGCGACGGAGGGGGGCCATCGGCGGCGGAGGAAGTGGCGGCGGCCCGGGCGGCTCTGGTGGCGGGCGGCGGCCTCAACGCCAAAGCCAAGGCTCCATCTTCTCCAGCGAGGACCCGGATCTGTCCCCGGGGGGCGATTGCGCCTTCCAGGCCGTCTCCTACATCAACGTCGGCGTCTTCCACGTCTTCGACGAGGCCGGGGTGGAGGTACACTGTGGCGGCCACCCTTCCATCGAGTTGCCTGGGTATTCGCCCATGGACCCCGAGCTCAATGCCTCCTACCCTTATTGCTACCCGCTGCCCAATGAGCAGCCTCCTGCCTACGAAGACATCTATCCCAGGGAGCTCTGTACCAACCGCATCTAGGCCCCGGCCCCCTTGGAGACTTCTCGCCCTGCCTGTCAGCCTACTGGACTGAGAGGGGCAGAAGGTGAACTTGGGACGAAGGGGGCAAAGCACAGAGGTTTAATGGGCAGGACCAGTAGCACAAGGTGAGGCCAAACCCCCCCTTCCCCCACCCCTGTTTGCCAGGACTCTTAACCCAGAAGCTGCCAAAATAAAAAATAGAAAACCAAGGTAGAACCCCAATAAATGCCTAGAAATGAGACCAGGCCGGTGTGTAGTGTTGGTCCTGCTTTTGGTAGCAAGTGGTAACTGGTTGGTCCAAACAGCTTTGCCTTCCTTTTCCCCCCTGAAGGCATATTTTTCTCTTCACTTCTGGTTGGAGAAGTCTTAAACAAAGTTTTAGAAAGTTGCCAGTATTTTGCAACCTGTTGGAGTTTTCTCCAATATATCCTGTCAAGATTTCTCTCTTTCTCTGCTACGGTACTTTTGGTTCTAGCACTAAAAGAAAAAGAAAAACATAGCTACCTGTTAAAGGGTTCAGCAAAGTGCATTTTCACTGATAAAGGTAATTGGGGCAATCTCGGGATGATGCTTTTAATATCCTTTTAATTTTTACCCTTACCGTCTTTTATCTTTTCAGTATTGATCAAATGGTGGACATTTCAGGGTTGGTTCTCACAGTTCTCTCATTTGGCTTGGATTGAAATCACCAAAAGGTTCAGCCTGCCTGGCTTCGTCACCCTTCCCAGCATCAAATGAATCTTCATGACAACCTCAGCTTTAAAAGTGCAAAAGAGTTAAGTTCAGAGAACCAGCCAACAAGAGAGAGAGAGAAAATGTACACATAAATCTCTCAAAGTGATATTTCAGAGAGTTGAAAGGAATTTTGAACAAAGCCTCTTAAGTTTACAATATTCCTGGGAGATGTTAAGTTTAAATCTTAGTGAGAGTTAAAACCATAGTTGGTCTTGTAAGATGCACATAAATCTGCACTTTCAAAAGAAGAAGAAGAAAATCAACAGCAACATTTTTGTACACTAATGTGCCTGCTTTTTGTTGATAATTTCTTACTGTAAGAGCTTTCAAAAAGTCTATAGTGAAAATGTTTGGTAAAGTCATTGCAATGTAAAATTAAGAAAACCAATTCCTTAACTAAAACAGAAATGCTATATCAAATTGAAGAAAGTCCAGATAACTCATACATTCCTTTTGTAAACTGATTCGTGTTTTTAATGCAAAGCGGGGCTTATATTTGTTTTGCTTTTGTTTTAAAGGTTTAACTCTACTTTCTAAAAGTACAGCCAGTCATTTGTACAAGTAGTTTATTTATAGTGTTACCAACTGGTCAGTTTGAGAAGCTTGAAGATTGTGCACGCACACATACACAATTCACAAATGTCAGGCAGCCTTTATCAATGGTTATAGTTTTGCCCAAACTCATTTGAAATGTATTTTAGAAGTCATATTATGTCCTTTTAAATGGAAAAAACTCAAAAAGTGAAGGCTGAAAGTAGTTTTTTTTTAAAAAAAAATCCTTTTCATCTAGATTCCTTTCATTGTTGAACCAAAAAACCGCTATATCTGAAATCATATCTCTCTTTGTTTCGTTTTATTCTTCATTTAATAAGTACCGAGGGCTTCAAAATTATTTGGAAAAATAGTGCTGTAGGATGGGAGTATGTCCGTCCTTTCTTCCCTCCTTCCCTCCCTCTTTCCTTCTTCCTTTTATCCCTTCTTGATCTTACCCTGGAACTAGTAGGCAGTCTTATGGGGAGAGTGGAATTATTATTTTTCCCTATATGTGAATTAAAATCAGATGGAGAAAATTTTAGAGAAATTTGAGAGGAAGTGGTAGAACATGCACACAACATCATGTTCCAATCAAATACTGATCCCATCTCAAATTCTATACTTGTTTTAAAATAGAAGAAACATTGTGAGATCTGATCAAAGATTGCCTGCATTATGTATACTTTACTGTTGGGAAATTAAATTCCATTAGAATACCGGCATAAAAAATTATTGTATAGAAGAGTTAAAGAAAGATACTTACATCCATCTTTTTCACCCAGTATACCAACCTCATTTAGTAGCCTGGCTATTCATTAATGTCCTTAGAACATTATATAATTTTGTAAACTGCTATGTATATTGAAGGAACTGTATAAATGGTAATAAGAATTCATATTGGAACCTGTTATGGAATGCACACATTACCAATAGGGAACATTAAAGGACAATCATTTTGTCCTGTTTTTGCAAGGTACATATTTTTTTAAATTAAGGAGCTGAACAAAATAAATGTTCAGCCTTAAATTAAAAAAATCAACAGCAGTGAAATCTCTCTGCAGTATTTTGTTATCTGAAATTGTTTAAATTTGCACACTTTATATAACTTAAAATGCAGAATGCCTTAGAACATTTAAAAACAAATTTAAACCTATATCTTAAAAAATATTAAAATCCTTATCTTAGCTGAATCAAGAGCATTTAGTCTACTTTGCTAAATAAATACAAATTTTTAGAGAACTGTAGCTATTATTAAACAAGATTATCCTCCTTTGCAGAGAATAAGCACAACACTCACTTAGGTATAAGATCTACTTGAAATCAGTACACATCATTTTATATATGATCTTTTTTCTAAATAATTATGAATTCTGCCATGAGTTCAGAATTTAAGGCCTATCTGCAAGGAATTTCTCTGGCTCATAGCTCATGACATGAACATAAATTACAAAACAGAATGGCAATATTGTAGCATGTCTCCCGTTCATTTCATGTGGTATTTCAGAAAAGATGTTTTTAATGAATTACACCCCTACAACATCAACTCAGGAAGGACTTTGAGTGTGTATATATGACCAAGAAAAAAAGGGTGCCAATGGCTAAATTTTCAAAAATATCTGAGTAAAACCTCAATTCAAAAAACCCTCTTTTTTTAACTCAAACTAATCTATAACACTGTATTTATGGTCCAGTAGAATGAGCTAGACAACACTGCATAAGCAAAATTGTCCCTGAGCTGTACCATTTTAGATTGTAGTTAGGAACCACAGTGCATACTTCATTGATGTGCTGATATATCTTCTTCAAAACTCCTGTGCATACTAACTATAATGCTGGAAAAACAAATTCCACCTAACCTTTCTTTTGCCATGCTGATTTTCTATTTACAAGTAGATATTTTTTCTTTTGGCACCTTGGGGCACTTTTCAAGTAGATATCCTTCCAATAACCTAAAAACAGTTTAATTTAGGATGAGCTGTTCAGAATCTGAAAGACTCTGCTAGAAATGTCTGAGTGTATATAGGTAGGTAAAGATAAAGCTAGGTAGAGTACCTACCTATAGGTAGATAAAAACAGGCAAATGGTTGTTACAATCTCTTAGGGTTTTCCTAGCCATTTTCATGACAAGGCTGTAGTAACCCTTTGTCCAATCTAGCAACGACTTTTCATAGTTGTGCAGGCTTCCCCAAATCCTTTTTTTTTTTACTTTTCATAGTTGTGCAGGCTTTCTCAAATCCTTTTTTTTTTTTTGCTGGTATTTCAACTTACATGATCAAAATAAGATGAAAAACAGAAGAGAAAAAGGAGAACTTCAAAACAGACCCTGTCAGCAGAACATAAGGAAATAAGGTTGTTGTTCTTGCACCTTATCCTAGCTCATTCGAACTCATGCTTCAGGAGAATGGTTAGGACATGGATCTCAAAAATTTTGACCAATGGGAATCTGAGAGGCGGTGTTGAGGACTTTAATCAACTGGCTGCGTTGGAGTAGTGGTGAACCACAGAACGCTATTTACCAAACTAGGCTCCTATTTTTTTTCTAAATATATCTGGTTTATGTGGGGGCCTAGAAATAGGATGAAGATACATCTTGTATTTGAGGATGGTGCTTTGCAGCATGCTAGCTTTCTTTTCATCCCCCCCCCCCCCCCCATTCAGCTTGTTTTACAGTAGAAACCTAGGGAAGGCATAATGGGAACCAAGGAATGTGTCACTCTGTTGGTGAGAGTGGCTAATCATATGCCAAGTGAAATGGCACAATCCAGGCAGATGTTTAGCAATTCATGTCATATTTATGAAAACTAAATCCAAACTTCACAGAAAAGTGTTCAGTAAGTATGAGCTCTAGGGACCTGTTAAGCAAGCTTTGAAAAATCCACTCCAATTTTTTTCAATGATACATAAAAGAGAGCTTATTTTAGATCAAATGTAGGCTTGAAATATAGTGCCTTAGGTAAAATTGATTAGAAGCCCTTTGTTTTAATGGAGTTTTGAAGCACTGAATCCTCTGACTTGGAGGTTCTGGAGAACTTATTCAAAGTCAGAAAAGTTTTCCCAGAAACTTAAGGATGGTACATTAGAAAAATGTTGCTCTTAACCCCATTGTTGTCTCTGTTCTCATAGATTTTGAATTTTAGTTAAAAGCTACCCAATCTTGTTGACAGTGAAATATTTGTGCATAGCAGCATGAGCAAAAATGTCTCTAAAATTTTGGTATGGGAGAGAAGAGTAATTGTTGTGTGCCTATCATCTTAGTTTATTGTTTGAACTAAATTTTGATACAACAAAAGCAGCAAAAATTTCTCATATTTAGATAATGAAGGAATGAACAGAGAACAGGTTTGCTTCAGCAATGAAATGAGTCTATAGACACAAATGCAATGGAAATATTTTTTGAAATAAATTTATTAAATGCCATTCTTCTCTAATTTTGGTAAAGAATGAAAGATAATTTAGTTTACAACAGACTTATGCCTGTGTCTCTTTGTGGTCTGCACAACACATATAGAACATTTGCTGGAAGTTAATGATGCTCTTGAAAAGAAATTGTCCCAAATATTTAATTAGTCTTAGTTTTTAGCCTTTATATTAGGCTTGTTTGGTTAGCTTGAATAAGAATAATCTTTCTCAAATGCTACCCAAGGTAGACTAGGGTATACAGTCTTTCTCAGTAGCCTATTTTATCGTATCAGAGATCACTATATTATTTTTAGAGAGTCAGTCTGTTGTAGCAGTTAATGCATCAGGCTATAAATTGGGAAACTGAGTTCTAGTCCTGCCTTGGCACAAAGCAAGCTAGGTGACTTCGGGCTAGTCACTTTTTCTCAGCCTCAGTAATGGAACAGTGGCAAACACTTCAGAAAAACTGCAAGAATCTATCTAGGCAACCTCCACAGAAAGCAAAATTTCCTATTATTTCCTGTGTTTAAGAATATATGTATGTATGTATGTATACACACACACACACATACACATTCTCCTTCTATATACATACATACATACGTGCATAACAAATACACATATTACATATATTAAGAATATATATATTCTTAAACACAAGAAATAATAGGACAATTCTAGAGAGAGAGAAATTGGGAGTATATATAAAATAATAATAATAATTATTATTATTATTATTATTATTCACAGGAAATAATAGGAAAATTTGCTTTGTATAACCCCCCCCCCCGCCCCCAGGCGATATTTTTTCTTCATGTTCTTTGCTTTGGATTAATTGTTAACTTTAGCTTATTGCAAGCAACTATTGCAAAGCATGTCATGCGCCCAACCCTTGCCCTCAATCTTTTAGCAAAATTTCATATGGCAGATTGGAAAAGACCCATAGACCAGAACAAATGATACTAGATGTAATTCCTTCACGTGTAGAATAACAAAAATAAGGTTTGTCAAACTTTCTGTAGACTAAATTCCATATTATGGCTCATAATTCGCACAGGTTTATTTCATGCCACTTGTCTCCATTTTTATCTAATGCTATATTTGCAAATGCATGCAGTATTTGTTTGAGCAGAGTTCACTAAATAATCTTAAGAGCCCTATATTTTATAAATAACTCTCTATTAAAGATCTTGATAGGTTCGGTTTATTGTTTGGGACCTAGCCATTATCATTCCAAGTGTCCCAGGCTGAAGCTACTTACACTCATTCCTTCACTACAGTAAGTGATAAATCACAGATACAATCTACTGAGACATTTCTTTTACCAAATGAAAAAAAATATTCCTTAGCATATTCTGATGTCGATTGTGCAATTATTTGTGATTTTGAATTTTAACACCAAAATTGATTCCCTTCAGAAACATTGCAACCTCAAAGTTAGTACGGCATGTCTTTTGTGCATAAAGACTCCTTTTGTCCATAAAGATTCCATTTATTACTGAAATTTCAGTCCGGAAAAGAAAGACAGGAAGGCTATGTATGTGTTTTAAAATTATTGCTGCACAGCTTTCTTTGAACATAGTAGGAACAATTCAGCAAAATTTAAATATAACCCCTACCCACCAAAGCAACAAAAATGGTTTTTTTAAATGTAAATAAAAAGCAGATTTTCCCATTTTAGTAATATAGTTAAATAAAAACTAGCCATATAATAAAAGAAATCATGCCACCATTTCCTTTACATTTTGTCAGATCCTTTATTGGCTGGCTACTTTAGGGATCAGATTTAATTATTTTAAAATTCCAAAGATCCATGCTCAGGGAAAAAAGATGGATAGTCTAGAAATCTAGAGATATTCTAAAGTATTAAAGTAAGTTTCAGCATTGAAGTTCCTAGAAATGCCTCATCTTCATAGCACTTTGTTCTCTTGCTGACATTTAAATTTATTTTGGAATCACTGACAAATCATGGACTTAAATTTTCAAGTAAACAATTTGTTACTTGTACCAAAATGATTGGAACCACACCATTCCGTTGCCATAGTAAAAGAAAAGGTGAATTTACAGCTCTCTCAAAGCCTTAATGGTAAAATATAAGCGTCCCAATGCAGGATGGTAGAAACATGTTTGGAGTTGTCGCTGGTGCACATCTGCAAACCACTGAATTTAAAACAGTGGTTGAGATGTGTGAAAAGCTATAATATCATCAATGCTTTAGCCATTTGTGTTAGAATTGGGACTATTTATCACGATCACAATGTATTTGATGACAAGACCAGCAAGCAAGGAAACTGTTCTGGCATGTTGCTATAATCATTGTAGTGCACATGTCAATAGATAAAAGCATTAAAAGCAATGGATAAAAGCATAAATCCAAATTATATACATTAAAAGTTGAAGCAAATGACCAAAATTTGGGGACTGATTACATCTGTACTTGTGGTGACACGGGCATCAAACAAGTTTAATAAATAATAATAGTCATCTGTACATAATATCCCCATTTCCTCCAAGGCCACCAAAATGAAATGGTAGTGTGTTTGTGAACACAAGGCAACTTCCAACAGCTGTTTTAATCATTCTAAGAGAGGTTCTTCATTTGGACTAATGTGCAAATCTTTAAAACACATTGTACAGTCCTAATAAAGACCAATAATGTCTACGTGTTGCTCATTCATTGCTACAAAAACCAGCAGAGTTTGTAGAAGAAGTGCTGAACAAGGAGTTCCAGACAGTACATATTTCTAATTACTTGTGTTTTCTGTTAGCAGAAGACAAGTTTTGAGTTAAGA
This sequence comes from Hydrophis major, assembly GCA_033807585.1. Lineage (NCBI taxonomy): Eukaryota > Metazoa > Chordata > Lepidosauria > Squamata > Elapidae > Hydrophis > Hydrophis major. The sequence goes on along the minus strand of CM066329.1, from coordinate 257,691,517 downwards.
TAGAGACTAAGTCTGCAAAGCCGATGGAAGTTTGTTGCAACTATGCATGTCTTCCATCTCAGCTGTTCATTTCATGCACTTAATGCAACAGGCTTTACTCATGCCTAACCATTAATTTGACCATACAGAAAAGAAATGATTTAAGGTACTATATCTTAATTATTTCAGTCATAGTAGGCAACATGATTGCTTTTCTAAGCTGACTGTTTAGTCATTTATCAAAAGCTGCATACATTTTTATATGGACAGAGATGTAATAAAGAAAATAGGTGGGGGATAGTTATCTTATATCCCTGAATGACTCGTCCAATTTCAGAAATAAAAACGAGGCACAAATGTGATCAGTGCTTGTAGAGAGATGTGTTTAATCATTTCTCAATGAGATATTTATGAATGCAAAGAGAGATGGTTCTGAAATATTAAAACATCTGTTAGTCTTTTTTTTTAGCAGCTTTTGGAAATCAACACTGTTCATTAAGCAATGATGTTAGTATATGTGAAAAACATTCTGTGATTAAACTGAAAATAGACTAATGTCAGACTGCTGAAGAAAGAGGAAAAGAGATAAAATGTTAATATGGGGACAGTCAAGTATCTTAAATTAACCATGTTTACTTGCAAGGGAAACTTATGAAAATGATTCTTTTATCCAAGTAAACATTTAAGTTCACACTCTTAAACCAGTGAGCACTTCCAGTTAAGTGTGCATAATTTGGCAGCCAATGTGCATTTCATGGCTGAGTGACACAATCATGTTTCCTAAGTAATGGTAACTGCAACTGTAGTGTAAAACAATTGATCTGTGACAGTCATCAAGAATTTCTAACTACATCATAGCAGTGAACTCATCTGGTGATCTGCTGAATTTTCCCATCTTCACCAATTGTGTGCAAAGACAGAACTTTGTATATCTCTAAACAATTTAGCATTTTTTTCTAGTCAAATATATTAATGGCTACACTAACCAGATTTTCTAACTATAATTATTAGGCATTTTATTTGATTAAAGAGACCTCAGATAATTAATTGTATTAGTTTTAATTAAAACTGCAGAAATGTTCCTCTGCAGAGCCCAATTTTACTTTGCAGTGGTATATTTGTGAATCTTAACCACAAGTCCATCCTAGAAGAGAGGTGTTTTCCCCATATGGCTGTGTGTATATACATGCATATACAGTAGGTATATAATGCAAGATAGGAGAATGATTCATCTAAGATGCCCATATTTAACTTGCATTAAAAGTGTTTCCAAAAGAATCATATGCTTGGATTAATAAGGAGTTAACCTTAATCAGTCTGATATACTCACTGGCAAAACATTGCAACCCTAATAACTTTTCTGCTCATTTTGCAACCATCTGCATAAAAGGGAGTAAGTGTGTGTTTGTTTGTTTCTATGCTCAGGACTATGTGTATTCCATCACATTTTGGCCACAGCATGCATCATTGTAAGGCAAACATCTATATTTTTGTACCTTAAATCAAAGTGATGGTATTCCACAAATATATGTAGAATCCACGCTTTGTAATAAAAGCAAAACCAAATTATGTATGTGCTGACTGTGGAATGTAGACCCTAATGCAGTTGGAGAGAAATTTTAGAAAATTCTTCAAAGCTGGGTTGATAAGCATTCATTAGCCTGCATGTTCATTGCCCATCCTTGCAATCAACAAATATAAAATAAGTTAGGTGTTCTGAGGAGATACAGCTACTTAGCTGAATTGGTTTAAGTGCTTGATTCTCAGAAGATGAGTTACCTTGATGAAGAATTTAGATTTTTGATATTGAATGGCTATGGAGATTCTGTTATCCAGGTCATAATTGCCCCAAAAGTGCTTTTTCAAAAGACAATTGGACTTTCTTTTCTTTCTTTTTTTGTCTGGAAGATGTTTTGCTTCTCAGCCAAGAAGCTTTTTCAGTTCTAAAGAACAGAGGGGAAGGGATACAACATCACCTGTCTCTTGTTTACAACCACAGTTCCAAGAAGGTTCCACACCCATTTGCAATATTCAGATAACCCTGAGGGCACAGATAAACCTCCACGTGGCCTCAATGACTCTCAGAAAGAGTGCTAACAATCAGATGATTGCGAGGAGAAGAAATCCTTCCATTCTCCACCATTCAGTCAGAACTAAAGAAGCTTCTTGGCTGAGAAGCAAAATGTCGTCAAGGAAAAACAAAATCCAGTTGTCCTGAAAAAGCACTTTTGGTATCGAATGTATGTATTGTCCCTGCCTTATAGAACCTTTGCTATAGACATAAAACAGAAGGCCCATTAAGTAGTACATGGTGTCTTCCAGATGTAAACCAAATCATTTCATATTGGGAAGGCTGATCGAATACAGATATACTATATACATATGTTGACAATATTGACACCCCTCAGCATTGTTGTGCCCAATTTTGTATGCTTTACCATACCTGTTCAAACTGAATCTGATATGTGTAAAGTAACAAAGTATTGTGTTTGACCAGCTTTTAGCTCTTATTACATTACTACCTACAAAAAAAAGGTGAAAATAACCTGAGGTAAAAGATGATGTTTTCAGAGCAAAGCTAACCATCTCTGTTAGGCATCATAATTTTCACTATAATCAACCAGGAAAAAAGACTTGGAAACTTTAGTTCATTTTTCAATTGGGCAGATGAAATCCCACCAACAGTATTTAACCACCAGAAAAGGTTTCCTTAAAAAAAAAAAAATGTGATGAAGAGAATCTGCATTTCAATTCAATACATGTATATATAGATATAAAACCTTTTCTTCATTTTGCCATTCAATTGGGAGATTGATCCGGAGAAGCGTTATTCATCCATATTGTAATTTTAGGATCAATAAAACATTTTGAAGCTTGGCAATATCCAACGAAAATTCTCGTTTTACTTCGCTACTCCTCATTTTGTAAAGTGAAAGTACTTGTGTCATGTAAAAGAACACAACACTTGTCTTTTGCAATGCAAATTGCACTGTGTCAGAGAAAAGTTAAGTAGAATTGTGAAGGCACGTCAAGTCATTCTATACAAAAGCATAGAGTAGATATCCAATAAGTCCACTATTAACATTTCCAGCAATAACCAGCAAAATGTTTTAGGAAAATGTGAAAATGAAATCTCCACAGATAATTATGAACCTATGAAAGAAATTATGAACCCATGAAGATGCTCGGGGCATCTAGAGATGGTTACCTAATATCCTTTTTGCAACCATTATCCATTCTCATACACTGTCTTACATAAACATATCTATGCACAATTCTAGCACATTATTCATGTTCACAATGCCATTCATAACCTGTATTGAGTATCCCAAATATTCATGTGTTTCCTCTTGTTCATGGGCTGGTCTCTCATACACACAGGTCGCATTTCTCCCCTGTTGACTACTGAGTTAGATTTGTTCCATTCCCTCCCTTTTTTCCAATATCTAAGTTTTATTGAAGGAAAGCATTGATTTTTAAATTGTAAGCCATTGTACTAAGTTGGAAATACACTTCAGCAAACTGAACTGGTAGTTCACCTGTTAAAAATCATTTTTAACATGAAAATTGCCATGAAAATGACTGTTGACAAAGCTTGCTTTGTTATGGAATGCCAGGTTCCTATTTCCCTTTCTAAACAAGTATCAGCAAAAAGGTGTGGAAACTTTTGATTAAGGGAAAAGACCAAAATAATGAATAAAGAAAGCATTAAAGATCTTCCAGTCACATTCTCCAACACTGTTTACTATTTTTCATCTTGGTTTTTTTTTCAAATAGTCTGGGTTTTGGAGAAAAATTGAGAATTATTACCCATTATAACAAATACAATATATAAATCCCTGTCTGCATAGGTACAGTTTTCCTGTGCCTTAGATCATTGCCTTATATAAAGTCTGTTCCCTCATCACTTGCCTCATTGAAACCAGAGACTGGATGGAGAAAGGCATGATAGCATCCCATTTCTTTTCTCTTTTTTTGGAAAATTTTATTGATTTTTGAAAACAAACATAAACAAACAAAACAAAAAACATAAAGACATAAAACATCTTTTTTGAAAGCAGCATAGTCCCGGGTTACATCTCTTCATACCAGACGCAAATTCCAGTTCATGCTCATTTTTATATTCCATTCCATATCTTATTACTATTCTACGTTTTCAATATAGCTTCTCCCCTCTTTTAACTTTCTTAATTTTATTTTATTTATTTCATCTCAATTCAAATCATTGTACTTATATTCTTTGTCCGTCCTGTTTCAATTGTCTACTATCTTCTCATTAAACAAAATTTCTCCTGTAATCACTGATTGGAGTATGACGCCTTTATATCTTTCCCCTAAAATTATAACACTTAATATAATACATAACTTCCATTCGATTCTGCTTGGCACTTTCTAAAATTACATACTGTATTTTAAAAAAAGAAAAAATTATAAATGTATAATATAATTAGAACAACAATCCATACCAATTCGATTCTATCATTAATATTAATATTCATTTAAATATTAACATTTTACACATTACTTTTCAGATAAATATCATACTTCTATGGGAACACTTATAAACTTTCCATAGTTAATTCCCCCCACTTCACTTATATTTTATAAAACAATGAATAATTAAAATGTTCCCGTTCCTTCCTAATTCAATTCTCTCATTTTATTTCATTTATTTTGTTCACAAAAGTTTCTCTAAATTACACTGACTATTTTATCCCTCTTTTTAATCATATGTTGTTTCCAATTTTCTAACATTATTTCTATTACAAATATAACAATACCATCTTATGTGCCTTCACAGAATCCCTTTTTCAGTTAGATTTTCATCCATTATCTCTGAATAAATCCTGTTTCTTTACATCTTGCTCCAAACCTTTGTAACTTCTCTTCCTTTCCTTCTTCCCTTTCTTCTTCTCTCTCTCCTTTTTACCCCCGCCTCTACACCTCCATTTCCCTCTTCTGTATTCCCCTTTTCTGTTGCTTTCCCACATTATATCCACTTTTTGAATTATTTTTCCCTTTTTTGGTTGTTTTTTTAAGTCTTAACTTCTCCATTCTCTTTTCCCCCTTTCCCTTTCTTCCCCAGATTGAGTTACTTGTTCATTAAAGATGGCTTCTTCTTTGTCCCAATCTTCTTGTTGCGCAGTCTTTTCTTGTTGTTTCTCGTAGTTATGAATCGCCATTTCTAAGAATTGAAAAACAGAGCCAAAGGAGCCCTTCCCTTCTTGTGTCTCTTCTTTATATTTTTTAAATTCTATTTTCAGTTCATCCAGAGATAGTGCCATTGTAAAAAAAATTAAACAACCACCCAATTGTTTTTAGTCATTCAAATATAATATCCAAAAATCCCAAAGTCACCAAGCAATCCAAATACACACAAGCTGTTTCTTTTTACACTTTCTTCTTTTTTCACTTTCTCTTCCCGGGGTTACCATTTAGTTACAAAGTTCCAGTTAGAATGTATCTTTTAGAAGTCTTATTGAGATTTTAGATTAAATTCTTTTGAAGTCCAGGCAGTCTCCTCCTTCCAGATCCTGCCCTTATTCTTTTCCTCTCCCTTCCTACTTATAGACAAAAAGGATTTTTTAATGTCCAGAAATCTTTATTTTCCCTTTGGCATTTAATTATATTTTCAGCTTAATTATTGGTGCCAAAGTAGATTTTTCCGATTTCTTATTCAGCTCTCTTCGTTGTCAATGTGAGGAAGGAGAGAGAAGAAAAAAAAACTTTCCCTTTTCACTTTCTTCTGCTGCTTCTGACTCTTCTTTGGGAGCGATATTATCTTTTATAAAATTTAAATTCCAGGGTACCTTAGTTGTTGCTTTTTATCCAGGTCAGCCAAAACTTTCACTTTTTATCTTCCTCCTGCACTTCCTTTTCCAGTTGAGTGCTTCTTTGAGGTGGCCATTTCTGACCACTGCTCCTACCGCCTTCGGGAAAGGGAATTTGACCAGCTGAAGAGGAGAGATGTGGCTCTCCTCGACCCTGCTGGTGATCTTCCCCCTCTTCACCACCTCTACGGGGTGGTTTAGCCCTGAAACCAGCTGGCTCAGGGCGCTCCAGCGGCGAGCCCAGGCAGGCACCGCACACGATTGCAGATTCCTGCCTGCTGCCAAAGCCCTGCAAACCGAAAATCCCAATAGCATCCCATTTCTTATAACGTCCTGTGGCAGAGCTTGAAAGGGAAATGGAGGCAAGTGTTATCCCCATTGGGTACTCCTGTACCCCTAAGCTCGGTATCTACCAATAACAATTGTACTTAGACTTCTATACCGCTTCACAGTGCTTTACAGCCCTCTATAAGCAGTTTACAGAGTCAGCATATTGCCCCCAACATTCTTGGTCCTCATTTTACCCATCTCAGAAAGATGGAATGCTGAGTCAATCTTGAGCCTGTTGAGATTCGAACTGCCAAATTGCAAGCAGTCAGCAGATGTAGCCTGCTGTACCGCACTCAAACCACAAAAGCTCTTAGAGAAATAAGATTGATTTTAATACCTATTCAGAGTCTCAAGCACCATAGTCTATTAAGCTGGATTTGAATATATGAAATGGAAGGATTTTTCTAAAGAATATGAAGCAACCAGTGCTTTAGTGTTAAATGCATGTCTCAGACTGGGGGGGCGCTATAAATTGAAATGGATTTTTATATTAAGCTTAGGATTCCAGGAAGGTAATTACATTAATTTATCTTATATAAAATATAATTAAGCTTGCATTTAATTGAAAGTTGCTGAGTGCATATATGCTGGTGAGGTTTTTTTGGCATAAGAATAATTGAGACCAATGTATTTGGAGTGGAAGTTCACTATACTTTGGTTCTACATTCATATCTTGTTGCTAGTGAACACATTCATAAACCTGTATTGAAAAATGGAAGAATTTTTTTTTTACTATTCACAGAACCATACAAAGTTTGATGGCAAAAGCCAGGTTTGTTCATTCTTTCCACTTTGTTGGTTCATTTGTTCATTCATGGACTGAATCATTGCTGAAACCTCTTTTACTTTTCACATGGCACCTATTCTACTTCCCTATATGCCCAACTCATTTTGATAATCTTCACTTTTGCAGATTCAGAACACTGAGAAAATACAGAGGCCTGCCCGAGACAATCAGTGGTCACTCCAGCTGACCAATAAAAATGCAAAAACTGTCTTTCAATCAATGCTTTTATAGGTTCTTTGATAGCAAAATATGTCCTCACTTACTTCCCACCAAATGGATTTAAAACAAAAATGCTGTGTGTCTATCTGTATCCCCATTCTTGTTCTAATGAGAAGTTTGGGGGAGGTATGCCACAGAGAGTACTTTGAGATTAATCTCCTATCATCAATCTTGATAGCATCTAGAGTCCTTTGCTGCATTTTAAAACTGAGGGCTACTCAATTGGGTTTGCAAAGATTAGGACGGCCGCTAGGTAGAAGACAAAGGATGCTAAAATCTTAACAGCTAGAATTGGTAATGACAACTATATCCTTGGGACCCTAGGGGAAAAGAAGAAAACGGTTAAATCCCATTTGTGTGTGGCGACTAGAACAAAGCTGGTCTTTTCCACTTCTGAGAACCCAATTCTCAAAGCTTTGTTTCAGTTTTAAACAGCTTAGAGAACCGAAAAAAGGGAATTCAACTCTCCAAACAATTAATGTCACGCAATCAGATCCAAAATTATCTTCAAATTGGTTCAAAGTCATTGGAGGATTTAGGTCTAATATTAGACGACAAAGCTTCAAGCTGTAGAACTATAATGTCTGCTGAGGAACATATGTATAACTTGTACCATCTGTCAGTTCACTTCATCGTGAAATATGTTATTCTTTTTACCCATGGCAGATCACATTCTCCATCCGGATATAATTATGCCATTTTACTATCAATGAATGCTTAATATAATATGCTGTTGTGATATCAGCAGGTTTGGTTCTCTTTGCTGCAGATAGTTTTGAGAGGAAAATGACTTTTAAGACCCAATGTGTCTGGAGCCCTCCTGTAAACATATCTGGAGAATGCTAGGTTTGGGAAAGGCAGGAAAGATCTATTGTACAGATGCTGACATCCCTTAAATTGTTTTGTTTTTTTTAATGACAAAATGAATGCAAGCTGGGAAACCAAATACTGCCAGGAAAAAGATTGGCAAAACTTTTGAAAGGATTTTGCAGAGCATGCTAACCTAAGCAAAAGACCCTTCCCTCAAATGTTAAAGCAGACACGCTGCAGAAAGCCAAGGCAGCTGCTTTGTTGGTGGCCCCTAATTGGTTGCGCATGTGAGAGCATGCATAGACAAGACTTGTGCTGAGTCTGCTAGTGAAATAAAGCCACTGTGTGTGCAAACATTCAGGTCCAGCCAAAGACCATTTCCAAAGCAGCCTTGCAAAAAAAGACTAAGCAACTTCAGTGCTATAAAAGGGGGATAATTCACTTGTGTAAATTTTACATTTTGTGAAGCACCCTTTTCAGGGATCATCTATTACTGGTGAGCAATCTTTGTTTAACTGATATATTTCCAAACTAAAATAGGTGCTGAATTAGTACAACAGTAGATAATGCATTACATTTAGCAGTGGGATCCTACATTTTCCACTATCGGTTCGTTGACCACGTGTGCATAACTAACGCACACGTGCAGCTTTCCACACGCCAGCTGAGGCCTCCAGCGCCAATCAGCTGAGGGGATAAAAAAGATAAAAGTGCTGGGGCAGGTGGGAGGGCCAATCTTTTTACTTCCAAACCAGGCTAAACCAGTAGCATACCACCACTGATTACATTTCTAATAATATTCCTGCATCTTTTCTCTCATCTCCAAAACCTACTGTTCCCAACTTGTGCCAATGAAGGTATGTGACAGTTAACGCAGTCATACTCTAGTGGTCTTAATGTTTCACTCCCCCATGCAAGAATTGTTAGGTGAAACCAGTGGTGGTATGCTACCGGTTTGGCCCGGTTTGGCTAAAGCGGTAACAAAAATTGCTACCGGTTCGGCCCAACCAATAGTAAAAAAAAGCCTCCGACGATCAGATGAGAGGAGAAAGAAAAGTGCAGGATCGCCGCCGCCCGCCCCCCCCACCTGTCCCTGCGCTTTTTTTTATCCTCTCAGCTGATTGGCTCTGCAGGCCTCAGCCGGTGTATGGAAAACTGTGCATGCGATCACGAAACCGGTAGTGGAACAGGTAGGATGCCACTGCTGGGTGAAACGGAACATTTTGTAAGCATGTTACTAGCCACAAGACTGAAAAGCACTGCGCACTCAGCAGCTTCATTAAAGAACTATCCTTAGGTACTTTGTACATGTTAAAGACAATGTTTGCCTCTCTGTACTGCTTCCAGAAGGCTGATGGCAGTTGCACCTACAAAGATGAGTGAAGTTCTAATAAAGGTAGACATCAGGCAGACTGCGTGATTGATTGATCCAAAATGTTAGGGTGTCAGATGGAGGACAAAAATAGAAGAGTGGGAAGAAAGCTTGCTTAAACCTTGACATTTTATATGAGTGTTTCTCCACATGCTGGCTGGGGAAATCTGGGAGTTGAGGTCCAGACATCTACCTATGGCTAAGGTTGATGCCATTTTATATTATCTTTTGGAAGAAATTAAGGTTAGGGAATATGTGGTGTGAGGCTTTAAAATTTCTATTTAGGGAGGGTTCTTCCTTTTAGAACTTTAATAACCCATCCCCAACCCCCCCAGGAATATAGCATTCTGCTGAAAATGCTCAGATTTGATGTTAGCAGCCTTCTGCTGCTGTATATTATAGAACAGTGGAGGGAAAAGAAGGGAAAATAAATGTTCTTTTGTCTCCATTTGTTAATCTCCACCTCCCAACTTCAACACTGTATGCTTCTTGCTGGCATTAGAAAAGAAAGGCGAAAAAGTTACCTTATCCACAATTTGTCTTGAGCAAGATAAGGATGCGAAACTCTAATTGGATATGAGTTTAAGAGCACTTTCCTATTCATTTTCATCATTGTCCTTCCCACTAATACTTGACCGACCATATCTAATAACCATTTCACTTATTATTCGTTTGTAGCCTACCCTCTATTAATTTGTCTAATCTCCTTTTAAGTGCAGAAGTTGGTACCTACCACAATGTTTTATGATTGTAAATTTCATGGTTTAATCATATGGTGGGTGAAGAATGACTCCTTTCCTCATTCATTCATCCTTCAGTTTTACTGGATGACAATGATTCCATGGAATGATAGGACAATTAATATCTCCACACTCATTTTCATCACACCATACATTCTGTCATGTTCCCTCCTCTAAACTTAAGCACCTTTTAATCTCTAATTACAGGATAGTTTCTCCAGAGATGACCTTTGGGGTTTCTCTTTTTGATTTTTCCCCCCCTAGTACTAGGATAATTTTTGTAAGTTTTAGTGATCAGAAAAGTGCAGTACTCCAAACTAGGTACACCCCATCAGATGCAGCTTAAAATTACAAGCAGGCAGGCAGGAAGAATAGAATTGTTAACATAAAATGGTGTCTTTTTCAGAGTAGCCATTCGTGACTTGACATTTCATCTATGTTACTCTTAAAGTGTCTTCCGTACTAGGATCCTATTCAGATAGATGTAATTACAATTTTTTGTCTTTCCCAGAGCTTCACTTGTTATTTTATTAGCTGCTCATCCAATTTAGAGGCTGACCTATAGGGAATGTGTAATATCTCTTTGTTTTTGTTTCTGTTAACAATTTGACTGCTGCTTTACTATTTATTATTATGAGCTATAGTGGCATAACGGTTAGAATGCAGTATTGCAGGCTAATTCTACCAACTGCCAGGAGTTTGATCCTGACCAGCTCAAGGTTCACTTCATCTTCCATCCCTCCGAGATCAATAAAATGAGGATACAGATTGTTGAGGACTATGAGATGACTCTGTAAACAGAGAGGGCTGTAAAGCACTATGTAGTGGTATATAAGTGCTATTGCTATTGCAATTTCTAACTCCAGATTTATTTATTTATTCACATTTTATGAACCAAGATATTCTCAAATACTGCCAATGTTGTGCAATTGTCTCATTTCGGTCGTAGATTTTTTACGTTGAGAGTTCCTTGGTGCTCTTTGAGCCTGGTTGTTTTCTTTCAGGCATCTTATTTATTTTATTTTATGTATTTATTTATTTCATTTGTCAATCACTTACAAGATAATAGATACAAGTATAAACATGAGTAAGAATACAGGAAATAGGTACGAATCAATGGGGACAATAGGACAGGGACGGTAAACACGATGGTGCACTTATGCATGCCCCTTAATTTCATTACCTTAATTTCATTACCCAAACTAGATAACATCATCAGTCTGCAAGAAAACAACCAAACTCAAAGAGCACCAAAGACCCCTCATTTCAATTCTGAGCAACAAATATTCTCCTTTACTAATTTTCATGCTATTTTACTTTCATTTTAACCCTTAAGATATAGAATCACAAAAGTCTTGAGAAGAAGAAAGAACAGCCCTCAGGAATAAGGAGGCACATACACACACACACACACATACAACTCTGTGTGTGTGTGTGTGTATTTATGTATGTATGCCTCCATATATATGAATTTGTTAGATGAGGAATGTTGGTACAAATTAAAGTGGTCACGAGAGTAATTAAGGTAGTATTAAAGTGGCTTAATTGGCTTGGTGTTGTCCATTAACTCACAATCTGCACAGTACTCTAACCAGATGAAGACTGTTGCACCTGAATGCTGCACTTTTATCACATTGGCAGAAGTCACTTGGGAAAACTCTTAGTAATAGAACATTTCTTTAGCTACTTAAGCTCACTGGTGACAGATGAAGATTTTAGACTGGCTGTTTATTATACATTGCAAATGTTTGATCATACTAATTAAACTGCACAACTTCATGAAGACAGGCACAGAGATTATAACACAAAATTGACAAGAGAGTAGGTATCTCTTAGGTATACACCTTTTAATCAGAGTTGGTTGCAGGAAAACATGAGGAAGTACTCTCGGAAAGATGATGCTATCAAGAAAGTAGTGGATTTATAAACATTGATTGCAGTGTTCTGTTCACTGCAGTGTCTAATCCTATGGGACTGCAACATCCTTCCTACCAGCCACAACCATGGTAAGAAGACAGAAGATGGGAGTATTAGCATGGTGTGAAGAACAGTGCTCTACTTTTCCTTGTTTCTGGCACTGAATAAGACTTGGGAATGTTAAAGATATTGTTAGAGGTATGTGTGTATGTGTGTGTGTGTGTGCGTGAGAGAGAGAGAGAGAGAGAGAGAGAGTCACCAAGGATCAACAACAACCTGATGATATATAATCATGTGAAATATGTGTAGTAAATTTTTATGTAGTCAGTAAGAGATATGAGCAACAGTTTACTACTATTAGTAACAGAATGTGAGTGAGTAAGCTCAGAAACCAAGCTGGGGTCAGGTCAGATTAAGACTTCAGTGAAAAACCACTGGAAATATGTGAGCTTCAGGCCAGACTGAGAAGTCAAAAATGACATTTTGGAAGAAGGTAATTGCAAACCACTTACAGAGAGCTGCATGGACTTGTTCATGAGGTCACCGGACCTCATCTTTGAGTTAAAGGAGACTTCATTTCACTAATACAGAGTGATCTAAGTTCACGATTCCTTCTCAGCTCATGGGTGACTTTTTGTCCATCATTATTTCACAGTCTAACCTAGCTTCAAGATTATTAAAGAAGTAGGTTGTTATGGGAGGAAAGAGAGAATGATGTGTTATGCCTTTCAAAGCAGGATGTGAAAGTAAAAATAATAAAACAGTGTTGTTGCTGTCATTATTATTACATTCATAGTGCAAATTTGAGCAATTTGAGCATTACTCAAAAGGTAATGCTGGTAGTGTACACTCTATCCTTGCAACTTGAGTCTGAATGGTGACTTAATCCCACTCCAGCAACTTGATTACTGTACACTACATCACACCTCAATCCTACTCATCACACAGTCAATTATCTTCTATTTACAAGACTTGAAGCTTGTACAAAAAAATGTGGATGGTTGAAACAAGACCATTTTCTGGAACAATGGATGGTGATTGGTTGGCATCCTGACACCCTGAAGATCAGTGCCTAACATTTTCAAGTATGTTCAACATTGAAGAGGCCAATCAGATCAGGGTTGCAGCTTACAAGTAAAAAAAAAAAATGAAGCACAGGAAAAGAAAGGTGGCAGGTAATGTTAAAAAAGATCTTCCAAGAACAAGAAGAAATGCATGACTGGAAAAAGACTCAAAGCTACCTTGGGTAGAGGCAAGAGGGAAGCATTGTGGGGAGAGAAATGTTAAAAACATTGCCTACAAACACTTACCTATAAATACCTCTTGAACTTTATTGCCATTATGAGGCAGAGCTGATTGGGTGTGGGGGTTGTTATGTTATTTCGGTAATCTTGTGAGTCAATCATTGAGTGGAAAATGAATATTAATATGTTAAATGAGGTATTACCATGCCACCCCCTCCACACACACACACACACCCCAGGACTGTACAAAAGTGTGGCTTGGCAATGCATTGCACAAAATTAGCTGCTATTATTAGTTCACAGAGTAAACAACAGCAACACCAAATGGACACATTTCTCCCTAAACAATTTTAAAACACAACTTTATTTACTCATCTTAAACCATTCATTTGCCCTTTGGAAGAAACATCAGGGCCCATCTCTATCACAAGCTTTGGTCCTCTTTGAGTTGAAAACATACGTAATGTTTCTGGTGTGTTGCTTCAGGTTTACAATATTTTAGTTCCTTTCCTGGGCAATGGGGAGTCTGCAGAATAGCTCTTTATGCTCCAGAATTTCTGCAAGACCTCATGAGAGAATGAGTGGAGGTTATGCTGTTCCAAAAAAAATCAGAAATATGTCATTACAGATGCAAAATGACAGGTTTGGATTATTAGACTGAGTTTGAAAACTTGCCCTCTTGCTGGCTTTCTTTGCTGCATGTTTTTTTTTTAAGTTAGACCTATTTAATCCACTTCAATACAAGTTCACAAAGCAATTTGAGTGACTCACCTCCTCTCATTAAATTGCAGCTCCAAACAATTAAAGATTTAAGAACACCGTGGTCATAAAGTTGCCCGCCAATAATAACAATAAGAGCCCCCAAATGCCCTCTATCTGCATAGCTTCTCTGAAACCACTGCCTTTTTTTTTTATCCTGTCAGATAATATCCACCATAACTGCACAGTTGAATGTTGTTTGATATAAAAGAGTTGCTTCTGTATTTCCTTCAGAATACTCAAATGAAGCAACCTCAAACTGAAAAGGCATACTATATATGCAATGTTTATCCAGTAGTGCGCACCCACTTCCAAGAGAAAAAAATTGTATCATTATAGAGTGCCCAAAACACTTAATAGACATCATCTCAATCTAGCTTTTTTTTTTTTTGAGCTTCATCTTGGAGAATCGATATTCATAGCTCAGAAAGGTTTCAACAAAGGAGATCCTTTTTTCACAGGTGAGTCTCTTAGCCATTCTGTTCGCTCCCAATAGCAATAGTATTTCTTTTAAATTAATCCACACTGAGAGCCAGTCATATAGTCACTGCATTATGAACTAATTAGCCAACCTTATTTAATGATCAGCCCATAAATCCAGTGCCCTGTTAGTAACTAGTGACCATGTTCTTCCCCTTGAGAACATAATTATATAGAGCACCTTTGTTCTGAAATAATATAACAATTGTTTGGTTACAGTAGAGTGGGCAGCCTATTCCCTTAGAAAGACTACTCATAGTTTTAATCCTCTCAGAAAAATATCTCCAAAACATTTCTATGTTTAACCAATCAAAGGAGCTTCATTACCAAAAATAAAATATTCAGAAAAACAAAATGGGAAGAGATGACCCCAAAAACAATACTGGAATAGTCAAAAAACATAGGTAAGAACAAAGGAAACAACTGATATCATCATCATCATCCTCTTTTAACAACTCCATAATCCCTTGCAGGTGGAGTCTGGACAACTGAATGGAGCTGAGTGTTTACTGGCCGGATGCCCTTCCTGTCACCAATGCAGAGGTTTTTTTTCAGCAGATATATACCCAGTGTGCTCAGAGAGAGAAATATCTGCCTCTACCTAGGCTTGAACTCCCAGCCCTCTGATTGTGAGGCAAGAGCTCCACCTCTAGGAATATAAATTGCACAAATGATAACTTAGAAGAAATAATAACAGAATCAGTACAGCACTGAAGCAATCTATAAACTGAACCACCAACAAAAAGAATTAAAAGAAAATTATGTCATATGCAGAATTACCCGTAGATTGACAAACACAACCAGCATTTAACGTAGTACCCAAAAAAGATCTGGCATCTATGCTGAAGGATGTGAATATAGTGTTTGCAAGGATTAAAATAACATCTATGAAACAGGCCAATCAGCTTGCCTACAATAAGCACTGCTGGTTACCGAAGAACTTGGTATCAAAATTAGAAAAGCAAAAGCAAAGTTATATTCAATTCCAAAGAGGAAGATCAGACGGAAGGCCAAGATAATAAAAAAAATAAGAAGCAAGTAATTTAAAAAAAAATTGAAAGAGCAAAAATTGCAGAATGCAAGGATAAGAACATTGCAAGGATAAGTACATTGGCTTAGCAGCAAAAAAAAAAAAAAAGGGAAGAAGCTTTGGAAATTATAAAGTAACAAATAACAGCAATAGCTGAGAAAATTGAATGCTGTGAGGTACAAATCATCCAATTTAAGCAAAATCAGCTATTTCAATCAGATCAAAGGCGATTCTGGTATAAATGTATTAATGGCAATAGAAATCCTGAAAATGAAAAACAAAAACAAAAAACTCCAGTTTTGAAAAGATCTAGGGGAAACTCAAAAAAAGCCTAAATGCGTTTCCTTCCTTTATCTTCATGAGAATTAAAGAGAGGCTTGTCTGAGACATTTATTCACATTACATTCCCGCCCAAACTCAGTTCTCTTTTATCTGCCCATTGTCTTGACAGTAACTCTTCCTTCTGTCCCTCAAGGTCATTCCCTCTTCCTTCTACACATAAACTGTAGCCTAAGGGGCATAGTGAAATACAGTAACCATCTGAAAACAATAAATTTGGGGGATCAGTCATAACAGGATGGCACAGTGTTGCTGCCTTGTGTGTCAAATAACTGGGTTGATTCTGGGATCTTATCACCTTGAAATAGGAAGAAGGAGAACATCATGGCTCATCTTCAGGTATCAAAACAGCTTTAGCTGTGCTGAAAAGTGGGCAAAAGGTAAAGGGACTCAACAGCTACTGTTGAGTGCACCAGGAAATTTCTAAAAATTATCCCCAAAGTGATGAAACCAGCAGAAAAAGCTGCCTAAGTATTCACACCAAGCAGTCAATTTCTTGTAGCAAAATGCACTCTTTCATGGCATATTGTATTAATTCAAGACACAAACTCTTTTTAAAAAAAGACCTTCTACAGAAGACCAGATTGAAAAAGCCCTTAGATCCCATTGATCTCTCCAGTACAATATTTCTATTGTTCTACCATTCAAGGACCTTACAAATGAAGTAAAGCACCCAGACTAAAGGGACAATGTAAGACGTTATAAAATACAAGTGTAGAAACCTCAATCAAGTTGAACATCACCAGAAGTCAAGGTTACATTTGAATTATTAATATAATGTGTAACTTGCGACTACCCCATTTTGTCTGCTGTTCTTCAGATCACTCCAAGGTCACTGCTTGCTCCAAGGTCATTTCTACAAAGATTATTGGGCTTATTCTCAAGAATGTGGAACCAACGTTGATAGTGTCATAGACATCTATCGAATAAAAATGACACATCCTATCTGTTCTGAACCACCCAATTTCTTGCCTTTAAAGTAAAGGGATTATTTTCCATGCAGATTCTCACATAATCTCTTTAACAAGTTTTAGTGAGTCAAAAGAGATGGGGGCTACAAGAATTTCAGCAACCTGAGAACCAATACATCCTTGGCAACCAAGTTAGGTCAGAGAGTTTCTGATTTTCTCAAAGCCTTTCTATGATCCAGAAGGTGAGTTTCATCACCCATAGCAGGTAAGTTTGCAGGAGTTTGTTTACATAATAGTCTCCAGAATCTGTACAGTATCAGTCTGGCAGCCAACTCCTACAGCACAGTAAATTCAATATAGACCAGTCCTTTGAAATAATGCACAGGAAACCAAAACCAAGAATACCAATGCTACCTTTACTGTATGGTTCTAGTAACAAAATCTTGCAAATCTGAAAACACTTCCCCTTCCCCTGCCTTTATTTTGCAGAGTTAGGAAACACATTCTCCACTCCATTTCTTCTGTGGGCTGACCTATCTTTTGGGAGGCCATCTGTGCTGTCCAGACAGTTTAGAGTTAATGGGATTTGGGATAGTTAGTTAGGAATTGAGAGCTGTCCCCTTTAGGGAATGCATCATGGTAAATGTAGTTAAGGTATCCTGGGAAATGTAGTTCATGTCATATGGCCACATCTGTAACCTCGATTGGTCACTGAATTGACCCTTGGTGGGTTTGGGGAGGTTTCTTCACTCTTGCCTGAACAAAGCCTCATGGTAGCATCTCTACCCCCTGCTTCTATGATATGGGATGAAAGGGATAAGAGATAACCATCTTTTTACCAGAAAGTCAGATATGCAAAGGATTGGACAATAAGAAGAATCTCATCATAACTGTGAGTTATTGAGGATGCCTGATGAACCAAACAAAAAGACTTCGTATGGATGCTTTGTGGAGTTTATCTGTCTTTGTACAGGACAGAATACCATCGTCTAAGCTGTAGCTCTTCCTCCTGTCCCCCAAGGTTTTTACCATATATGCATTGCAAGTTCAATATATGATTACAAGGAGATTACAATATATGAATTCCTCTATTTTGAGAAGCAGGGGGTTTCATTTGAAGTTGGCTTTAAGAATCCCTTTGAAGTGAGACCAAACAGGGAGTACTTGCATTGCATTGCATTGCTATTATACCATCTTTTTGCTACCTTTCTTTCACCATTGCCTTATGCCAACCAAAAGTTCAAAAATCTCACTTTGGGAAAGTAATTGGTCATGGGGAAGACTATTGTTCATATGGGAGAACCTCTAAAAGGCAGTTCTACATGCAAAGGCAGTTCTACATGCTAAGGCAGGATTTTAATTAAAGGGTGCCCCCTCCCTCCCAATGTACCAGAATGACTTACTTTCGTTTGACATAAATGAAGTAATACATCTTTTAAAAAACACAAACACACACCATTAAAATAGAGTCATTGGTCCCTTGTCCCTTGTCTTCCACTGTCTTGGAAATGGCACACAAAATACATTACCTTGCCTGGGAGAATGGATTCGTTTAAAAAAATGGTTGGTCTAATGCTCCTTCTGGAAAAGTTCAAACAATTTTTGAAAAACACTCTGGAGAGATTCAGTGTTACAGCTGTGTTGCACATTAACATTTTCCTTGTTATCAAACTCACAGAATCAGCTCCTTTTGCACTACAGTATCTTTCAAGAATGGTTCTGCAGATACTGTGTTACTGTGCTGGTTTTTAGCAGAAATGTTTCCAGAAAGAAAGAACGGTTGAGAGAAGGCCCTTTCCCTTTTCAATCTGGCTTACAGCCATTGCTCCAGCTTCATCCTCATTTAATTACTGAACTATTTTATTAGTTACTCGGCATATACCGTTTATGCTATGACATGCAGCAGGAGGCCCACTGATAGCACCTGTTGTGGTGCCTGCCCTCTGGAATCATATATCCCTCCCCAGAGATCCAGAGGGCTCCAACATCAGTAACAGTTAGGAAATTATTATAGACCAGGCTATTCTCCTAGGCTCTCTCTGGATCAGACTAAGGCTGAGCCCCTGCTGGATAGGTTTTCTTATGTTGTTTCTTGATTCTTTTTTTTTGTGTGTGTGTGATCTATGCATGTATACACAGATACTTCCAATTGTAAGTCTCCCAGAGTCATTGAGATCAGGTGACCAATACACTGTATATCCTGTTTCCCTGAAAATACCACCTACCCTGAAAGTAGGTCCTAGCTTGATTTTTACATGTGTAAATATAAGCCCTATGTAAATAAGCCCAATATAAGCCCTACCCCCCCCCCCAAAAAAATAAGCCCTAATTGAGATTCTGCCCACTCCAGAGTACACAGGTAAAAATTAAGCTAGAGTGGGAATGGAGGGATGGAGCTGCTCTACTACTTACCTTTGGACAGTTGTAGTCAGGCCTTGCACACCTGCCTTGCTGGTCCATTTCTTCTGCAGCCAGCAAGGCTGGTAAAGCTTTCCTGAAGGCCTCTGTAGCTGATAACTGTTAAGCCTGTGTTCCCCAACCAGGGTTAAGGAGACAAGCTAAACAGAATGTGCAGCGTTAGTCAGATAGGCACACAGATAAATGAGTGAGATAAGTTTGTATGTTTGTTAACATACAATAAAAATAACAGATACACTTGTGCTATCAAAAATATAGTTTATTCCATTTAGAGTTTATAGCATAGTCAAAATAACAGTCCATTAGTCATGTATCATTTTAGTCAGTCCATTCAAGGATATTCAAGTAGCAAAGTCCGTGTAGAATATCCAATGTCAGTTCACTTACAATAAATCAACAGTCCTTTCTCTCTCCCATTCCAGTAAGGAAAAACGCAGTCTTCATCCAGTAATTAGGAATCGTCAAGCCAGAGAAAGCAAGCTGCGGTACCTTGCTTCTTTTATGGTGCTTTTTACAACCACTCCCTTAATTACATTCTTACAGTTAAAGTTGCAGACACTTTAACTAATAAATCATGATAACATATTTATTATTTTACCTAAACCAGTTAGGGTAAACAATGTTATCCCTAACAATAACAAAGCTCCAAATTGATCTGGAGCTCTGTTATCACTGCAGAGGCCTTCAGGAAAGACTGCCGGTCACGGAAGAAGTTCCTGAAGGCCTCTGACAACGAAAAGGAGGCTGGGTGCGATGTGTGCAAGTGAAGTAAGTCAGTGGAGGACATCCTCTGAAAATAAGACCTGGTGCCTTTTTGGATGGCAAAAAAATATATAAGACAGGGTCTTATTTTCATGGAAACATAGTAGATAAATAAACCAAAATAAATATATGGATGTTTTGAGGGAAGCTCAAGAGAGGGCTATCCTTAGACACACAGCTTTTGTTTTCCCCAAATGTGATGACTCATAGTTCCTGACATTCCATGGTATTATGAGTGACATCATCATGACATCGTTATCAATGACATCATCACCATAGCCAGTATTGGACTCTTACAAAGGAGAGGGCCAGGTTGATTCAGCAAGAAGCCTTGACATAAATACCACCTTGGATGTTGGGTAAAGACCTTAAATCCTGACTGACTTTGTTATCACTCAGTGTAGCCCTTCGATTTCCTACCTGTGATCAGGCTTGGTTGTTTGTATAAAAGTTCCACGGGGGAGGGGAAACACAGCCAAATCCATGCAAATTAATAGCAAAGGCTTGTTGATTTGTCAGACGTCTCATTTCAGTTAATGAAGCTGCACAGCTAATCATATCTGACCATTTCCCGATGCCCCTGAGGGGAAAAAGTATTGAAGAACAAGAGGTCTCAAATTATGGAGCCCTTCTGAAATGCTTCCCGGGAGCAGTGGGGGCGAGGGTGGAGGAAGAAGGGTCACAGAGGATCATCTGGATTGCTGCCCAAGTCCTCATCTCGATGTTATTGCATTCAACCCAGTTTAGACCAAGAAGGAGAGCAATTAGGGCCAATTATGTGCAGTTGTGGGGGGAGGGGGGAGGGAAAGGGAAGCCAGGAGGAATGCCAATGAAGGCTTGCAAAGGAACATTTTGACCAGAAGCCTTTCAGCTGAATCACAGGTCAGGCCTTGACCTGCCACTTTAATCAAAATGATGGAGAGATTTGATGCCTGCTATTAACCCTGCCTTTGAAAAACTGCATTGTTAGTGGGGGGGAGGGGAAATGCTTTGGGGTTTTGCCTGCAAACCAGAGCTTTTCCATCAAGGAAACTCGAGGCATTGGAGAACATTAGACCCCAGGAGAACATTAGACCCCAGGAGGCCCGATGGTCAGCTTTTCCGCATTTTCTGAGCGTGACTTTCTCATCACGGCGCCTCAGTGATCAATTTAGAAACAAATGGAAAGAGATGGAGCCAACCATCCCTCAGAGGCCAAAGGCATTGTATTCAGCTAATAGCTGCCCGATTAGAGGGGCAAAGAAGCCTTGCAGATTGTGATTCATTCAACTCCACTCAGTAGCCAACTGCACTTTGCTCAATCCAAGAGAAGGGGTTTTTTTTCCCTCATTTTTCCTCTTGGCGCTATTGCTAACAATATTCATTCCTCATCTCCCTCAACCTCACGTGCTTTCTCTCATCAGGCTCTTCACTGAACAGCTGACAATTTCAAAAAAGACCTTTTCAGTGGTCATGCAACAGTATAGAAGCACTCAAGTCCTTCTGGTTGAAGCCTTTTTTTTTTTTTAGTAAAGGCCTGCAAAATTATGAGCAGGGCAGAAATTATGAATGAAAAAAGCCTGAGGGGGACAATATTGTTGTCCACAAAGGGGAGATGCCTTCCGCATCTCTCTGTCAATCATGTTTGGGCTTTGTTTGTTTATAAACAATCATTATTATTTTAGCTGGAGAATCACACCCTAACAAACGCAGAAGGTTCTTTCAGCCAGGCTAATATTAGGGTATGCTTTCAAATGGTGGTTGTTGGAGAAGACTCTTGAGAGTTTCCTGAACTGCAAGGAGATCTAATCCGTCAATCCTAAAGGTAATCAACCCTAGAAGGGCAGATAATGAAGCTGAAGCTGAAATACTTTGGCCATCTAATGAGAAAAGAGGACTGGTTGGAAAAGACCCTGATGTTGGGAAAGATTGAAGGCAAAGGGGGAAGAGGACAGCAAAGGGTGAGGTGGTTAGAGATAAACATGAATTTGGGCAAACTTTGGGAGACAGGGAAGGACAGAGGGCCCTGGGTGTTATGGTCCATGGGCTCACAAAGAGTCAGCATCAGTGGTGCTATGCTACCGGTTCAGCTCTGTTCAGTTGAACCAGTAGTAAAAAAAAAAGCTTCCAAAGATCAGCTGAGAGGAGGGAAAAAAGCCTGGACAATCGGCTGAGAGGAGAAAGAAGAGAAAAGCACCACCTGCCCTTGTGTTTTTCTCTTCTTTATCCTCTCAGCTGATTGGCGCTGCAGGCCTCAGCTGGTGTGTGGAAAGCTGCACATGCGCTATCCCCAATCCAGTAGTGGAAAAGATAGGAATCCCACTGCCGGTCGGCGTGATTTAGTGACTGAACAACAAGAACAAAATACTAAGATAGAGCAGAATGTCTTATCCTAAGGGGAAGAGGCAGTTGTATCTCTATAAGAGTCTCTTCACTACATGAGTTTTCTGTTGTTTGAGAGGCATATTCAGAAAAGAGGCAGAAATAGCTCAAGTGCCATGGCAAAATTAGCTCATTTGTATTTTGAGGTGCAGTATAAATCAAGCTAGAACCACTAAGGAGTGATAAGTGACTCTAGATGAAAATTTAAAAAAAACCAAAACCCAATCATATCTGTTCTATCGCCAGGACAAAGCAGACTCGAATACTGGAGTTGAAATCAGCTCTTTATTCACAACCAGTAACTTCAACTGAAGTCGAGCTGTGGCAGCCCTTTTTATAGCGGCTGCTTGCAGCTTGCAACCAATGGCATGTATTTAAACTTCCCACCGCTTATGCAGCCAATCGGAACCCGTTGTTCTTAACCAATCATTATGCATTGTTAACTAACCAATAGGAATGTAGTATTAGAAGTCTATACGTGAATACACTACAATATCAATATTGATATTAACTTACTGATATTTGTTTCTCCTACTTCTAAGGTCCCATCACTCCAAATCTTTGGAAAGTGCTATAAGGTTGAGGGATGATAGGAACAAGTCAATATGAAATCCTTTGCCCTGAAATATGTGAATTGTGATGTCTGTCTTCGCGGTGAAATCACCATTATGTTTTTTATTTAGCTATCAAATTTCTACATCACCCACCTCGCTTGCTAGACTGTTGATGTTGACCATGTATGGAGAGATTCCCCCTCCTGCCTCCTTCCCAACAGAGGCTTCCCTAGGATAAAATCATTTGCATCTTCCCACTGCCAGGAAAACACTCCAGGCAGTCTCCCCCAACAGTTAGGTTTTATGAATGAGATACAGTACTTTCGTATATGAGAAAACCAAGGCATTCTGTTCAAGCAGCCAGCATCCATTCACGGAAAGGGAGCCGGACTGCTCCATTCATAACCAAAGTGCTGTCAGCTGCAGCCTTCACAGAAAAACAGAAAAACAAAGATTCCTGAAATGTATATTCCCCACCCAGCTCCAAGCAAGGCATGACCTCCCAACCACAATGGGAGTCAGGCAACAATAATTAGAATACTAAAAGGGCACACTTAAGCACAGATTAAAGTACATTTCACAAAAAACCTGAGCATCTAAACCCCAAAGCCCTAGAATCACATAAAAACCCATCCACTCACCAGACTGCATTATCAGCTGTCCCAGAACCAATTGCTATGTCACTTCTGATTCCTAAATAAAGGGAGAATTCCTTTCCAACTGCAGCTTGCTACTAAATTTATTTCTCCTGCATCTTTCTTCCAGCTTGGAATTGGTACTGATACTGATTTATTTCCAACACTCACCTTTTGATGGCTTGTGGTAATACTGGGGTGAGGTGATTTTATAATGGTAGCTTATATGCTTGTCTATCTTTTTATGTCTTGGAAGCTTTAATTGCAGCTACAAGAATCTATCACAAGCTATCAAGCCAGACCAAGCAACTGTAAGTATGGAATATTAGGTCTGATATAACTGATCCAGGAATTAATTTTAGATATGAGTATACTTAACAGGGAATAGAAAAGAAGGGCCTTATAAATACTTTAGTACAGTGTTTCCTAATCAGAGTAATTGCCAGAGGTTGGATTTCAAATCCCAGAATTCTAAGCAATGAACATACATTGAAATTTCCATATCTTGCATTTGCCAGGGCTGGAACCAATAATATATAATAATGATTTTTATCATGAAAAATAATAAAAGCTAGCAGAGGTGTCCCAATCGATCATAAAAGTCAAGATGATGGCAGCAACAGAATAGAAATAAAGCCACTTCTTTTTTATCTTAATTTTTCGTTGCCTTATAAAAAAGGAGTGGAATTTATCTTGACTGTTACAGCCTCAATCTTGCCTTTTCTTTTTTTTTAACCTCCCTGTGATGCTCCTTAAAGCAACCTTCTGTATTACCTTTTCCCCTTAGGTTACTTTTTTTTTTTTTAAAGCAGTTCAGGAACTAAAGCTAAAACTATTTCATGATCACATTTTAAAAGGTTTTTTTTTTCCAAAGGTTGTTTTCAATATATCTTGAAAATATAAGGAACATGTTTGCAGACAGGTGCTGTATAGCCCCCTGTTGAATTTACAATTGCTGACAAATACCTCTGCAGAAATATGGAAAATGTTCCTTTAAAAAAGGAGCCCTTCTACGAATTCTGTCCACTGTGAAAGATCAGTCCTAAAAATAAAGCCTCAGGAGAAAAACAAAAACAAAAAAAGCCCTGGCCCTATTTTTCTTTCTTTTCTTCAGATTTCATCCAAAATTCCAGTGGGGAGGGAGAGAGAGAAAGAGAGAAAGAGTATATATTCAATCAAAACCTAAATTCACCAGGCTCAAAAGGAACATGAAAATATAAGAATGCAATTTGTACAACGAAGCTCTTTTTAATGGATGATGTTTAAAATATTGTCGAACATATTCTGCACAAGAGACTGCAGGGCTGCCAACTCTCACGCAATCAGCGTGAGACTCACGCAATTCAATCAATTTTGACTGTCTCACTCTGATAAACAAAATCTCACGCTAAACCCCCAAAATCATGGAATGTACAAAAATATCCCTACATTCTCTGATTATATTCCGAATATTCCCCTTAGCTTAGGAGAAGGATGAGCTCCCAGCGCCGCCCCGCCCTGCCCAGCCACCCCACCGCACCTCTTTTCCCGCCTTAATCCTTCTGCCGGCGTCCCGTAACTGTCACGATGCCGATCATTATCGCTTCAGGAAAGCGAAGAGCAGGAGGCTTCTTCGCCGCCCGGGGCGCTCGCAGCCACTTTGCCCCGCCCTCTCCCTCTCTGCAATGTCCTCTGGGACAAGCCAGCTGCCCTAGGTTTTCCAAAGAAGGACACGAGGGGGCTGGCAAAGCCTCTTTACAGCCTCGGCCAGTAATAACAATGGTAAGCAAAGCCAACGGAGTGGCTTCCATTTAACCCTTTGGTGTTTAAATCTTTGGTGATGTTTCTTTATTTTCTCTGGCTGGATTTCTGACCCAGGGGAGAAAGACCATTTAAAAAAGCAAAAAGGACAGAAAGAACACCAAGAAAGAATGGGACAACCCCCCCCCCAAAAAAAAGAGATCCAACACAACTCTGAATAAAATTATTATTATTTTAAATTTTATTATTATTATAATTATTATTACCACCCCTTTACACGCCTTATGCTCTCTTTTAGCTGATCCAAAAGAGTCTTCCCAAACCAGCAAGGCGAGAAGCGCGCCAGGCTGATCTATAAAGGGGCTGGGCAGCTTTTTTGCAAAATACTTAATAGAAAGGTTGGAGGACTGACAGGATTACATCTCTGGCAGTGGATGAAGGAATCACTTTTTCCTCTTTCTCCTTTGAGTTTAAATCCTAGGTCTCCATGCACCAGATCGACAGGACTGTACTACATTATTATCATATTTTCAAACCCTTAGATAAGGACTCAATAAGGACTTTTTTTGATGCCAGTAGGCTTCTCAGCCCCAAATTGGGATAGCCCTGACTCAACTAGAACATATTCTAATCTTAACACAATTTACCATCCAAAGAGCAGTAAGACCATTAAGTTCAGAATCTAAACTTACCCAATAAATAATATACTGTTTCCTCACTGTGCTCAAGCTTCAGAATACAGTAGATGAGTTTTACAGTTAACAATATGTATATTTATATGAAGCACTCATTATTTGATTAAATGTTTAGTTTATACATGTCTGAAATTATGAACCTCTATTTCAGTCAACAAGTTAGTATATAATTAAAGACTGAGACTATAGCATTTGATATTGGCATGTAGTATGGTATTTGATACAGAAAGAAGAATACCCATTGATGTATTTGCATTATCTCTGTAGTTGTTTCGGGTTTTTGTCTTTTTGTTGCACATTGAATTCATCCTATAGTGGTCTATAGTACATCACTAAGCTAATAAAGTCAGTTGAGGTAGAATACTGCAGTTACAAGTCAGGAACTTCAATTATTCATGGTCAGTGAACTGCATTATTAATATCTTACAAATCCGGTTCAAGTACATTGGTGCTGCTTGCATGTATGTATGTATGTATATGTCCAAATCATGACTAAAGTATGCATCAGATTGCACCATTTAAAATGTAAAATTGTCAAAGCTCCCTACTGTGGAAGGGGGGACACCCCCCTTCCACACCATCCCCCCCTCGGTCGCTCCGCTCCCTCGCAGTGTCTCACTCTGAACTATCACTCAAGGTTGGCAGCCCTGAGACTGCTGTCTTGTTGCTGATTATTTGCAATGCAGAAGTTATTACATTGTCTGAATGCAATCGATTTACTACAAACGTTTTATACAATGAGCTACTAAGACATTTAAATGGGTCAAAAAATGTCAAATTGAGACAATTCCATCCAATCAATTCCCTCTCCCCTCACACCCCATTCTTCAATTCTTGTTCCCAATAATAGGTAAAGCATTTGATTTCTGTTTTCTTCATCTGCATGCACTGTTTGTATAACAGATTTTGTATCACTACATGTTGCCTAGGAAAAAAATTGACTGTCTCTTTAATTCTGACAATGATCCACTTTGGAGCTTTCTAACATGAGAGTATCTTAGTGCCTTCTTGAAAGCAATGGGCAAGAAACCAGTCCATTCAGTTAAATACTTTCACAAGTTATACTCAGTTACTTGTGAGTGTGTGTAAAGTGGACACAGCCTTGCTCTTTTCTTGGTAATAACAAAAAGCCATTTACCATGGCCTTGTTTGGGAATGTTTCTGTTACAAACTAGCAGGCTTGTAAGCCTGCAAACCTGACTGGCTTTTCACAAGCAGGCTCGAAATCCTGCATATTTGATTGGTTCATGAACAGTGGGTCGTGATTGGTCATTCCGGACTAATCCGATTGGCTAGTTAATGGGCTTGCACGATTGGACATTCCAAGCGCGGCAAACTTAAACCATTGGACGCTTTGACAGCAGCCAGCTCTATAAAAGGAGCTGCTGCTGCCATACCTGCAGAGCTGTTTTCCCGAAGTCACTAATAAAGAGTTGGAGTCACTACTCGATGTCTCGCCTCCGTTATTGCGCCCATTCTCCGAGATAGAACACTGGCGACGAGGGTGGGATGCGGAGACGATAAGAGCTGATTGAGCACTCGTGAAGTATTGACAGAGCACGTGGCTGACAACGAGCAGAAAACGGCAGAATGACCAGCAGCGCAATACCACCCGCTCCATTTGACCCAGCAAACGAAGATTGGGACTCGCATATGGACAGGTTCCAAATGTTCCTGGAAACCAACAATTTGAAGGACGCTACGCCTAGCAAGAAACGTGCGGTGTTCCTAACGCATTGCGGACCCGCCGTTTTCAAAATGGCAAAGGCGCTAGCGAAACCGGCTGAAGTCAAAACTATGGATTGGGACACCCTTGCTCCCATTCTCAGGGGTCATTATGCCCCAGCAGTTCCAACCCTCATCAGAAGACATGAGTTTTACCAGAGGGATCAACGGGAAAGTAAAAGCATTGGGGACTTTATCGCTGAACTAAGAAATTTGGGTGGACTATGTAGCTTCGCAAATCTGGAAGAAGCCATGAGAGATTGGATTGTCCTGGGTCTAAGAGACCTCATCATCCAAAGCAAGATTATGGCAAACTGAGATATCGCACTTGCAGATGCCATAGTGGATGCTACTGCAGCAGAAGTCAGCAGCCCGAATGCGCCAAGCGAATGGGTCCAACTGCCAACTCGCTGGGGACATCGCAATACCCTCAGAGAGACACACAACAACACCCCACCACGAAGACATCAACTCCTCGTCGGAAAGTGAAGAGGAAGAAGTCAACAGACTCAGATCAGAGCGCGACCAGCAAGGTCGTAAACCCAACTTTCAATGCGCCGGATGCGGGGGGAACCACCCACGAGCAGATTGCAGGTTCCTAGATGCCATCTGTCATTCCTGCAATAAAAGGGGCCACATCGCCAAAGTCTGCAGAAGTAAACGAGTTTCCAGCCCCAAGAGGAACGAAAATAGTTTCCGGCAGACAGCGGGCAACCACTCATCAAATCGGGACCGCACAAACAACCAGTGGAGCCAGTACAACAGAAACCGAATGCTTGATACCAATACCAGACAAGAAGCGGCACATCAAACCGTCACCATCGACCACACCTCATCAGTGGATGCGAAAAAATCCGGATAAAGGTCACCATTGAAAATAGACCGTGCATTATGGAAGTCGATTCTGGGTCTTCCCTATCAATGGTTTCCTGGAAAACTCTCAAGCAACTGAACCCGGACATTGCCGCCAGGATCTCAGCACCCAGAGACTTATATTCTTTTCTCTTTTTTTTTAAACTTTATTTATTTTTTTTAATACACACAAACAAAACATAGGATGTAGTAACATAAAATATCTTTTCTAGAAGCACCCAGAGACTTATATTAAAGGACTACCAGGGCAATCAAATCCCGGTTGCTGGTTCCAGTCATGTCCAGGTCTCGTTTAAAGACGACACCGCAACTCTACCACTCACCGTCGTTGACAGGGACCGACCCAGTTTATTGGGATTACAGTGGTTCGCGCCATTAGGAATCGAATTGGCAAGCATCAACCAAACTGTAAGTGAAGACTGGGAGGCGGCCCTCATCCGGGACTTTCAAGAAATCTTCACCGAACAATTAGGCAAGTACAAGGGGTCCCCCATTTCATTTAATCTCTGCCTTGATATCACACCCATCTGGCTAAAGCCACGCCGAGTTCCCTTTGCTCTCAAACCAAAAATTGATGAGCAACTGGACAAATTAATAGCACAGGGTGTGCTTGAACCCATCGACCACGCCCGATGGGAGACCCCAATTGTAACCCCCATAAAACCTGACAGATCCCTGAGAATCTGTGGGGATTACAAGGCCATCCTGAATCATGCACTTCAACACAGCGCTTACCCAGTACCCGTGGTACCTTCTCCACTTACCTTCTCCACTCGCTTGGGGGCGGAAAAGTATTTGTGAAGCTTGACCTAGCCCAAGCATATCAGCAGCTGCCAATAGACGCAAAAACCGCAGAAGCCCAAACAATAGTCACGCACAGGGGTGCGTTTAAATGTAACAGACTCCAGTTTGGAGTAAGCGTAGCACCTGGCATTTTTCAAAGTTTGATGGAAAGGTTGCTGCAGGGCATAAAAGGAGTTGTACTCTACTTTGATGATGTATTAATAGCCGCCCTTACAAGAAGTTAGCTAGAAAAACTCCTAAGAACTGTCCTACAAAAGTTCCAGGACGCAGGACTTAAAGTCAAGAAAGACAAGTGCCAATTATGCACTGAGAGGTTGAATTTCTTGGCTACCTTCTTGACAAACATGGTATTCACCCTACCGAAAAGAAATTAGCAGCTATTAAAAATGCTCCAAGACCTAGAAACAAGACAGACCTCCAAGCCTTCCTGGGCCTTATTAACTTTTATAACATCTTCCTACCCCAGAAGGCAACTGTTGCTGAACCCCTGCATAGGCTCCTTGACAAGAAGGTTTTCTGATTTTGGGGACGACGAGAGGAGCAAGCTTTCCAGCAAGTCAAAGACCTCCTAACATCAGATGCAGTGTCAATCCAATATAACGAGACACTACCCTTGACTGTGACTTGTGACGCTTCCCCTTTTGGAGTCGGAGCCATCCTAAGCCACGTTCTACCAAACGGTACAGAGGCACCTATTGCATTCTTTTCAAGAACTTTGCCTAAAACTGAAAGGAACTATAGTCAATTAGATAAAGAAGCCCTTGCTATTGTATCTGCAATTAAAAGGTTCCACGAATACATGTATGGGAGATGCTTTTCCATAATCACAGACCACAAGCCATTGTTTGGCATTTTGGCAGGGAATAAACCAACTCCCCACATAATATCACCAAGAATGACACGATGGTCGGAGTTCTTAGCCGCCTATGACTACCAGTTAATGCATCATCCGGGGAAAACCATTCCCCATGCTGACGCCTTAAGCCATTCACCATTACCTGAGCTCCTAGACGACCCAGCTCCTACGCTATCCATGCTACAAATTGAGATGCTTCCCTCACCTCCACTAACTGCGCAGGATATCACGTTAGAAACAAAAAAAGACCCTTGCTTGGTGCGAGTCCTCAGCTGGGTGGAGAGGGGATGGCCAGAAATCGAACCCAACGACAAATTCAAACCCTTCAAAAGCAGACAGACAGAGCTTTTCTCCCAAAAAGGGTGCATATTGTGGGGAGACCGAGTAGCCATTCCAGAAAAACTTCAACGCAGAGTCCTGAAAGTGCTGCACGATGGATACCCGGGCATCGTACGAATGAAAGCGCTGGCAAGGAGTTATGCCTGGTGGCCAGGTATGGACAGACAAATCGAAGCCTGGGTTGCCACCTGCAGCAAATGTCAAGAAACACGTGCGGCTCCACCAAAAGCACCACCGACGGAATGGGAGATGCCCAGAGGTCCATGGTCCCGCATCCACATCGATTTTGTGGGACCTACAAAGGGACATACTTTTCTAATAACAGTGGACGCCTACTCGAACTGGCTCAAGGTAAACAAGATGAAGACCACCACCACAGAAGCGGTCATCAAAAAACTGAACAGACTGTTTGCAATGCACGGATTTCCAGATGTCTTGGTTTCCGACAATGGCCTGCAGTTTACCTCCTTGGCATTTGAACAATACCTAGTGGACCGGGGGATATATCATGCCCTGACATCACCTGCTCACCCGGCAGCCAATGGCAGAGCTGAACGAATGGTTCAGTTCATGAAAACAACCCTACACAAAATGGACCAAGGAAACATCCACGACAGAGTCACCAGGATGCTCCTTCTCCAACATATTACACCAAACAGCACCACAAACAAAAGCCCAGCCGAACTCCTGATGGGCAGGAAACTTAGATCACATCTAGACTGCCTACACCCTGCCTACACCCCAGAAAAGCCCTGGGGTCCAGCAGCAAACATCGCACGTTTAAGATAGGAGACCTTGTATTCACAAAGAACTTTACAGGCGATCCATTGTGGGTCCCTGCCAAGATAATTACGGGTCCCCGTTCCTACCGATTGGAAACCACAGATGGAAGATTGTGGAAACGCCACATCGACCAGCTGCGTTCAAGGCTGACAACTACCCCCTCCACGAACTCTGAAATTGAAACCAGAGGGGGAAGGGAAACCAAGGATTTTGGAAACGAACTAACACCTGGTCCCGGACACGCAAATCCGCAGTCCGCACAATCAAGCCCAGCATACTCACCTGCTGAAGAGGAGCCGTGGCAGATGGTCATCTCTCCAGGCAACAGCAGCCGAGCAGGTTCAGTGAGTCCAGAGGACCCGGATGAAAGGAATGAGGGAAACGTTGAAGGCATCCCCGAGTCACCTCCAGGGATACCCAGCATAGAAGCCGGGTCACCGTTAAACAGTCCACCAGAACCAGAATCCGAGCAAAGGCCGGTTGAAGAATGCAGGTCAGGTAGACAGGTGCGAAGACCTGCTTACCTGTGTGAATACATCACCCCACCCCTGAGACGAAACCTAGAGGGGAGGGGTGTTACAAACTATCAGGCTCGTAAGCCTGCAAGCCTGACTGGCTTTTCACAAGCAGGCTCGAAATCCTGCATATTTGATTGGTCCGTGAACAACGGGTTGTGATTGGTCATTCCGGACTGATCCGATTGGCTAGTTAATGGGCTGCCGCGATTGTACGTTCCAAGCGTGGCAAACTTAAACCATTGGACGCTTTGACAGCAGCCAGCTCTATAAAAGAAGCTGCTGCTGCCATACCTGCAGAGCTGTTTTCCCGAAGTCACTAATAAAGAGTTGGAGTCACTACTTGATGTCTCGTCTCCATTATTGTGCCCATTCTCCAAGATAGAACAGTTTCCAGTCACATCTACATTTCTGAGATATTTTGGTATATGTTCTTCCGAGTACTTTCCACATCCAACCCAGTTAACTTTTTTGAGAATAGTCAAATTTGACTAATTCTATTGATTGTAATAGAAACCTTAAGGCCATAACTTTCTGGACTTTAGAACCATAGGATAGAAGTTCCCAAACTTGGCAACCTTTAAGACATGTGGACTTCAACTCCCAGAATTCCCCAGCCAGCTGGCTGGGGATTTCTGGGGATTGAAGTCCACATGTTTTAAAGTTTGTGAACCTCTGCCATAGGATAGTTTGGATTTTTCTATCATCATAGAGACAAGTGCTTTTTTAAAAAAAAAATTCTCCTAGCCTCTATGATAAGAGGTCACCAACCTTTCAGACCTCAGAGTCCACTAAGTTCACAATTTTAAATCCCTCATACTACTAATACGAATTTTTAAAAAAGATAAATAGTATTTAGTGCAATATAAAAAATGCAAATAATTTTTCTGTGCACCACCAAAATTTTCTTACAGACCACCAGTTGGTGACTGCTGCTCTAAGAGGTGAGTTGTGGAGTCCCACATCAGAATGAGCCAAAAGGAAGTGAAATAAAATTCTCATGTCAGTAGAACAGAGATTTTCGGTTCCTAAATCCCTTAGATAGGGAGAAATATGTAAGCAGTTAAACCTATAAGAATCGATCAAGGGGATCTTGCTTGATCTTTCCACTCAAAAGGTCATTAGAATGGTGAAAACACACCTCCTGAATATTTAGATCAGCATTTACAGGAACATGCTGATGCATATTATGGGATGATTCAAGTTCCATAGAACCAGTGGGCAGGTACTGTGGAAATATTACATGGAAACATTACATGGAATATCAGTGATGCTTCAAATTACTGTGAATGAATTCTGCTGATGTGTTCTCAAGCAAAAACACATAAAAATGGTTCCTGAGAGCAGAAAAATTGTTCCTCTTATTGGCTGAGAGGTCAGCAAGAAGATCGTGTTTACATGTGACACAGTTTTTTTTTTTTTTAAAAATTCACCTTTCCTTATTTGAGCAAAGACATACTGGGCCCAACAATTCTCCAGATTCTCCATCTAACATTTCCTTAATAGGTCCAGTGGTTTATTGAGCTCCTTCCCACCAGGTGATTTAAAACAATCCTCTTATATGTTTATACTTCTTCAATCTTCTCACCAATATTGCTGTCAAAAATCTTAGCATCGACATTTAATAAAGTATTGCATAATGTGCAGTGGGTTAAGTCCTTGGAAGTCTTCAAAATTACAGTCATACAAGCTTGATCATCAGTGGTGGGATTCAAAATTTTTTACTACCAGTTCTGTAGCCGTGGCTTGGTGGGTGTGGCATGGTTTGGTGGGCGTGGCAGGGGAAGGATACTGCAAGATCTCCATTCCCTCCCCACTCCTGTGGGAAGGCTACTACAAAATCCCCATTCCCTCCCCAACCCACTAACCTGCTTTCCAGCTCCGTTTTCCTGTACAGGGCAACAAAAGAAGACCCAGCCAATCAGCTGGGACACGGGAGGCAGAGAAGAGATGGGAGAGGGGCCAGTCAGAGGTGGGATTTGTCGGTTCTCTGAACTACTCAAAATTTCCACTACCAGTTCTCCAGAACTGGTCAGAACCTGCTGAATATCACCTCTGTTCATAATGTGAAACTGGCGGGGCCCTCTTTTCATAAGATTCCCCAAATATCTCTAAAACTGTAGGGGGTACTTTCCCTTTACATTTTTATGCCATTCTATTATATATACTCTTTTGTCTGAGAGTCTTCCCAGGTTTCATTATAACAATAGTGTCATTGATTTTTTTTGGGAGGGAGGGAGGTTAGCATTAAGGATTTTCTATATTCTCTAGTTGCCCAGTCAAGATTTAAAAAAAAAAATATTACAAAAAAAAAATCCATACACTTGCTCAGAGCTATTTCAACATATACAGAATGTGAACCTTTACAAAACATTAAACAATGGAATTAATGTCATTGCATTGCACTTACCCCTCCTCCAAAAAACCCTTTAAATGTAGATAATGTTTTACATTGTTATATTATTGAGAAGTCAATAATTTCTCACATTTGTCTCCCTATTTCCAATACATTCATTTAAAAAAAAATAAACTACTCCTGGTATAGGGCATATAATTGACCCAAGTTAATAGATTTAAAAGCATGTTATGCTTCTAAGCCTGATTTGCAAAGGTATTTATTTTCTCAATGTTTTTTTCACTTCTAATGGTATGTGTCACACATCTTTTTTTTCCAGGAAATACAAGTGGGTTACTTTACCATCAATAAAAGCTTTAGTATATCCCAAATTATTGTTTATTTAGAATATGTTTATTTAGAATATATCTCTATAGCTTTTTGTTATTATTGTTCAATGCACATAAGTGGTTTCTGATACCCAGTCAGCAAAGTAATCTCTGTACTACCAGAAGTCACCTTACAGAATTCTGACAAGATACACCGTAAGTAGACATCCCATGCCCTGTTGGATCATCATTGCAAAAATATTTCTTTACATAAACAGAGAAACAGAATGACCATGGTTAGGCAAAAAAGCAGTAGGACTGATTTCTGACTTCCTGCTGGTTTCCCCATTGAATTTCCTTGTGGGAAACTGGCAGGCAGCATCAGAATTAATTAATTTATTTATTTATTTATTTATTTATTTATTTATTATTTATTTCTTCCTTCCTTCCTTCCTTCCTTCCTTCCTTCCTTCCTTCCTTCCTTCCTTCCTTCCTTCCTTCCTTCCTTCCTTCCTTCCTTGGAATGGAATGGAATGGACTAGAATAGAATAGAATAGAATAATTGGAAGCAATTTTGTAGGCCATCTAGTCCAAGCCCCTGCTCAAGCAGAAACTCTATACCATTTCCTCCTTCCCTCCCTCCCTCCTTTCCTTCCTTCCTTCCTTCCTTCTTTCTTTCTTTCTTTCTTTCCTCCCCATTCCTTCCTTTATTCTTTTCTCCTTCCCTCCTCTCTCCTTCCCTTTGCAGCAGGCAGATAGGTGGCTGGGTAGGGGAGGAAATGAGAGAATGGGAAAATATCGAAATGAAGATATGTAATCTGCAACACTGCAGCAGCAGCCACCAGCAGCATTGAAGCAACCATGACTCACCCAAATTTTATTCTTTTAGGAGTCCTGGGTTCCAGATATTGGACACATTTTATAAGTTAGTCCATTTGAGGTGCCTTGATTAAAAATGGTTGCTCTATGATGCACTGTTTAACCCAGTTAAAGACCATGTCAACAAAAGTTTTAGTAGTACATAGATTCAGTCTGGGATAACCCTTGTGAATGACCTGGAAGACTATATTTTCATCCAATTGATGAAACTGAAGGGAAAATCAAATTTAATCCAAACATGTTCCAAAACTCCAACTGTTAAGTTCTGAGCATGGGTGCAAGGATGGAGATGAGCCAGTGAAACAGTGAACTTCAAACTCTTTATTTACATATTAAACAGCTCAACTGATGGCCACGA
Organism: Hydrophis major; assembly: GCA_033807585.1. Classification (NCBI taxonomy): domain Eukaryota; kingdom Metazoa; phylum Chordata; class Lepidosauria; order Squamata; family Elapidae; genus Hydrophis; species Hydrophis major. Next base: position 257,655,808 of record CM066329.1, on the reverse strand, counting down.
TGGGTCCCTTTATATAGGCAACTCTTAACTTATTTAACCAATGAAAACACAGGGAGCGCTAGCTCCATTAACCAATGGAAGAGGCTCGTTAATAGCCAATCAGATTCTCCTGAACGGACCAATCTGATGTCGCTATTATCGGCCAATCAGAAGTGCAGGGCCTGAACCCTGCACTTTACTTCAAGCTCTTAATGATCTTTATGAAGCATTTATTGATTCACAACACCCCTTCCCCCCAGGTTCCATTTAAGGGGTGCGGTCACATAGTCTTTGAGGTAGGCAGGTTGTTTCGATTGTCTATTAGATTTTCGTTGTCCTCCCGGTATTTGGCTACAGTCTTATTGGGTTAGGATGTTGTCTGGTGAAAAAGGTGCCTCCTGTTCCGCATTTGAATTTTCGTTGTCGCTACTGCTTTCGGCATCTCTTTGAGGCGAGGCCACCCCCATTCCGGTTCCATCACGTGCTGCCTCAAAGCAGTCATTACTACCGCTTAAACTTTCTGCCGCTTCAAATTCAGCTTTCTCGCTATCTCCTCCCCCCTCGGTTTGGAAATCAGGGGGCTCGGAGATCCCCGACTGTAGCCTTGAACGCAGCTGATCAATATGGCATTTCCAAATTCTATTGTCGCGACATTTTACATGGTACAATCTAGGGCCAGTTACTTGTACTATAGTTGCCTCGACCCACAAGGGATCGCCCGAAAAGTTCCTAGAGAAAACCAAATCGCCTACCTGGAAATTGCGACATTTCCCGCTAAAACCGTGTGGCTTTTCAGGTTCATATGCTGGATGTAGGCGGTCAAGGTGGGAGCGGAGCTTCCGTCCCATTAATAACTCAGTGGGAGTTTTATTGGTGACGCTGTGCGGAGTGATATGCTGTAAAAAGAAGTATCCGGTTAACCTTGTCTTCTATGTCACCATAGTCCATCTTATGCAAGGTTTTCTTGACGAATTGTACCATGCACTCGGCCCTTCCGTTGGCCACAGGGTGCACTGGCAAAGTCAGCACATGTCAAATACCGCGGTCCGCCAGGTACTGTTCGAAGGACAGCACGGTAAATTGAGACCCGTTGTCGGATACCAGAACGTCTGGTAATCCGTGTGTCGCAAAGAGTCTGTCGAGTTTTCTGATGACTGCTTCGGTCGTTGTATTCTTCATTTCATGGATTTCAAGCCAGTTCGAGTAGGCATCCACCGTCAGTAAGAATGTGTGTCCCTTAGTAGGACCCGCAAAGTCGATGAATGCGGGACCATGGTCCCCTTGGCGTTTCCCATTCGATTGGGGTTGCTTTCGGTGGGGCACTGCTTACTTCCTGGCATTGCGACAGGCTTTTACCCATGTCTCTATCTGCTTGTCAATACCTGGCCACCACGCGTAGCTTTGTGCGAGGGCTTTCATACGCACAATGCCAGTGTGGCCATTGTGCAAGGTCCTTAGTATCGCTGGTCGCAACCGCTCTGGGACGACAACTCTATCACCCCAGATAATGCAGCCCTTTTGAGAAAATAGTTCCATTTGCCGATTTTTGAATGGGGCGTCAGATATTTGGTCTAATGGCCATCCCCACTCGACCCAACTGAGGACTCGTGCTAAAATGGGGTCGCATTTCGTTTCCATCGCGATATCCCGGGCTGTTAATGGTGGTGTTTGAAGTGTCTCAATCTGCAGCGTTGTGACCGTTGGAGCGGGGTCATCAATAGTCTCTGGAAGAGGTGCAGGGCTCAATGCGTCGGCGTGGGGAATGGCCTTCCCTGGGCGATGTTGTAATTTGTAATTGTATGCCGCCAAAAATTCTGACCAGCGGGTCATTCTGGGAGATAATATATACGGTGTTGACCTATTATTCCCAGCAAAGGTTTGTGGTCAGTCACTATGGTAAATGCTCGGCCATACACATATTCATGAAATCTCTTAACCGCGGACACTATAGCAAGGGCCTCCTTGTCAAGTTGACTATAGTTGCGTTCTGTTTTTCATCTGCCAAAATTTCTATCATTACCGCTGCCAAGTTTTCTCCTTTTTCCTCTTCTATATTTTGAAATCTGAGGTAAAATTCTGACCTTTCCATCTCCCACCTCAACATCCCACTTTTTTCTTGTTCAACCGCTGTTAATCTACTATCAATATTTCCAATCTTCTTCTCTCTTTGTTTTCCTTCTTCCTCAATTTTTTGGAATCTCTCCTCATACTTGACCATCATTTGTTTAATGTTTTCCACTTTTTCATCAGTCTTCTCTATTCTTTGTTCAATATTTTCTGTTCTTTGTTCAATATTTTCTGTTCTTTGTTCAATATTTCCTGTTCTTTGTTCAATGATGTCTGATTTTGTCTTGAGATCTTGGATTCCTTGCATAATCATCTGTAAAGTTACTCTTTCTTGTTCCTTATCTTGCTTCAACATTGTCTGAATTAAACGTTGTTCTCCAGCTGGTGGGGAAGCAGAGGTAGAAGCAGAAATGCCAGATGGTATTGGTTTCCTGCTCATTTCAATGCTTCCAAAGCTTCAAATTCTTCTTGACTTTTAATCCAACTGGTAGAGCAGCCAATTATAATCCAAAATGGAAAACTCCAATAGTAAAAGACACGAAACCAAAGAAGAAACAGGAAAAAAGGAAGAAGAAAGATCTTCAGGTTCTTCTAAACCCTAATCCAATTACGAAGTAGTCCACCATAAAAAAGAAAAAATAGAAAGGAGAAAAACAAACAAATCCAAAAATAATAATATTGATTAAGAGCAAAAAAAAAAAAAAGAGAGAGAAAAAACAAAAAGTTCCTTCAGATTCTTCACACCTTAATCCAGTTGAAAAGTCTCAATAATCAAAAAAACAACAACAACAAAGTGGTCCAAAAACATAGATAGGAAAAGCAAAAAAGTCCCAATAAAAAAGAAAAGAAAAATAAAGAAAAAACTCTGAGGCTTTCCCTTTAAAATAAAAGGCAGAAATAAGAATATTACTAGAATTGAAATTTAGAAAAAGGCTAGTGAATGGGATATATATAAGAAAGCACACTGCACTTTATTTATTTATTCAAGGCTCTTGTTATGACTCTCTTCTCCAGCAGCTTCAAAGCCAAACCTCAAGTGTTCTTGATAACAGTCCAGGAAAGCACCTGCAATAATATTTTGCTGTGCTCTCCCTCTATCTTATCACGTTAAAATGTCCTTGAGAAGAGGTCTTTTTGCAATTCTCTCCAATTCAAATAAAATACTTTCAAGCCTCTAGTTGGCAATGTTGCAAAGTTTCTTAATGCTCTTCCTCCCCCCAGCCAGAAAAAAGGAGTAATATATACAGAAAAAAAAAATAGCCAAAGGGAGCCTCTATCCTAAAGAAAGTTAAAAAATCAAAGGGAGCATAAAAACATATATAAGAGAAAATTCAATCCGGTTACCTACAAAGTCACACTAAAATCCCCCCAAAAAAATATAGAGAAAAGAAAAAAAAACCCAAGCCTCAATTTGACATCACTTTAAAAAACGCCGCTCAGACAATTTCAGTCAAAAAAAAAAAAGTCTCACAGATTTCTTCTTTGTTCAGGATGTCCTTTCCAACCTCAGCGAATTTACAACACAAAAGAGTTTTTCTCACCCAGCCGTCACACTTTCTTTCCAGCCACTTTCTTTCCGGAGCTGTCCCGACTTCAGCAGCTATGGGGGCTGCCTCTCCGCCACCAGCAAAAGGGCTTCTTCCGGATCAAATCAGAGATTTTGCGATATCTCTGGGATCCTGGAACAGTACCCTTCTCAATCCCCGTCTCTATGGGACGGTTTAGGTCCGTTGGGACCGACCAGGGGCGAAAATATCGGCTGCAATCTCAGAGCCCCGAGATCGCAGCTGTATCGCCGAAACGAAGCTCCGCCTTCTCCCAGTTGCGTTCTGTTTTTGATAATGTCTTTGAGAAGTAAGCAACAGGGCCTTCATTACCGTTTGGCAAAACGTGGCTTAAAATGGCGCCCACCCCAAATGGGGATGCATCACACGTGATCGTTAAAGGCAAAGTCTCGTTATACTGCATCAGGACAGACTCAGAAGTCAATAAATCTTTTACATGTCGAAACGCCTGTTCTTCTCTACGTCCCCATATCCAGGTTGCTTTTTTGTCCAATAAACGATGTAGTGGCTCAGCTACGGTTGCTTTGTGAGGCAGGAAAACGTTATAAAAATTGATAAGGCCCAGAAAAGCCTGGAGGTCGGCCTTGTTCCTTTGGGGCGTTCTTGATTGCCCTGAGTTTGTTATCGGTGGGGTGAATGCCTTGACTATCAATTAAATATCCCAAAAATTCTACGTGATCCATACATTAATAACACTTGTTCTTTTTAACTTTGAGACCGGAGTCTTTAAATCTCTGGAGAACCAACTTCAGGCGTTCCTTTAGTATTTTCTGGGTTGGGGCTGCGATTAACACTTCATCAAAATATGGAACAACGCCTTTTATCCCTTGTAATAGCCTCTCCATTAAGCTTTGAAAGATTCCCGGGGCTACGCTCACTCCGAACCGGAGCCGGTTACATTTAAACACGCCTCTGTGCGTAACGATTGTTTGGGCCTCTGCCGTTTTTTTGTCAACAGGCAGTTGTTGGTATGCCTGGGCTAAGTCTAGTTTAGCGAAAACTTTTCCGCCCCCCAGGGAATGGAGGAGGTGTTTTACCACCGGTACCGGGTAAGCGTTTTGTTGAAGGGCGTGGTTCAGGGTGGCTCAGTAGTCCCCACAAATTCTTATTGATCCATCCAGCTTGATGGGCGTTACGATTGGGGCTTCCCAGGGAAAGTGATCGGTTGGTTTTAGCACTCCCTGGGCTATTAATTTATCAAGCTGCTCATCAATCTTTGGTTTTAGGGCAAATGGAACTCGACAAGGCTTAAGGCGGATGGGAGCTATTTTGGGATTGGGGTTAAATGATATTGGGGTCCCCTTGTACTCGCCTAATTTTTCCGCGAAGATGTCCTGGAATTCGTGGATGAGGTCTTCTTCCCAATCGCTGCTGTAGGTTCGGTGAATGCCGGCCACTTCAATTCCAAGTGGAGCGAACCATTGGAGGCCTAACAAACTAGGCCGATCCTTGTTGATTACAGTCAGGGGTAAAAATGCTGTACAGTTCTTAAACGATACCTGTACTCGGTTGGATCCAACAACCGGCATTTGATTTCCTTGATAGTCCTTAAGTATGAGTCTTTGGAACCGGAGGTCTTGCCTACGGATAGTGGGGATGAGCTGCTTGAGGGTCTTCCAGGAAACCATCGAGAGGGACGATCCTGAATCGACTTCCATCAGGCAGGGCTGGTTTTCGATGGCCCCTTTCACTCAGATCTTTTTGGCGTCCAGTGACGAGGCGTGACCGATCGTGATCGTTTGGTGAGCCTCTTCTCGCTTCGTTGGGTGGTTTAGGTTTTTGTTTCTGTAGGAGTGGTTGTTCCATTGGTGGTTCACGGGTTCTCGCTTCACGGGATGACTTCCCGTTGGTTGGCAATAGTTAGCCCCCCTTGAGGGCTGGCTGGGTCCTGGCTTGCTTCTACAGACCTGTCCTATATGGCTTCTTTTCCCGCACACATGGCAGAGCGCGTCAAGAAATTTGCATTCTGACCAGGGGTGGCTTGCTCCACACCCGGCGCATTGGTACTGTGATTTCTGGTGTTGGTCCCGTTCGGACCGAAGTCGATGGACCTCTTCCTCGTCGCTGTCTGACAACGAGTTGAGGTCCTCATGGTGGGCCGTTTCTAGCTGTCCCTCTGACTGAGGTGAAACGTCACTGGCTCGTTGACGAACTGTGGCGTGTGTGCGGCGCATTTGGGCAGCCAACTTCCTGGTTGCTTCTGCTGCAGTAGCTTCAGCTTTGGTGTCTTTAAGGGTGATGTCGCCTTTTGCCATTAATTTACTCTGAGTGCCTGGTGCATCTAATTCCAGAACAATTCGGTCTCTTAGGGCTTCTTCTAAGTTGGTAAACTCGCATAGGCCTCCCAGATTCCGGAGATCCACAATGAAATCAGCAATGCTTTCACCCTTCCGCTGACTTCTCTGATAGAATTCATGCCTTCTCACAATCGTTGGCACGGTCGGTGCGTAGTGAGCCCTTAGTAGTGGTTCAAGGATGTCCCAGTCCATGGACTTTACTTCTGCCGGTTTTGCTAGTGCCTTGGCCATCTTGAATACGGTTGGCCCGCAATGAGTTCGGAATACCACTCGTTTATTTCCAGTAGTTGCATCCTTTAAATTGTTGGTTTCCAGAAACATCTGGAAGCGATCCATATATGAGTCCCAATCTTCTTGTGCCGGGTCGAATGGAGCGGGTGGTATGACGCTGCCAGACATGGTTCCGCCGTTGGTGCATTCAGCTACGTGCTCAGTTATGGTTCTTCATTGTTCAGCAAGCTCTGATGTCTCCACATCCCATCCTCGTCGCCAGTGTTAAGTTCTGAGCATGGGTGCAAGGATGGAGACGAGCCAGTGAAACAGTGAACTTCAAACTCTTTATTTACATGTTAAACAGCTTAACTGATGGCCACGATGGACCCCTTTATATAGGCAACTCTTAACTTATTTAACCAATGAAAACACAGGGAGCGCTAGCTCGATTAACCGATGGAAGAGGCTAGTTAATAGCCAATCAGATTCTCCTGAATGGACCAATCTGATGTCGCTGTTATTGGCCAATCAGAAGTGCAGGGCCTGAACCCTGCACTTTACTTCAAGCTCTTAATGATCTTTATTAAGCATTTATTGATTCACAACACCAACATGTATGGTTTTCTCCCCATCCAGCAAGACCACCACGCTGAATCTAATTTGTCAGATTGTATATCTACTATATCAAGTACATCCCCTAAGCCTGGCCTTTAATAAACTAAAATAGTGCAGAATGGACGATTGAAAAAGGTATGCTTTATATCATTGAACCTGAGTTGCCGCCTAACTTTACAAAGAAATTGGATGATCATTTACAGACTCCATGGGATCGTTTCTTCCTCTTTTATGCTTCAGACATACAAACATGAAAGCTTTGTTTAAGGAAAAGGTGAGAATTTTTGCAAAACAGCATCTTTACAGTCCTCTGGCAACATGAGAGAGAGAGAGAGAAAAAATCAATACATGTTTTATTTCAGCCTGTAAGAAAACCATCAGGTCCCCACAGCCTTCCTGAATTTTATTTATTTCAATGCATCTAAGATTTCCCGCAGAGATAACCAAATTGTTTGGAGAGCCTGAGTACTCTTCAGAAAGATTTTTATCCAAAACATCTTAATTCATAAATCTGATATTGTTAAATCAATATTAAGAAAAACAGGTATAAAACTAAAAGTGTTGATTTATTTACTTACTGATTGCTAACATTCTTATGTATTCTACACCTAACAGCTCAAATTATTACTATCTGTTCACCATGATGTGAAGTTACAGCTACCAGTTCATTAGCTGCTGTTGATTTTCATACACCTCAAGTCAATGGTGGGATTCAAAAAATGTTACTACCTGTTCTGTGGGTGTAGTTGGTGGGCGTGGCTTGGTGGGTGTGGCAGGGGAAGGTTACTGTAAAATCTCCATTCCCTCCCCATCCTGAGGGAAAATGACTGCAAAATCCACATTTCCTCCCCACCCCACTAACCTGCTTTCCAGCTCTGCTCTCCTTAACAGGGCAACCAAAGAAGACTCAGCTAATCAGCTGGGACTCAGGAGGCAGAGAATAGATGGGGGTGGGGCCAGTCAGAGATGGTATTTACCGGTTCTCTGAACTACTCAAAATTTCTGCTACCAGTTTCTCCAGAACTGGTCAGAATCTGCTGAATACCAATTCTCCCTCAAGTTCTTCCTAAGAATCTAAGATGTCATAATGTATCAGCATTGTATATCTGCTGGTGAAGGGTGTGTGGCCTTTTACAATTGGCAGTTGGAAATTTAGAAATCCCACAATATGTTAACCTGCTCATTTGTCAACTCTATGTTCCCATCAATTTTTCATTATTGGTATGTGATACTTTTTAACAGTTGTTCCAGTGAATCGTTTTGGTGACTTAGTTGAAATCTTCTTGCGTGAGCTGAGTATATAATTGACTGTTCCTTCTGCTTCTTTGCACACTCTGCGATATGAATCATTTGATGAGTTTTCAGTGTGGGTTTGGATTACATTAGTTCAAATGGCTTGCTCTTGCACATATTATGATGATGATGATGATGATGATGATGGCCCATCGCACAGTCAGCCAGATGGTTTGACTGAATTTGTATTTGTATCCTTCTATCGACTTGTGATAGGCAAATGTTGAAGTTTGATGGTGTTAGAGTAAAATTGATGGTGAATTTGTCAATGACAATGATGTTCAAGTGGTGCTGCAGTTATTTTGGGATTGTACCCAAGAAACCTATTATTATTGGTGTTAAGTGCTGAACATGGGTCGGAGTAAATGGAGACAGCCTCTGAATAGTGAACTTTCAGCTCTTTATTTGCATAGTGACTTCTCCAAAACAACAACAGTTAACTCTGCCTTATATAGGCAACCCCTGTGAGAATTGTCCAATAACAAGCTATGAATGCTAGCTCTTTTTGTTGTGTCCGCGAAATGATGCCAGGAGTCGGTGACTTAGTGCAAAGCTCTTTATTCGTAAGTTGGAACCGAACTGGCGAAAGGAAAAAAGCCCGCAGCTTTTATTCCTTTCGCCGCCGCGGCCGCGGCCAATGGCACCGCTTTGAATCTCCCGCGATTTGAACGGACCAATCGTGGGAGATTCTTAGCGAGCCAATCGGCGCGGCTCGCCAGACCAATCGGAGAGCCCCGCGCTTTGGCCAATCTAAGCGCGGGGATCTCAAGTATGTTAATTGAGGACAGAACACCCCTCCCCTCTTGGTTCAGTCCTTACGTTGCATAGTCACGTAGGTAGGCGGGGCTCCGTCTAGTCCTACTTGACCTGCGCAACTCAGTTATAGGCTGGATCCCGGCCGGTTCGGTCGGGATCTCCGCTGCTCCCGCTGTCGTCGTGGGAGCCGGCTGGTCGATCGGGCCGGTCCTTTCTCCGTAGCTCCCTCCTGGGCCTTCCGGGTTGGTTGAGCTGCGGGTTTCGCCGCTCCCGCTCGGTCTTTCCGGGTCGGTCGAGCTGGCTTGGCTGTTCCTTCCTGGCGAGGGGTCGCGATGGCTGCTTTCCGGTGAGTACTGCTGGTTTATTCGTCTTTGGAGTCGGTCCCCTGGGTATTCCCTCCCCCCTTGGTTCGTGTTGTGGGGATTGGTTTCCCTTGTTTGTGCATCGGTGGTTTGTTGGTTGGTGGTTCTCGACCTTAGTTGGTCGATGTGGCGTTTCCACGCTTGTCCGTCTGCTGTTTGTAGCCGGTACGAGTGTGGGCCTGTTGCTTGTGTGATGACGGCTGGGATCCATAGCGGGTCTCCCGTCAGGTTCTTTGCGTATACGGGGTCGCCGGGTGCGAAGGTTCGTTGCTTGCTGTTTGAGTCTGGGGGCCTCTCCGGGTTATACGTGGGGTGTAACCTGTCGAGTGGGGACCTTAGTTTTCTGCCCATTAATAGTTCGGCTGGGCTTTTATTGGTTGTGGTGTTTGGGGTTATGTGTTGGGTGAAGAGTAGTTTGTTTATTTTTTCCTGGATCTCCCCGTGGTCTATTTTCCGGATGGTCTTTTTAGTGAATTGGACCATCCGTTCCACCCTACCGTTCGCCACCGGGTGCGCCGGTGCTGTCAGCGCTTGGTGGATGCCCCTTTCCGCTAGGAATTTTTCGAATTCCAGCGAGGTGAACTGGGGCCCGTTGTCGGAAATGATGACGTCTGGGAGGCCGTGTGTTGCAAAGAGTTTGCAGAGTTCTTTGATCACGGCCTCCGTGGTTGTCGTCTTCATGTTGCTTACCTCCAGCCAGTTGGAGTAAGCGTCAACTGTTATTAGGAAGGTGTGTCCTTTTGTGGGCCCAGCGAAGTCTATATGGATTCTAGACCAAGGTCCCCTTGGGGTTTCCCACTCTAGGACGGGTGCTGTGGGTGGGCTTGGCCTAGTTTCCTGGCATCGTTGGCACCTAGCTACCCAGGCCTCTATTTGTTTTTCCATCCCTGGCCACCAAGCGTAACTTCTGGCCAGGGCTTTAGTCCTCACGATGCCAGGGTGCCCCTCGTGTAGCAGTTCCAAAACCTTCCCCTGTAGCTTTTCCGGAATGACCACCCTGTCCCCCCATAGTATGCACCCTTTTAACAAAGAGAGTTCCGTTTGGCGGTTTCGGAACGTTTTGACGGACTCGTCATTGTCCCTTTCCGGCCACCCTTTCTCTACCCAATGCAACACCCGCGCCAGACGTTTGTCTTTATTAGTCTCTCGGGCAATGTCTGACGCGGTTATGGGCAGGTTGGGTAGAGTCTCTATACTGAGGGTGGTCGTCGTGGGTGCTGGGTCAGTGTCAGGTTCCGGTAGCGGCGAGCGGCTTCAGGCGTCTGCATGGGAGATCGTCTTACCCGGTCTGTGTATGAGTTCGTAGTTGTAGGCTGCCAGGAATTCGGACCACCTTGTCATTTGGGGCGACAGAATGTTCGGGGTGGCCCGGTTTCCTGCAAGGATTCCCAGCAGCGGCTTGTGATCCATTACGATGGTGAAAGTCCGGCCGTAAAGGTATTCGTGGAACCGTTTTACGGCGGCAACTATAGCCAGGGCCTCTTTGTCCAGTTGGCTATAGTTCCGCTCCGGTTTGGTGAGGGTCCTTGAAAAGAATGCGATGGGTGCTTCTTTTCTGTCGGGGAGGGTATGGCTGAGGACAGCGCCGACGCCGAAGAATGATGCGTCGCATGTGACGGCCAGAGCTAGGGTCTCGTTGAATTGTATAAGGACGGCATTGGAGGTGAGGAGGTCCTTCGTTCTTTGGAAGGCTTCTTGCTCGCGTTTCCCCCAAGTCCAGGTCGCCGCCTTGTCCAGGAGCCTATGCAAAGGCTCTGCCGCCATCGCCTTTTGGGGTAGGAAAACATTGTAAAAGTTCAGTAACCCCAAGAAGGCCTGTAGCTCAGTCTTTGATTTGGGTGTGGGGGCTTCTTTGATGGCCTTGATTTTTTTGTTCGTGGGGTGAATGCCGTGACGGTCTAGGAGGTAGCCCAGGAATTCTACTTGTTCCGTGCATAGCTGGCACTTCTCCCTCTTGACTTTTAGTCCGGTCTCTTTAAATTTGGTTAGGACCTCCCTTAGGCGACCCTCTAGTTCGGCTTGGTTGGCTGCCGACACTAGGACGTCATCGAAGTAAGGTACCACCCCCTTGATACCTTGCAATAGTCTCTCCATTAGGCTTTGGAATATGCCCGGTGCCATGCTGACTCCGAATTGGAGTCGGTTGCATTTGAATGCCCCCCGGTGGGTGACTATGGTCTGCGTTTCTGCCGTTTGCTCGTCGACCGGCAACTGTTGGTATGCCTGGGCGAGGTCGAGCTTGGCGAAAACCTTGCCCCCTCCCAGTGAGTGCAGTAGCTGTTGTACTACTGGGACGGGGTAGGCGCTTTGTTGCAGCGCGCCATTTAGGGTGGCCTTATAGTCCCCACAGATCCTCACCGATCCATCGGGCTTGATCGGGGTGACTATGGGGGTCTCCCACCAGGCGTGGTCTATGGGCTGTAGCACCCCTTGTTTGACGAGCTTGTCAATTTGCTCGTCTATCTTGGGTTTTAGTGCGAATGGCACCCGCCTTGGTTTCAGGCGTTTTGGGGGGACGTTAGGATCTAGGTCGAAAGATATAAGGGGCCCTCGGTACTTGCCTAGGTTTCCGTCAAAGACCTCTTGGAACTCCCGGGCCAGTTGCTGCTCCCAGCTGTCGTCGGTGACATGGTTGACTCCCGTGAGTGCGATGTCGAGCGGGGCGAACCATTGCAGTCCCAGTAGGCTTGGGCGGTCGCAGTCGACGATCGTGAGGGGAAGTCGTTCGGTGCGCCCCTTGTACGTGATGTTAAATTGCTTGGTGCTGACTACCGGGATGCGGTTTCCCTGGTAGTCCTTTACAATGAGTCTCTGGCTGTCTACGTTCCTCCTTTGGAGGGTAGGCACCAAGAGCTTTATCTCATGCCATGCAATCATGGAGAGGTAGGACCCGGAGTCCACCTCCATTTTGCATGGCTGGCCCTCGATGCCTACCTCCACGTGGACCTTCCGTGCGTCGTTGGTGATGGCATGGCCGATGGTGACCGTCTGATAGGTCTCCTCTCTTCTTTAGGCGGCAGACACGGGCGATGTGTCCCTTTTTGTCACAATGCCGGCAGATTGATTCGAAAAACCAGCATTCCGACCTGGGGTGGTCGCCGCCGCAGCCGGCACATTTGGTCCTCGACTTACGACCTCGCCGGTTCCGTGGGTCGCGCCCTGTCTGGAGTCGATGGATGTCCTCCTTGTCATCGGAAGTGCTCGATGCCGAGTGGAAATCGCCCTGGTGGGTGGTCGTCTCGGGTTTGGGCTCGGTCGACCTCGCCGGGTTGTTGTTTCCGCTGCGGTCCCCCGTGTTCGGTCTGCGCATGTGGTCGGCGGAAGTTCGGGTTGCTTCGGCGGCGGCGGCTGCGGTGAGGGTGTCTGCTAGGCTGATGTTGCCCTTGGCCATCAGCCGGCTCTGGAGGACGGGGTCCCACAAACCGAGCACGATTCGGTCTCTCAGAGCGTTGTTTAGGTTATCGAATTCGCAGAGCCCCCCTAGGCGCCGCAGCTCGGCGACGAAGTCGCTGAAGCTCTCACCCGACCTTTGGTCCCGCCGGTAGAACTCGTTGCGCCGGATCAGGATGGGTACCTCTGGAGTGTAGTGCCGCCGCAGTATGGGTTTGAGGACATCCCAGTCCATCGCGGTCGCATCGGCGGGTTTGGCCAGCGCTTTGGCCATCTGGAAGACCTCGGTCCCGCAGTGGGTCAGAAAGACGGCGCGTTTCATTGGGCCGGAGGCATCCTTCAGGCCGGTGCACTCGAGGTACATGCGGAATCGGTCGGCGAACGATTCCCAGTCCTTGGTGGTGGGGTTGAAGGGTGCGGGTGGTGCGATTTTCGCCATCTCGGTGGTTCGTCTGGCTTCCGTCGGACACGTGGTTTGGTTCAGGGGCTGGATCCCACCTTCGTCGCCAGTGTTGTGTCTGCGAAATGATGCCAGGAGTTGGTGACTTAGTGCAAAGCTCTTTATTCGTAAGTTGGAACTGAACTGGCGAAAGGAAAAAAGCCCACGGCTTTTATTTCTTTCGCCGCGGCGGCCGCGGCCAATGGCACCACTTTGAATCTCCCGCGATTCGAACGGACCAATCGCGGGAGATTCTTAGCGAGCCAATCGGCGCGGCTCGCCGGACCAATCAGAGAGCCCCGCGCTTTGGCCAATCAAAGCGCAGGGATCTCGAGTATGTTAATTGAGGACAGAACACTTTTAACCAATAAGAATTCCCTGTTAAGGGCCAATCGGATTCCTCAGAACTAACCAATCCGATCTGGCTGCCTAACAGCCAATCAGAAGTGCAGGGCCAGAACCCTGCACTTTACCTCAAGCTCATACTTTATTAACTATGGTACATACACAACACCCCTTCCCCCTGGCTTCTTAATTACGGTGCAGTTATATAGTCCCTTCGATAGGACGGTTGTCTTTTAACTCTTTCGGATTTTCGTTGGATTGGTTGGTTGCAATCCTGTTGAGGTAGATTGTTGTTTGGCAGTGGTTCTGCTTCTTGCTCAGCTGCCATTTCTTGCGGTGCAAACATTTCTCCTTCCTGCTCCATTTCCTGAGTATCACTTAGTTCGTCGTTCCCTTCAAGCAGGTTCCCTGGAACTTCATCTTCTTCCGTACTTCCCCCCCCTCGGTTTGGTCATGGGGGAGTTGTTGACTGGCCGTTGTGAGTCGTGACCGTAATTGGTTGATATGCCATTTCCACAGTTTATTGTCACAGCATTTCACTACGTAGGATTTAGGGCTGGTCACTCGTACTACTGTCGCCTCTATCCATAATGGGTCGCCCGATAAGTTTCGTGCGTAAACGAGGTCTCCTACCTGGAAGGTGCGACAGCAGCCACTGGATCCTATTGGCTTTTCCGGTTTGTAAGCAGGGTGCAACCGGTCGAGGTGGGAGCAGAGTCTTCGTCCCATCAGTAGTTCGGCGGGAGTTCTGCCGGTGACGCTATGTGGAGTTATGTGTTGCAAAAAGAGAATTTGGTTGACCTTGTCATCGATATTGTCATAGTCCACTTTTTTCAAAGTCTTTTTAACAAATTGGACCATGCGTTCAGCTCGGCCATTGGTCGCAGGGTGCACAGGCAAGGTGAGCGCATGGCGGATGCTGCGGTCAGCGAGGTACTGCTTGAACATTAGTGCCGTAAACTGTGGCCCGTTATCGGACACCAGGACATCTGGCAATCCGTGAGTTGCAAAGAGTCTGTTTAGAATCTTGATCACCGCCTCAGAGGTCGTAGCCGTCATACGATGAATTTCTAATCAATTGGAGTATGCGTCGACTGTCAGCAGGAAGGTATAGCCCTTGGTTGGCCCCGTGAAATCCAGGTGGATTCTGGACCAGGGTCCACGTGGTGTCTCCCATTCGGTAGGCATGGCTTTTGGTGGGGCGTTGCTGACTTGTTGGCAATTGGAACACGCTTTAACCCACTGTTCGATTTGCCGGTCCATGCCCGGCCACCATGAGTAGCTTCATGCAAGCGCCTTCATTCGCACGATGCCGGGGTGGCCCTCGTGCAGAATTCGTAACAGCGTCTTCCGGAGTCGCTCTGGGACAATGACTCTATCACCCCAGATGGTACAGCCTTTTTGGGAAAAAAGTTCAGTCTGTCGAGATTTGAATGGTGCGAAGTCATCTGGTACTTGGTCCAATGGCCATCCATGTTCTACCCAGCCTAGGACTCGAGCTAGGGTGTGGTCTCGTTTGGTTTCTCTCACGATGTCTCAGGCGGTCATAGGTGGCGAGTTGAGTGTTTCGATCTGCAATGTGGTTGCCGTTGGTGCCGGATCGTCGAGAGTCTCTAGAAGCGGTGCTTGGCTTAATGCGTCGGCGTGGGGAATGGCTTTCCCCGGGCGATATTGCAGCCGATAATTATAAGCAGCTAGGAATTCTGACCATTGGGTCATTCTAGGGGATAATATGTAGGGGGTTGGCTTGTCCCCGGCTATTATCCCTAGCAACAGTTTGTGGTCAGTTATAATGGTAAATGTCCTTCCATACACATATTCATGAAATTTTTTACAGCTGAAACGATTGTGAGGGCTTCTTTATCAATTTGTCCATAGTTCCGTTCTGCTTATGAAAGAGTCTTCGAAAAGTATGCAACAGGGGCTTTGTTCCCATTAGGCAGTACATGGCTCAAAATGGCACCCACCCCGAAAGGCGATGCATCGCAGGTTATAATTAACGGCAAAGTCTCGTTATACTGCATAAGTAGAGTCAGATGTGAGCAGTTTTTTAACATTCCGGAACGCTTGCTCTTCCTGGTAACCCCATACCCACAATGCTTTCTTATCTAATAATCGACAGTTCAGCGACAGTTGCCTTGTGCGGTAAAAATACATTATAGAAATTAATGAGGCCTAAGAACACCTGGAGATCGGCCTTGTTGCGTGGCCTGGGAGCGTTTTTGATCACTTTTAATTTACTTTCGGTAGGATGAATGCCCTGGCTATCAATCCGGTACCCTAGAAACTCAACATTGTCAGTATACAATTGACATTTATTTTTTTTCACCTTAAGTCTGGCCTCTTGGAACGCATTTCAAACGGTCCTGTAAGATTTTTTGGGTAGGGGCTGCAATTAATACATCATCAAAATAAGGGACCACGCCCTTGATTCCTTGTAATAACCTTTCCATAAGGCTCTGGAAGATCCCCAGGGCTACACTAACTCCGAATTGCAATTGGGTACATTTAAAGGCACCGCTGTGCATTACAATTGTTTGGGCTTGAGCCGTTTTTTCATCCACTGGTAATTGTTGATAAGCTTGAGCTAAATCCAATTTAGCAAAAACCTTACCGCCCCCCAAGGAATGGAGGAGGTGCTGCGCTACTGGAACTGGATATGCATTCTGCTGTAGGGCGTGGTTCAAAGTGGCCTGGTAGTCTCCACAAATTCGGATTGACCCGTCTGGCTTAATGGGTGTTACAATAGGGGTTTCCTATGGAGAGTGATCGATGGGCTTCAACACCCCTTGAGCAATTAGCTTGTCGAGTTGTTCGTTGATTTTTGCTTTAAGAGCAAACGGAACTCGATGGGGCTTCAAGCGAATTGGAGCTACTTTTGGATCTAGACTGAATGAGATTGGGGTCCCCTTATACTCGCCTGAGCTGTCCACGAAGACGTCGCTGAACTCAGAGATAAGGTCTTCCTCCAACTCACAACCACCGACTCGGTTCATGCCGGCCACTTCAATGCCGAGTGGCACGAACCATTGGAGGCCTAGTAGGCTAGGCCTATCTCTATCGATGACCGTTAGAGGTAAGTACGCTGTATGCTTCTTGAAGGAGACTCGGACTCGGCAGGACCCGACAACGGGGATTCGATTTCCTTGGTAGTCCTTGAGGATGAGGCGTTGAGATTGGAGGTCTTGGCGTTGAATTGTGGGGATGAGTTGCTTGAGTGTCTTCCAAGACACCATCGAGAGGGACGATCCCGAGTCGACCTCCATGTGGCAAGGCTGGTTCTCGATGGCTACCGTGACTCGGATTTTCTTAGTGTCCAAAGCTGAGGCGTGACCGATAGTGATAGTATGGTGAGCCTCTTCTTTTTGCAAAGCTCGATTTCTGTAGGAGTGGTTTACTGGCTCTCGCCTTACAGGACGGTTTCCTGTCGATTGGCGATAGTTGGCCCCTTTTGAGGCCTGGCTGAGTCCTGGTAAGCTGCAGCAGACCCGGCCGATGTGGCCTCATTTCCCGCACTCATGGCAGAGTGCGTCGCGGAATTTGCATTCGGCCCTAGCATGGTTGGCTCCACAGCCAGCGCAAGGGCGTAAGGGCTTCGGGCAAGGGTCCCGGTCAGACCGCAGTCGTTGGACCCCTTCTTCGTCACTGTCTGACGATGAAGAGAGGTCCTCGTGGTGTGTTGTTAATAGCTGCCCTTCTGTGCTAGGTGAGATTTCACTGGCCGGTGGTGGTACCGGAGTGCGGCTTCGCCATAGTTGTGCAGCTGACTTTTTGGTCGCCTCCGCAGCCGTGGCTTCGGTGATGGCGTCAGCAAGGCTGATGTCGCCTTTCGCCATCAGCTTGCTTTGCACGCCTAGTGCATCTAATCCCAGAACTATTCGATCTCTCATTGCCTCTTCTAAATCGGCGAACCCGCAGAGGCCCCCTAAATTTCAGAGGTCCGCCACGAAATTGGCCACGCTCTCCCCTTTTCGTTGGTTTCTCTGATAAAACTCGTGGCGTCTCACAAGTGTAAGCACAGTTGGCACGTAATGGTCTCTCAGGATGGGTTCGAGGTCATCCCAGCTCATGGCTTTCACTTCTCGAGGTTTGGCGAGTGCTTTAGCCATCTTAAATACGGCTGGGCCGCAATGCATCAGGAACAGCGCCCTTTTCTTTGCTGGTGTGGCGTCCTTCAAGTTATTCGTCTCGAGAAACATTTGGAAGCGATCCATGTAGGATTCCCAATCCTCTTGGTTTGGATCGAACGGAGCGGGTGGTATGATGCCGCCGGACATGGTTCCGTTGTTGGCGTCATCTATCACGTGCTCGGTATTGCTTCCTGACTTCTTCGGTTCAGACGTCTCCACATCCCACCTTCATCGCCAGTGTTAAGTACTGAACATGGGTCGGAGTAAATGGAGACAGCCTCTGAATAGTGAACTTTCAGCTCTTTATTTGCATAGTGACTTCTCCAAAACAACAACAGTGAACTCTGCCTTATATAGGCAACCCCTGTGAGAATTGTCCAATAACGAGCTATGAATGCTAGCTCTTTCAACCAATAAGAATTCTCTGTTAAGGGCCAATCGGATTCCTCAGAACTAACCAATCCGATCTGGCCGCCTAACAGCCAATCAGAAGTGCAGGGCCAGAACCCTGCACTTTACCTCAAGCTCATACTTTATTAACTATGGTACATACACAACAATTGGTAATTCCTTTGCTTGCCTTTACCACTGTCATTCAATTTCTATTTGCAGGTCTTCGTATTTTGTTATCTTCTCCACTTTGGTTGGTTGCAGACAGATGCAGTCAACCAGAAATTTAGACTGGCTTTGTTGTTCTTATCCATCCATTGTATCCTTCCCAAGGGCCTAGGATAGGCAGATGCTGTTTTTTGATGGTGTTAAAAAGATATGAGAAAATAGAAGGATGGGAAAAGTCAAGCATGATGGGATGGGAGAAAGGCCCGTGCCCTGATGGTTCTAGCTTGCCATGGCTTCCGGCTCACAATGCAGAGGATTTGCAATGTTATAAGGGCAAGTATGCTGCTAATTGCTATTTTTGTCATGTAACTGTGGAGACTCTGAAAGAGTTGGAACATTGGAACAGGATCATATGTCCCTTCAGTCAGTGCCATTATAATTTTGAATGGTCGCTGAACGAACAATTGTAGGCCTAGGACTACCTAGAAGCAACTGTGAGTAAAGGCTGCTTCTTTGCTTCTTCTTTTAATTTAAATAAAGCACATTGCTCAGCAGTTTCCATATCAAAAGAATGTCTTCATGACAGAATCTGAGGAAAGCAACAAACACCTGGATAATATCCCCCCCCCTCACCCTACCCCAAATGTCTCATCTATTTGTGTCTCGCTACAAAATATATGTCATTAAATACTACAGATTGCTTCACAACCTGTGGCAATAGGCTGGAAAAATCTTTTTCATCTTATCTTTCTATTCCAAAGACTGAGCTTGTTTTGCCAGTGATTCAATATTATCTTGCTTGGTAGTTTTGAGAAACTGAATCGAAACTGCACTGGGTCTCTGTAAATGGAAACGAAGGCCTGAAATAATATGGTGCCTCTATTTTGAGTGATATTCAGCTTCTAACAAAAAAAAGATCTCACATATATAATCTTTCTATATACAACACCACAAACGTCTCTGATTTGGCATTGGCGGAAATATCCGAAAGATATAAATTATTTCTGGGGAAGAGTTCCTGAAAAATGGGTCAATTCATTCAGTTGATTCAAGTGAGACTTAATCTGTTCTCATAAAAAGGAGTTATTGTGGCTTTAAGTCCTGAGACATGCTTACTTAGAAAGGAAAATGTTTAGCAAACTATATATTTTAGAACATCTATGGAAATTCTGCTTTAAATCACGAATAAGAGCTTTTAAGATCAGAAGCTTTCCCAAAGTAGATGGAGCCTCCTGGGTCTCTGATTCTTCAGTGAAATCCAGAATTAAAACAGTTGTTTGAAGTTCCTCAAAGAGTGAAATGCTTATATCAAGATAGTTATAGTTGGTGTGGTTACAGTAGCTGCAGCAATTTCTTGATCTGCATCATTTGAGGCAAAAAAAAGAGTAATGCATGGGAGATGAATTCTTTCATTTTTCAATGATTTAAAATCCATAATTCCTTCTAAACAGAGGTGAGTTAAAAGAAGCCAATAAACAAAGCTAATTACATTAACTACTTTCCAACTGATTTATGAAAACAATCCAATCTTAAGTGGCAAATTCAAAGTCAGAGAGATCCTGGTATCGTAGACCAGGGAGCCTCATCCCAAAGCAGAAGTCCCTTGCCAACTCTTCCCATTCATCGGAATGTACATTTTACTTTTGCTCCTTTGCCTGAATACTCCGGTACATTGCATAGACCTCTAGATTGGTGGGATGGATAGCATGCATAGACCAGCATGAGCATGTTTGAGATAATACGAACTGTGGTTGCTCCTGTGGCATACAGGCCAACATGTGCCAAAACCTGAGTCAATGACATCTGAGAAAATGGAAAGGGTTGCCTACACTGTTAAGTTGGTCATCTGTTTATTAGAAGCAAATAGCATCTGGTTTATTAAGGCAGTCAGAGAGGTTAATTGTAGTTGAATGCATGCTGGGATGTCACCCTCATTGAGAAAGGGATAGTTAGACCAAACTGTTTTAGACAACTATTGTACTATTGCTAACCTTCCCTTTTTTGGGGGGGTGGGGGGTGGGGGAAGGTTGTCAAGAAAGTAGTGAGCCTGCAGTTGCAGAGAATCCTGGAAGAAGCAGATTATGTAGACCAGGTTTCCCCAAACCCTGGGCCACAGTTTAATGCCGATCTGCAACACACCAGAAACTGGGCTGCACAAATGAGTGAAGCTCCATCCAGGCACACATGGGATGCAGACAGTATGTGAAACCACACCCTCTCAAGTCCACAGAAAAATTTCTCTCCATGGAACTGGCCCCTGGCACTCAAAAGGTTGGGAGCCACTGATCTAGACCTATTTCAGTGGAATTCAATACAGAGGCAGCTTTGGCGGTGCTTGTTGATGACCTGTAAAAGAGGCTGGATGGAGATGGTTCATCCATCCTTACTCTCCTTGATTTTTCAGCAGACTTCAGTAATGTAGATCATACTATTGGTTCTCTTCCTTCCTTCACACTAGTTCGAGTTGGTGTTGTGTGTATGAGGTATAGAGACTGTCCCTTAGGGTTCAATGCTCTCTCCCCTCATTTTACATCAGCATTTAGTGCTGAATAAGTTCATCCACCATTTAGGTATGATATAACCAATCTGATGATGATACCCAATTATATCTTTTCATCATTGGTTGGCCAAGGTAGAACATTTAGGTCCTGTCTCAATGCCTGGAGTCTGTGGGGACCTAGATGGAGAAGAACCAACTCCGATTCAATCCTACTAAAATCAATGGCTGTGAATATTAGGGCCCTTTGGACATGAAGATTTTTCATTTATGCTCTTGGATGTGAGGCCATCTGGCTACCATAGCTGTTGCTCAAAATGTTGTGGGTAAGGGAGCCTTTGCACAACATCTACACCTTCCTGTATCAAGAGTCCCTTCACACAGTCACCTTATAATCTAGTCACCTCATTGCTCTGGTGCAATGGGTCCTACCTGAGGCTGACCTTGAAAACCACTTGGAGATTTCCACTAGTTCAGAACGCAATAATCTGAGCAGCAATGGGCAAACTTTAGTATGTCCATGTGTCACCTCAACTTTGCAAGCTGCACAGGTGTAACTGGTGCAATTAGAGAAGTTGGTCATCATAAAGCCCCACATGGCAAAGGCCAGGTTATTTGAGGGACTCCTTACCTACCATAGTTTCTGCCATATGAAGAGTTGATACACTGGGTTTCTTCAATTAAACTTTGATCAAATAGATCCATCTATTGGGACCTAGGAGGAGTGCCTTCTCTATCATGATATCTGCCTTCTGGAATGAGATGCCCCTAAAAACCACATGGCTCTCACCCTGTTGGCATTCTGTAAGAGCCTGAAGACTGGTTGTTCTCCCAGGTCTTTGATTAGGAAGATCGGAGGTTTTGTTGACTATGTTTTTGCTTAGAGTGATTGGATCCCATCTTGTTTTTAATTCTGGTTTTATTGTTGATTAGGTTGTGGGTGTCCCAGAGCCAGTTTAGAGTCAAGCAGCACCTAAACTGAATTATATAAGAATATATAAACTGACTGGTATTTTCCTTACCATTAGCAAGGAAAGCTATATGTGGCATAAATGCAACTAAAGCCAGTAACCTCATTTATCTTGCTAAAACAGAAGATGGTGTGATGAATGGTAGGAAAGACTAATACATAAGAGCTCACCATTATGGAAGACTGTAAGAACAGTAAATGGTCAAGTGAATTAATATATCAAATCAAAGAAATTGAAACAGGTACTTTGGTGTCTAAGAGAATAAAAATAAAGGAAGATGATCTGGGATAAAGTAAATTTCTAGAACATATGTACTAAAGTGAAAGTGTAGGTTTCATTATGAATGAAAGAGATAAATGTACCTGTATGTCAGGAAGCTCAATGAAGAAAATGAAGTAAAGGATTTAAAGTTGCACAAAAGTGAAAAATTAGAATAAGTAGAGGAATGTATGTGTTTTGACAGAATGTTTACTAAATATGGGGAAATTGGTATATATTTTAAGATGGACAAGGGCTGAAAATGGAAAATAGTAATGTATATAATTATTGTGGGAATAAAAGTCAAAAGAAGTGAAAATGGCTGTTTATACGAGTGCGCATTTGCCTATTTTTTTTTTTTATGGAATTCAAAATTGGATATGTCAGGAGAAACATATGAAGACATTGAGTACAGTGAGACTAGAATATTTTGGGAGTGTATTACATCAAAACTAGAAATGTACTGGGCTAAATCAATGTGAGCTGAATACAAATATTAGCAGCTTATATGGGGAAAAAATTATTCAGTTGGGTCATGTAGAGAGAATGAGGGTCAAAGTGCAAGCCAAAAAAGAGAGCACAAATCAAGAAGAATATCAAGGATGCTGTAGTTAAATGGAATTGATTAGATCCTGGAAAAAAAAGAGAGGTTTAAAAACAAGAGGTAACATTTGAAGAAATATTCAAATATTGAGCCTGCTGTGAAAGTAAAACTATTAGAATCGCAAGCTAACGAGTTTGCTTAGTTCGTAACACCCCTCCCCCCTAGGTTCCATCTCAAGGGTGGGGTGATGTATTCTCGCAGGTAGGCAGGTTGTCTCACCTGTCTACCTGATCTTTGTTGCACCACCAGTCTTTGCCCGGACTCTGGTTCCGGTGGGCTATTGGTTGAACTCAGCGGTAATGGTGAGCTGGCTGCTCCAATGGGCAACTCGGTGTTGTCATCTCTACTCCCGTCAAGGCTGTCATCTGGATTCTCTGGGGTTGCTGATGCCGCCATGCTGCTTCGTGGAGAGATGGCCATCTGCCCCGGCTCTTCTTCGGAAGCTGAATAATCCAGGTTTGGTTGCGCTGATTGCTGGTTTTTTTTTTTTTTTTGAAAAAGTTTTTATTAATTTTCTACAAACAAACAAGACAAACAAAACATAAAAACATCAACTCTTATATGTACATCCAGTGTGTCAGTTGGTTCATCATTTTTGTGCATTCATTCTGTAGTCTCAATTACAATTATGTTACATAACAACTCATATTGTCAATCCAAACTTATATATCCTAATATCACTAAAAAAAGAAGTTTTTGACTATATTTTTAATCATTTATGCTTAATGAGCTAACAATACTTTAAACCAGTTTACTCTATAACAAATCATCTAGTCATATCAAATCAATCCTAAAAAATCCTTTATAAATATAATAGCAAATAGCAAAATAATAGCAAAATAAAGATATTCCTTACTATCTAGCATTCTAAATATTCTATTATCGTATTTTATCATCTAGCCATTTATAAAAAAGATCCCAAATTTCATAAAATTGTTTATCCTCTTGCTCTCTAATTTCAAATGTCAATCTGCTCATCTCAGCACATTCCAATATTTTCTTAATAATTTCTTCCTGTAATGGTATTTTCTCATTCTTCCAATTTTTAGCAAATACAATCCTGGCCGCTGTTAATACATTTACAATCAGGTATTTCAAATCTTTACTATATATATCAGGTAAAATTCCCAATAAGAAGATCTCTGGTTTCAAATCTATATGTTTCTTTGTCATTTTTTCCAACCACATGCGAATTATAGTCCAATATTTTCTAGCATCCTCACAAGTCCACCACATATGGTAATACGAGCCAGGTATCTGATGACATTTCCAGCATTTTTCAGATTTGTTCTTAAACATTCTTGCTATTCTTGTCGGAGGAAAGTGCCACCTGTAAAACATCTTATACAAATTTTCTTTATATGCTGTTGACATTGTCATTTTATAATTTTGAGACCACAATTTCTGCCATTTCTCTAAATCAATCCCATATCCAAAATTCTTCCCCCAAACAATCATAGTTTCTTTGACTTGTTCTTCCTCTAATTTCATTCCCAGTAAATAACCATATAGTTTTTTAATCACCTTCTCATCAGTACCCATCAAGATCTTATCTAAATCAGTCTGTTTATCATAAAATCCCTCCGTTTTAGAATCTTCATCATACCTTGAGTGTATTTGTGCATATGAAAACCAATTCATCCTTATACCTTGTTCCTCTAAGTTTTGGATCGATTTAAGTTCACCCTTTTCATCCAAAAGTTCCCCATATCTAACTGTTTGTTCCTTCTTGTAGATTATAGGATAGGAAAATGCTTCAATGGTCGATAACCAAACTGGAATTTTCAAATAAAATTGTCTTTTTATCTTCTCCCAATTTAACCACAAAGACTCCCGTACATAATGTCTTCTAAAATAACCCTGTGTTTTAGTTCCCTTATACCATAAAAAAGCATGCCAACCCAACAGCAAGTCATGCCCTTCTAATGTCAACAACCTATGTTTCCTTAATGTTATCCATTCTTTGACCCACATCAAACTTGCAGCTTGATAATACAATTCCCAATTAGGCAGACCAAAACCTCCTCTAATTCTAGCATCTTGCAAAAGCTTTAGCTTTATTCTCGCTTTTTTACCTTGCCATATAAACTTCAACATAATTTTATTTAAATCTTCAAAATAGTCTTTTCCAAGCCTAATTGGTATTGTTTGAAACAAAAATAAAATTCTAGGTAAGATATTCATCTTAATTGTTGAAATTCTCCCTATTAATGACAATTGCAAGCTTTCCCACTTCTTCAAATCTGTAGTTATCTGTTGTTTAAGTTTAATATAATTATTCTCCTTTAATGTGCTACATCTTGTTGTCAAATATATCCCCAAATACTTAACCTTATTTGTAACTTGAATTTTCAAAAGATCTGCCAATTCTTCTCTCTGTCTCAATAGCATATTCTTTGTCAAAATCTTTGTTTTGTCTTTATTTATTTTCAAACCAGCCACCTCTCCATATGCCTCTATCCTTTCCAGTAACTTTGGAGCTGTTTCTAGCGGATCTTCCAAAATAAAAGCTAAGTCATCAGCAAAAGCTTGTAGCTTAAATTCTTCCTTCTTAATTTTCATTCCTTTTATGCTTTTATCATCCCTAATATTTCTATTCAACACTTCCAAGGTCAACACAAATAGCAAAGGAGATAGGGGGCATCCTTGTCTTGTGCCTTTCCTTATATTAATAAAATCTGTAAGTTCCCCCTCCATCATTACCCTTGCTGTCTGTTTATTATATATAGCTTCTATTGCTTGAATAAATTTTTTAGCGAAACCCATCTGCTCCAATAATAATAACATAAATCTCCAGTTCACGTTGTCAAATGCTTTTTGAGCATCTAGGAATATCAAAGCCATTTGCTTTTCAGGATGAGCCTCATAGTATTCCAAAGTGTCCAAGATTACTCTTATATTGTCTCTAATTTGTCTCTTTGGCAGAAATCCATTTTGATCTGAGTGAATAAAATTATTTAAATATTTTTTAAGTCTTTCTGCTAAGATTGAAGCAAAGATTTTATAGTCTGCATTCAATAAAGAAATAGGTCTATAATTCTTAATTTGCAATGGGTCAGTCTCTTCCTTTGGTATGAGTGTAATATAAGCCTCTGACCATGTTTTAGGTATCATCTTTTTTAACATAACTTCATTCATAACTTCTAACAATGGGATGCTCAATAATTCTTGAAATGTTTTATAAAATTCTACTGGAAGCCCATCTGGACCCGGAGCTTTCCCATTATTTTGTCTCTTAAATGCTTCATTTAGTTCCATCATTGTTATATTGCTTTCTAGCATTTCTTCAGTCTCTTTAGGTATCTTTGATAACTTAGCTTCCTGTAAATACTGTTTGACTTTTTCTTCATCAATATTCTCCTGTTTATATAATTGCCCATAAAAATCTCGAATAATTTCTTTTTTCTCCTTATTCCCATAACAAACTTGGCCTTGTTCATCTATTAACTTCAATATTTTTCTTGATTCCTTCTCTTTTCTCAATTTATATGCTAACCATCTACCTGGTTTATTTGCATCTTCAAAATAATTCTGTTTAGAATTTCTAATTTTCTGTGCCAGTTCTTCTTTCTCTATTAATTCCATTTTATGTTTGATTACATCCAGCTTCAATTTAATATCCTTTTTCTGTGGCATTTTCTGTAATTCTTTTTCAAGAATTTTATACTCATCTTCCAAGGCCTTAGAAGCTTGCCTTTTCCTAATATTCTTTTTTCTTGTATAATCTATTATCAAACCTCTAGCGTATGCCTTCATTGTGTCCCACACATTTTGCGTTGAAGTATCTTCTTTTTTATTTTCTCTGAAGAAAAAAGCCAATTCCTTCTCCATCCATTGTGTAAAATCTTTCTCCTTTAAAATAGTATTATTTAATGTCCATCTCGATCTCTTTTTTTGTCCCTTCCATTTAATTGTCATTGGGCTATGATCTGCCCAGGTACTTGTTTCAATATTTGTTTCTTTAATATTAGATATTAGTTCTGTTGAGATCCAAATCATATCTAATCTGGACCATGATAAATGTCTATTTGAATAAAAAGTATATTGTTTAGCTTTAACATTTCTTTCTCTCCAAATATCTTTTAAAGTTAATTCATCTGTCATTTTAAAAAAGGACCTTGGGAGAGCCTTTCTATTTTGCTTTGTTGTTGTTGCTATATAGTCCAGTTTATTGTCCACAATTCCATTAAAATCTCCCATCATAATTATATTAACATAGTCCAGTCCAATTATTTTCATGTGCAGCTTTTTATAAAACTCTTCTTGTTTATCATTCGGAGCATAAATTGCAATCAAGAGTATTTTTATATTATTGTCCATTATTTCTACCATTAATACTCTTCCATCTTCATCCGTGTAAATCAATTTTGCTGGAATAGCCTCTTTAATGTATAAAACCACACCTCTTTTCTTACATTGAGTCAAAGAGGTAAATATTTTCCCTAATTTTGGCTGTAATAACAATTGTTCATGTTGTTTTTTAATGTGAACTTCTTGTAAACAAATTATATCAAATTTTAATTTCTCTAATTTATGAAAAGTTTTCCTTCTTTTAACAGCTGAATTAAGTCCGTTTATATTCATTGTAATCAGTTTTTTTTCCTCCATGATTATGCTTTATATTTAGGTCTAACAGCTCTCGTGGATCTCACTTCACGCTGTTCTTTATTATCCATCTGTCCCCCTGCTGCTCCTTTCTCTTTTTCAGTCTCCAGTTGTTCATCTTGAAACTCAATTGATAAAGCCTCTTTCTCTGCTTCCTCTCTTCTTCCTCCAAAGAATTCTGCATGAAAAAGTTCTGCTTTCTCAATTGAATCAATTCTATATCTCTGCTCTTGCCACCCAAACACTAGTCCTTCTGGAATCAGCCATCTATAATTCACTTCGTTTTCCAATAGTATTTTGGTCAGAAATCGATATTCTCTTCTCATCTCTCTCACTCTTCTGGGTATTTGTTTTAAAACCACAACCTCTTTACCCTTGTATTTCAGTGTTTTCTCTCTTGCTACTTGTAATATTTGCGTTTTAATGGATTTTTTGGTAAATCTAATATGGACTTCCTTGGGTAATTTATTTCTCATCGCATATCTTGTATAGACTCGATATATCTCATCTATTCCATCCATCATCTTTTCCTCTGTAATTTCCAAAGCATCTGCCAAAATTTCTATCATTACCGCTGCCAAATTTTCTCCTTTTTCCTCTTCTATATTTTGAAATCTGAGGTAAAATTCTGACCTTTCCATCTCCCACCTCAACATCCCACCTTTTTCTTGTTCAACCGCTGTTAATCTGCTGTCAATATTTCCAATCTTCTTCTCTCTTTGTTTTCCTTCTTCCTCAATTTTTTGGAATCTCTCCTCA
This sequence comes from Hydrophis major, assembly GCA_033807585.1. Lineage (NCBI taxonomy): Eukaryota > Metazoa > Chordata > Lepidosauria > Squamata > Elapidae > Hydrophis > Hydrophis major. The sequence continues at coordinate 257,628,105 of CM066329.1, read as the reverse complement.
TACTTAACCATCATTTGTTTAATATTTTCCACTTTTTCATCAGTCTTCTCTATTCTTTGTTCAATATTGTCTGCTCTTTGTTCAATATTTTCTGCTCTTTGTTCAATATTTTCTATTCTTTGTTCAATATTTTCTGTTCTTTGTTCAATATTTCCTGTTCTTTGTTTAATGATATCTGATTTTGTCTTGAGATCTTGGATTCCTTGCATAATCATCTGTAACTGTAAAGTTATTTTTTCTTGTTCCTTATCTTGCTTCAACATTGTCTGAATTAAACGTTGTCCTCCAGCTGGTGGGGAAGCAGAGGTAGAAGCAGAAATGCCAGATGGTATTGGTTTCCTGCTCATTTCAATGTTTCCAAAACTTCAAATTCTTCTTGACTTTTAATCCAACTGGTAGAGCAGCCAATTATAATCCAAAATGGAGAACTCCAATAGTAAAAAACACGAAACCAAAGAAGAAACAGAAAAAAAGGAAGAAGAAAGATCTTCAGGTTCTTCTAGACCCTAATCCAATTACGAGATAGTCCACCATAAAAAAGGAAAAAATAGAAAGGAAAAAACAAACAAATCCAAAAATAATAATATTGATTAAGAGCAAAAGAAAAAGGAAAAAAGAAAAAGAAAAAAGAGAAAGAAAAAAAAAGTTACTTCAGATTCTTCACACCTTAATCCAATTAAAAAATCTCAATAATCCAAAAAAAAGAAAAAAAAAACAACCTCAACAACAAAGTAGTCCAAAAACATAAATATGAAAAGCAAAAAAGTCCCAATAAAAAAGAAAAGAAAAATAAAGAAGAAAAAAGAAAAAAAAAACTCTGAGGCTTTCCCTTTAAAATAAAAGGCAAAAATAAAAATATTACTAAAATTAAAATTTAGAAAAAGGCTAGCGAATGGGGTATATATAAGAAAACACACTGCACTTTGTTATTTATCCAAGGCTCTTGTTATGACTCTCTTCTCCAGCCGCTTCAAAGCCAAACCTCAAGTGTTGTTGATAACAGTCCAGGAAAGCACCTGCAATAATATTTTGCTGTGCTCTCCCTCTATCTTATCACGTTAAAATGTCCTTGAGAAGAGGTCTTTTTGCAATTCTCTCCAATTCACATAAAGATACTTTCAAGCCTCTAGTTGGCAGTGTTACAAAGTTTCTTAATGCTCTTTCTCCCCGCCCGCCAGAAAAAAGTAATAATATATACAGAAAAAAAAGAAAAAATAGCCAAAGGGAGCCACTATCCGAAAGAAAGTTAAAAAATCAAAAGGAGCATAAAATCAAAGGGAGCATAAAAATATATATAAGAGAAAATTCAATCCGATTACCTACAAAGTCACAGTAAAATCTTTCCCAAAAAGTATAAAGAAAAAAAAACAAAACCAAGCCTCAATTTGACATTACTTTAAAAAACGCTGCTCAAAACAATTTCAGTCAAAAAAAAATCTCACAGCTTTCTTCTTTATATCGGATGAACTTTCCAACCTTAGCGAATTTACAGCACAAAAGAGTTTTTCTCACCCAGCCGACACACTTCACTCCAATCACTTTCTTTCCGGAGCTGTCCCGACTTCAGCAGCTATGGAGGCTGCCTCTCCACCGCCAGCAAAAGGGCTGATTGCTGGTTTTTGAGTACTGGGTCGGGTACTAGTTCGTTTTCGGCCCCCTCGATTTCCCTTCCCCCCCTGGTTTGGAGTTCAAGGCTTGTGAAGGGGGTAGGTGCCAGCCGGGAGCGTAGCTGGTCGATGTGGCGCTTCCACAGTCTCCCATCAGCAGTTTGTAAACGGTAGGAACGGGGACCCGTAAGTTGAGTTTTGGTAGCAGGGACCCACAATGGGTCACCGGTAAGGTTTTTTGCAAACACCGGGTCACCTACCTTGAACGTGCGATACTTGCTGCTGGACCCCAGGGGTTTTTCTGGTGTGTAGGCAGGGTGTAGTCGGTCAAGATGTGATCGAAGTTTCCTGCCCATCAGGAGTTCGGCTGGGGTTTTGTTTGTGGTGCTGTTTGGAGTGATATGCTGGAGGAGGAACATCCTGGTCACCTTGTCATGAATGTTCCCTTGTTCCATCTTGAGTAAGGTTTTCTTCATGAACTGGACCATTCGTTCAGCCCTACCGCAGGGTGAGCCGGCGATGTTAAGGCATGGCGTATCCCCCGGTCTGCTAGGTACTGCTCAAATGCCAAGGCGGTGAATTGTGGGCCATTGTCTGAAACCAAGACATCTGGCAAGCCGTGTGTAGCAAATAGTCTGTTTAGTTTTTTAACGACTGTCTCTGTTGTGATGCTCTTCATTTTGCGGACCTCAAGCCAGTTGGAATAGGCATCCACTGTTATGAGAAATGTATGCCCCTTGGTGGGTCCCACAAAATCGATGTGGATATGGGACTAGGGACCTCGGGGTGCTTCCCATTCCGTTGGTGGTGCTTTTGGTGGAGCTGGGCGTGTTTCCTGGCATTTGTTGCAGGTGGTGACCCAGGTTTCTATTTGCTTATCTATGCCTGGCCACCAAGCGTAGCTCCTTGCTAGTGCCTTCATTCGCACGATGCCCGGGTGTCCATCATGCAATAGTTTTAGGACCTTATGCTGCAGTCTTTCTGGGATGACGACTCTGTCTCCCCATAAAACACATCCTTTTTGGGAGAAAAGTTCTGTCTGCCTGTGTTTGAAAGGTTTGAAGGTGCCGTTGAGTTCGTTGTCAGGCCAACCTCTTTCTGCCCAGGCTGAGGACCCGTGCTAAACAAGGGTCCTTCCTGGTTTCTGATGCGATGTCTTGTGCAGTCAGTAGTGGTGATGGAAGTGTCTCGATTTGTAGTGTGGCTAGGGTTGGAGCTGGGTCGTCTTCTGGAAGTGGAGAGCAGCTCAAGGCGTCAGCATGGGGAATGGCTTTCCCCGGTTGGTGTCACAGTTGGTAATTGTATGCGGCTAAAAACTCTGATCAGCGTGTCATTCTTGGCGATAAGATGTGGGGAGTTGGTTTATCCCCCGCCAAGATGCCAAGTAGTGGTTTGTGATCAGTGATTTTAGAAAAAGATCTTCCATATACATACTCATGGAATCGTTTGATTGCAGACACAATAGCGAGAGCCTCTTTATCTAGTTGGCTATAGTTTCTCTCAGTTTTAGATAAAGTTCTAGATAAGAATGCAATGGGCGCCTCAGTATCGTTTGGCAGGATGTGGCTCAGGATGGCTCCTACTCCAAACGGCAAGGTGTCACAGGTGACAGTTAAAGGTAAAGTCTCGTTATATTGTATTAGTACAGCATCTGATGTTAAAAGATCTTTTACTTGCTGAAAAGCTCGCTCTTCTCAATGTCCCCAGACCCAGGAAGCCTTCTTGTCGAGGAGCCTATGCAGGGGTTCAGCAACAGTCGCCTTCTGGGGTAGGAAGATGTTATAAAAGTTGATAGGTCCCAGGAAGGCTTGGAGATCTGTTTTGTTTCTAGGTCTCTGGGCATTTTTTATTGCAGCCAATTTCTTCTCAGTAGGGTGAATTCCCTGTTTGTCAAGAAGGTAACTAAGGAATTCAACCCTCTCCGTGCATAGTTGGCATTTGTCCTTCTTGACCTTCAGGCCAGCGTCTTTAAATTTCTGGAGGACCATTCTTAGTCATTTTTCCAGTATACTTCTAGTGGGAGCAGCTATCAGGACATCATCGAAATATGGCACGACTACTTTTATGCCTTGTAGCAATCTCTCCATCAGACTTTGGAAGATGCCAGGTGCTACGCTTACTCCGAACTGGAGTCTATTACACTTGAATGCACCTCTGTGTGTAACTATAGTTTGGGCTTCTGCGGTCTCTGCATCTACGGGCAGCTGCTGGTATGCCTGGGCTAAGTCCAATTTTGCGAATATTTTTCCGCCCCCAAGGGAATGAAGGAGATGTTGGACCACAGGTACAGGGTAAGCGCTCTGCTGAAGTGCGTGGTTCAGGGTGGCTTTGTAATCCCCACAAATTCTCAAAGATCCAACAGGTTTTATGGGGGTTACAATTGGGGTCTCCCATTGGGCATGGTCAATCGGTTCACTGTAAGCCAAGCAAGCTGGGTCAATCTCTATCGATGATGGTAAGAGGTAGGGTTGTGGTGTGGTCTTTGAAAGAGACTTGGATGTGGCTGGAACTGGCGACTGGAATTCTATTTCCCTGGTAGTCCTTCAATATAATTCTCTGAGTGCTGAGGTCCTGGCAGCCGATGTCAGGGATCAGCTGTTTGAGGGTTTTCCAGGAAACCATTGATAGGGACGACCCAGAATCGACTTCCATAATGCATGGTCGCTTCTCAATGATGACCTTTACTCAGGTTTTCCTTGCATCAAGGGATGAAGCGTGGCTGATGGTGATGGTTTGGTGTGCCTCTTCTCATCTGGTAGAAGTGGCTGGTGCTCGGTTTCTGTAGTAGTGGTTCCATTGGTTGCTTGGGTGGTCCTGATTTACTGGTGGGGTGCCTGTTGTCTGCCAGAAATTATTTTCTCTTCGGTTTGGGCTGGACCCTCGCTTGCTTCTACAAACCTTTGCAATGTGGCCCCTCTTTCCACAGGAACGGCAGAGTGCGTCTAGGAATGTGCAGTCTGATCATGGGTGGTTTCCCCCGCAACCCGCACACTGGAATGAGGGCTTACGATTCCATTGATCTCGTTGATCATGTTCTGACCGGAGTCTGTTGACCTCCTCTCCCTCGCTTTCAGATGAGGACTCGAGCCACAGAGTCCCCCCAGATTTCTGAGGTCCGTGATGAAGTCTCCCACACTTTCACTTTCCTGCTGGTCCCTCTGGTAAAACTCGTGTCTTCTGATGAGTGTTGGCACCACTGGAGCATAATGGGCCTGGAGGATTGGGGCGAGAGTGTCCCAGTCCATTGTCTTGAGTTCCGCTGGTTTTGCAAGCGCCTTTGCCATCTTAAATATGGCTGGCCCGCAATGGGTCAGGAATACAGCTCGTTTCTTGCCAGGCGTTGCATCCTTCAAGTTGTTGGTTTCTAGGAACATCTGAAACCTGTCCATATTCGAGTCCCAGTCTTCATTAGCTGGGTCAAATGGAGCGGGTGGTATGGCGCCGCTGGTCATGTTGCCGCGATTGGTGCGCTCTCAGCCACGTGCTCTGTTATCATGCAATAAGTGATCAGTCAGCTCTTATCGTCTCCGCATCCCACTTTCATCACCAGTGTTCTATCTGGGAGAGTGGGCACAAGAACGGAGATGAGGCATCGAATAGTGACTCCAACTCTTTATTAGTGACTTCAGAACAGAGCAAAAAGCTAGGGCAGCAGCAGTTCCTTTTATAGAGCTGGCTGCTGTCACAACAACCAATGATTTGAGTTTGCCGCACTGGAAAGCGTCCAATCAGCGGCGACCCTTTAACAGCCAATCAGATCAGCCGACAACGACCAATTACAATCCGCTATTAGCGGGCCAATCAGAAGTGCAGGTTTACGAGTCTGCTGTGAAAGTAAAACTATTAGAATCGCAAGCTGACGAGTTTGCTTAGTTTGTAACAGTATGTGTCAGTGGTGGGATTCAAAAAATTTTTTACTACCGTTCTTTGGGCATGGCTTGGTGGGCGTGGCAGAGGAAGGATATTGTAAAATCTCCAGTCGGAGGTGGTATTTGCCGGTTCTCCGAACTACTCAAAATTTCTGCTACCAGTTTTCCAGAACTGGTCAGAACCTGCTGAATACCACCTCTGGTATGTATGTATTTTAAAATGTTTTAGACCGGGGTGTCAAATTCAAGGCCCATGGGCCGAATGTAGCCCATGGGGTGCTTAAAAGTGGTCTGCGGGGCTGGCCTAGAAAGAGGGAAGGGCCGGCCCATGGTGCCTCTGCCAGTGAAAACGGGGCTCGGGAGGGTCACATATGCCTCCCTGGGCTCCTTTTTCACTGGCAGATGGCTAGCAGAACAAACTAAAAATAAAACAAAAAGAGAAATGTTTCCCCTTTTTCATTTGAGCATCCAAGAAGAGAAAGGAAAGGAGAAAGGGAAAGAGGAAAGACAAAGAAAAAGAAGAAAAGATGGGAAGAGAGCAAGAAAGGAAAAAGAAGGAAAGACGGGAAGAAAGGAAGGAAGGAAGTGTAGGAAGTTAGCACCCACCCCTCTCCTGGAAAAATGAAATATTCTAGGAAATATTAAAAAGACAGAATATTTCCCCTAAAAAAAGAGTAGAAACTCAGAAGCAGAAACTCACCTCAGAAGCAAAAATTCACCCCCACCTTTGTTAATGGGTTGGCCATTAAGGCCTGAGCCAGAATATTTTACCTAACAAAGTTCTCCAGATAGAGCTATAATAGAAATTGCCCAAAGCCCTTTTCATTACATCATCATCCAGCACGGCTCAACCAAGCCTGGCACTCAGGACAACCTACAGACTTGCCCCTGCATGGCCCCATGGGAGTCTGACAACCAATCACACAATACAAGCTCAAATTCAAATCCCAATAGAGGGTATATAAGGGACTCTCAGCATCTCAGCCCTCCCTTCTTTTCCTTCACCCAACATTTTGAAGCATGTGATCATCCTTTTCACTTTGGAACTCCAAGCCATGCGGTTGTGTCCTCCATTAAGCCATCTTTCCAAACAGCCTCCATGTTTCAGTGTCTTTTTCCCCATTTGAAACTGAACCCAGAAGGATATTTCTTCCAGCGGAAGGAAGGAAGGAAGGAAGGAAGGAAGGAAGGAAGGAAGGAAGGAAGGAAGGAAGGAAGGAAGGAAGGAAGGAAGGAAGGAAGGAAGGAAGGAAGGAAGGAAAGAAAGAAGGAAATTATAATGAGAGGGAGAGGGAGTGTCTGAGGGAAGTCCTGCCTTAGCACTTGGCCACTACAGGTGCCCCCAACACGAGTGATGTCAAGCTGGCCATGTCCCCACCACCACCACCAAGGTCAAACAGAACTCTGATGCAGCCCCCAATGAAATTGAGTTTGACACCTCTACTCTAGACCACTTCTCTAAACAAGCAAAGTAAACCTGGATTTCTTGGTGTTTGACATCAATTAGCACTGGCTGTATCATTGGTCTTCAGACAATCAAAATCTAGTAAGCTTAAGAGCTATGAGTACTGTAGAATTCCATTGCAGGGCACACAGTAGGAAAACAAGTTCAGGCTAGTTGGGATTTTCTTGACTGATAATGTGTCACCAAGTTATTTTTTCACTCTTAATGATCACGCAGATAGACTTTCTCCATGACAATCTATACTTAATTTAGTTTTTCAGGTTTTCCAATGGTGCAGTCATCATTCCTGTAACAGAGTCTATCTACCTGGCTGCCTTTTCCTTCCACCTTTCTCACTATCGGATACTTTTCTGGAGTGTTCCTATAATGCAGGGGTGTCAAACTGGTGGCCCACAGGCCAGATGTGTCATGCACAGGCCATGCCCACCCCAGTTCCACAAATGGAGAAAACATTGCAAAACGTCATATGATGACAACGTGATGCTGCAAGTTTGACACCTGTGACATAATGCCTTCAAAACAGGATAATTTAAGCCTGGTCATTTCTGGCTTGCTTGAGAATTCTGGATTGGTGGGATTTTCTAGGCTATTGAAAAGAAAACCTTAATAACTGTCTGACCCTGTTTTAAATATATTTGAGAAAATTTGGAAAACTAGTGAAGGGTCAGACAATCAAAAGAGGGCAAGGGTTGTCCCTGTCTTATCATAAGTGCATAATCATGCCTATTGTTCCTCTCCTATTGTCCCCATTTATTCATACCTATTTCCTGTATTCTTATTCATGTTTATTCTTATACCTATTATCTTGTAAGTGATTGACAAATCAAATAAATAAAATAAAATCTTCCAAAATAGGAAACATTAGAATCCAGGGAACTACAGACAAATCAGTTTGAGATCAATACCTGGAAAGATTTTGAAGACGATCTTAAATGGAATAATCTGTACATATTAAGAAATCAAAGTGATAATGATTGGAAGTCCAGATGAATTTTAGCCAATTTTAGCCATACAATCTCATTGTTTGATTGGATAATTACCTTAGTGGATTATGAGAGTGCTGTAGACATCTTAATTTCAATAAAACATTTGATGAAGCATGTAGTGTTATTACTAGGAAGCTAAGTATGCATGGGTAGTTGATATCACAATTAAATGAATACCCAGGTTGTTCAAAAATCATATTCAAGAAGAGTGTGAATAGTTCCTCATCATAAGGCAATAAGGCACTGAGTAAAGTCCAATGAAGTTCAGGTCTGCACTATATGTATCAATAATTCTACTTTCTTAGATGATGAAGAAATGAAGGAAATGCATATCAAATCTACAGAAGTCTGTGAATTGGGTGGGATACCTAATTTCCAGAAAACAGGGAGAGGGGAAACAAAACAAGCTTGATAGATTAGAGAAATTAAGGGGGAAATGAAATGGAATTTAGCTCTACCAAATGTAAAGTTTTTTTGCTTAAGAAACAGAAATCAAATGTATAGGTGTTAACTGTACTTGTGAAAAGATCCTGGAATGGACTACAAACATCATGATGTGGATGTAAGGAATGATATTTTAAATTGCATAAATAGAACTCTAATTTCTAAATCCTACTTTACACGTCTTATTGTGTCCAGATAGTTCTGGTCATTGGAACAAGATTTATCCACACTATGCTATCAATTTAATCTGATTTTGATTTATTGTTTGGATTACAACATATGCATGTTAAAATATGTGATAATAAACAAGAATCAAGAGACAGTCTGGTGTAGTGGTTAAGGTACTGAACTATAAGTGAGATATCATGAATTCTAGTCCTGCTTTAGTCCGGCCAAATTGGGTCATCTAGGGCAAGTCTCTAAGTGTAGAGAAACCATCTCTGAAGTTGCCACATTCCTGGGGTCACCCTCTAAGGAAGCGGTGTCAAACTTGCAGCCCATGGGCTGGATGCATCACACACTGGCCACGTACCCCCATTTTAGCAAAAAGGGAAAAGTCACGATACATCATGTGACACCAATGTGACCCCATGAGTTCGAAACCCCTGCTCTATAGCCATTGGGTCACTGTTGTCATGTTATTGACCTATTCTTGTGGCTAGCACTTTCACTCCCTAGTAACTACTGGTACCATTCTTCCCTCTATAACATAGCTTAGATAACAGGAAAATATTTTCCTTCATTTGTTTTCCTAAGAGTTGGTATAAATCACCTTAATGGATATGTATATACAGTGAGGAATGAATTACTGGAAAGTAAGAGATCGGTGTCAAGAACTTTGTGTGATTTATATTCAGCATTTTTTCAACTCATTTTTCCCCCTGCTTCTTCTGGTCTAATCATCAAGAAGAAAGCTCTTTGCGTTATGAGAACTCTTCTACCCTACAGTAATAATTAGAAAGGTTCGGATGAAGTTTTTTATTGGTCAGACTGACTCTGTCATTAAGCAGAGAGAGGCAGATCCTTGGGTTGTAGATCTTGAAGCATACAGATGATATTGCTGTGTTTTGCAGAAGCTTGTTTTTGCCTCCAAAGGGAAGCAAAAGGGAAGTTGTTAGGGGTTGTAAAATCCAGGGGTCATTTAACAGTTTCCTTGCTCCACCATGAACACACTCTACTTAACGTTGGCCAAGGACACCATCTTGTCAACCTGGCTCTTTGCTGAACTAGGATGAGGCTGATCTGTCCTGGCTGGAAAGTAGAGCTTTCCTAGCTACCATTAGTAGACAACCTCCCAATGGAAGAGGGGCCTTTGTAACTCAGGAGTCTCTTGTAATTGCAACTGGGGCAATTTATGGATGCCACAAAGAATTATCTCTTCCCCCTCTCAACTCATTCTCTTTCTCTCTCTTGCTGTGTGTATATGACATAAGCTTGTGTGGGAGAAGGTTGAATTAAAGTCCTCTTCACAAATGCAAGTGAGTTTTCTTCTTCCATGAGTTCCAAACTTATGCTATCAGAGCAGGGGTGGGATTCAAATGTTTCAACAACCAGTTCTGTGGGCGTGGCTTAGGTTGTGGGCATGGCTTGGTGATCATGTGACTGGGTGGATGTGGATTGGTGGTCATGTTATTGGCTGGATGTGGCCAACTCAACATCACTCACATTGAGGCACGCATTGCCTGGCCTCTCATGACTGTGGGGATGCTGCAACACTTGTAAGTGTGAAAAATGGTCATAAGCAACTTTTTTCAGTGCCATTATAACTTTGAATGGTCACTCCACACAAGCAATGTACCAGCAAAGGAGGGGGAAAAAACTCCAGAGAAGTTCCTGAGACAGGAAGTCTAGTCCTGCCGAGAATATAATAAGGGTTAATAGAGGCAATTTCTGTAAGCAACACCAGAATGTTTCCTTCCTGCCTTCCTTACAGGATTAGGCCAGTAATTTCTTCTAACAACCGTTTCTCCAAACTGCTTAGAATGTTAACAACCGGATCTAGCAAATAAGTGCGAACTGGTAGAATCCCACCCCTGTATCAGAGGTGTTCTTCTACAAATGCCCAACACACAAGGCTATAAGATTATAGCTTCTCCTCCTCCTCCTCCTCCCTCCCTCTCTCTCTCTCTCTCTCTTTTTAAGAATGGGTGTGGAGCAAAATGGCAGAAGATAGGTATCAAATAGGTCTCTTTTTTCTCTCCACTTCCTCTTCACTAGCATTCAGAAGAAATTAGATTCTTCTAAATAAGAAAATTCTAAATAAGGTTCTTCCGAATTCAAATAGTTTGAGCTGGACTTCCAGGGTTGTCAGGAAAGCTGAAAGCCAAGTTTGGTATTTTCTTCATTGCTGCAGCATGGAGAAAGAGAAGCAGCAAATACTAACTCTTTGCTGTCCTCTAGTGGCTACCTGGATTTTTGTAGCCCAAATCTGGTAGCCTTAACATGAGACCATCCATCCATCCATCCATCCATTCATTCATTCATTCATTCATTCATTCATTCATTCATTCAATCATTCATTCATTCATTTATTCAATCAATAATTCAACCATTCATTCATTCATTGCTTAAAGTTACCTATTTATCACTGAATCTGGTTGGCATACAGGTTAAGACAAGCTATTACAAGCAATTAAAACAACAGTAAAAAAAAACAAAAAACAGGCCATGTTGGGTGATGTGGTGAATAAAAGGGAGACTCAAGGAAGGTACTGCCCCAAGCCTGTGGAAAGAGCCAAATATTGAAGGTCAGATCAAATTCCTATCTGTAGAATGGTAGCATAAAAACCCAAAGTCAATGACATCTGGAAAACAAACAGTGTATTGTAGCATAAATGAAGTACAGGTAGTCCTTAACGTATGACCATAATTGAGCCCAAAATTTATGTTGCTAAGTGAAGCATTTGTTAAGTGACTTTTGCTCCATTTTACTTTTCTTGCCACATTTGCTAAGTGAATCACTGCAGTTGTTAAATTAGTAACATGATTGTTAAATGAATCTGTTATGTATGTAAATAGTTTAAATAAAAGCAAGCTTGGGGTAAAGTGCAGGGTTCTGGCCCTGCACTTCTGATTGGGTGTTAAGCGGCTCGATCAGATTGGTTGGGTTCAGAGAATCTCATTGGCCCTTAACGAAGGACTCTTATTGGTTCTGGAGCTAGCGTCTTACAGCTCCCTATTGGTTATTTCACATTAAGGTCACCTATATAAGGCAGAGTTGTTGTTGTTCACTCTCTTAAGTCACTATGTAATAAAGAGCTGAAAGTTCACCAACTAAGATTGTCTCCATTCATTTCACCCATGCCTGAAACTATATCACTGACGACGAGGATGGGATTTGGAGACATCTGATCTTAAGGAACCGGGAAGAAAAACAGAGCACGTGCCAAGACGACGCCACCAACGGAAACCATGTCCAGCGGCATCGTACCACCCGCTCCATTCGATCCGAACCAAGAGGATTGGGAATCCTACATGGATCGCTTCCAAATGTTCCTCGAAACAAACAACCTGAAGGACGCCACACCAGCCAAGAAGCGGGCACTGTTCCTGACGTACTGCGGCCCGGCTGTCTTTAAAATGGCAAAGGCACTCGCGAAACCTCGAGAAGTTAAAGCAATGAGCTGGGACGACCTCGAACCTCTCCTGAGAGACCATTACGTGTCAACCGTACCTACACTCATGAGACGCCACGAATCCTATCAAAGAAGCCAGCGAAAAGGAGAGAGTGTGGCTGACTTCGTGGCAGACCTCCGACACTTGGGAGGCCTCTGCGGGTTCGCAAACTTAGATAAAGCACTGAGAGACCGCTTAATTCTGGGATTAGATGCGCTAGGCGTGCAAAGCAAGCTGATGGCAAAAGGCGACATCGACCTTGCTGATGCCATCGCCGAAGCCACTGCTGCTGAGGCGACCAAAAAGTCCGCGGCGCAACTACGGCGAAGCCGAAACCCAACGACCCCACCGACAGGCGACATCTTACCCAGCTCAGAAGGGCAACTACGACAACACACTACGAGGACCTCTCTTCGTCATCAGACAGCGACGAAGAAGGGGTCCATCGACTGCGGTCCGCTCTAAACCCTCACAACCTTGCGCTGGTTGCGGGGCAAACCACCCCAGGGTAGACTGCAAATTCCCTGATGCGATCTGTCATGAGTGCGGAAAACGAGGCCATATCAGTCGAGTCTGTCACAGTTTACCGGGACCAAGTCAGGCCTCAAGGGGAACCAGCTCTCGCCAATCGGCAGGAAACCGTCCTGTAAGGCAAGATCCAGCAAACCACTCCTACAGATATCAAGCGTTGCAGAAAGAAAAGTCCCACCATACTATCACTATAGGTCACGCCTCAGCCATGGACGCTAAGAAGATTCGAGTCACAGTAGCCATAGAGAACCAACCTTGCCACATGGAGGTCGATTCCAGATCGTCCCTCTCAATGGTGTCGTGGAAGACATTAAAGCAACTCATTCCTACCATCCAACGCCAAGACCTTCGAATGCAACGTCTCATCCTTAAAGACTACCAAGGGAATCGGATCCCTGTGGTTGGGTCTTGTCGAGTACGCGTCTCGTTTAAAAAGCATATGGCATACTTACCTCTAACGATCATCGATAGGGACAGGCCTAGTTTGTTGGGCCTCCAATGGTTTGCACCACTCGGCATCGAAGTAGCCGGCGTGAACCGAGTCGGTGATTGCGAGTGGGAGGAGGACCTTATTACTGAATTCAGCGATGTCTTCGCAGATCATCTGGGCGAGTATAAGGGGACCCCAATTTCGTTTAGCCTCGACCCTAAGGTCGCTCCGATCCGTTTAAAGCCCCGTCGAGTTCCGTTCGCCCTTAAGGTCAAGATAGATGAACAACTTGACAAACTAATTAAACAAGGGGTACTGCAACCCATTGATCATTCTCCATGGGAAACTCCTATTGTAACCCCCATTAAACCAGATTGGTCAATCCGAATCTGTGGGGACTACCGGGCCACTCTAAACCACGCCCTCCAGCAGAACGCGTATCCAGTGCCGGTGGTACAGCACCTCCTTCATTCCCTGGGAGGCGGAAAGGTTTTTGCTAAGTTAGATTTAGCTCAAGCCTATCAACAATTGCCCGTGGACGATAAAACAGCCCAAGCTCAAACGATAGTAACACACAGAGGTGCTTTTAAATGTACCCGATTGCAATTCGGGGTAAGTGTAGCCCCGGGAATATTCCAAAGTTTAATGGAACGATTATTGCAGGGAATCAAGGGCGTGGTTCCGTATTTTGATGACATGTTAATTGCAGCTCCTAGTAAAAAAAATTCTACAGAATCATTTAAAATGTGTTCTTAAAAAATTCCAAGAAGCGGGATTGAAAGTAAAAAAGGATAAATGTCATCTGTATACCGACAGTGTTGAATTTCTAGGTTATCGCATTGATAGTCAGGGTATCCACCCTACTGAGAGTAAATTAAGGGCGATAAAAAATGCTCCCAGACCCCGTAACAAAACAGATCTCCAGGAATTTTTAAGCCTTATTAATTTCTATAATGTGTTTTTACCACATAAGGCGACTGTGGCTGAACCGTTACACCGGTTATTAGATAAGAAAGTATTGTGGGTTTGGGGTTACCGGGAGGAAAAAGCGTTTCGAAATGTAAAAGATTTACTTGCATCTGATTCTGTACTTATGCAATATAATGAAACATTACCATTGGTTATAACTTGTAATGCCTCACCGTTTGGGGTGGGCGCTATTTTGAGCCATGTGCTGCCTAATGGAAACGAGGCCCCGTTGCATACTTTTCGAAGACTCTTTCTCAGGCAGAACGTAACTATGGACAAATAGATAAGGAAGCTCTTGCAATTGTGTCAACCGTAAAAAAATTCCATGAGTATGTATATGGAAGGACATTTACCATTGTAACTGACCACAAACCTTTACTGGGGATAATCGCTGGAGACAAACCAACCCCCTATATATTGTCCCCAAGAATGACTTGATGGTCAGAGTTCCTAGCTGCTTATAATTATCGATTGTTACATCGCCTGGGGAAAGCCATTCCCCACGCCGACGCACTCAGCAGAACACCGCTACCAGAAACTCTCGACGATCCGGCACCAACAGTATCGGCGTTACAAATCGAAACGCTCAACTCGCCTCCTATGACCGCTCAAGATATCGCGAGAGAGACCAGACGAGATCACATCCTAGCTCGAGTCCTAGGCTGGGTAGAACGTGGATGGCCATTGGACCAGGTCCCAGATGACTTTGCGCCATTTAAAACAAGACAGACTGAACTTTTTTCACAAAAAGGCTGTGTCATCTGGAGTGATAGAGTCGTTATCCCAGAACGACTCCAAAACTCGCTGTTACAAATTTTGCACGAAGGACATCCCGGGATCGTGCGGATGAAAGCACTCGCACGGAGCTATGCTTGGTGGCCAGGCATGGACCGACACATCGAGCAATGGGTCAAGGCCTACACCAAGTGCCAACAAAACAGCAACGCACCACCAAAAGCTGCACCGACTGAATGGGAGACGCCACGCGGGCCCTGGTCCAGAATCCACCTGGATTTCGCAGGGCCGATTAAAGGACATACATTACTATTGACTGTCGATGCATACTCTAATTGGTTGGAAATTCATCGAATGACCCATACAACCTCCGAAGCTGTCATTAAAGTCCTCAATAGACTCTTTGCAACTCATGGATTGCCGGACGTCCTGGTGTCCGACAACGGACCACAGTTTACAGCGCTAATGTTTGAATAGTACCTTGCTGATAATGGCATCCGCCATGCGCTCACCTCGCCTGCGCATCCTGCTACCAACGGCCGAGCGAAACGCATGGTCCAATTTGTAAAAAAGACTTTGCAAAAAGTGGACTATTATAATATTGAAGAAAAAATAAACCGCATTCTACTTCTACAACACATCACTCCGCACAGCGTAACCGGCAGAACTCTCACAGAACTTCTCATGGGGCGAAAACTCCTTTCCCGCCTCGACCGATTGCACCCTGCTTACAAGCCAGAATAGCCTGTAGGATCCAGCGGACGCTACCGTACCTTCAAGGTAGGTGACCCCGTTTATGCAAGAAATTTATCGGGCGACCCGGTTTGGATTGAAGCAACGATAATACGCGAGACTGGGCCCAAATCCTATATTGTAAAATGTGTTGATGAAAGACTGTGGAAACGACATATTGACCAATTACGGTCATGACTCCTTTCGGCCAGCCAGCAACTCCCCTACGACCAAACTGAGGGGGGGGAAGGAATGGAAGAAGACGACATTCCAGGGAACCTATTCCAAGAGAGCGATGAATCTAGTGAAACTCAGGAAATGGAGCAGGAGGAAGAATCGTACACTCCAAGGGAAATCACACCAGAATGAGAAGCTGAGCCACTACCAAACAACATTTTACCTCAACAGGACTGCACACAGCCAGTCCAAAGAAAATCTAATAGACCCAAAAGACAATCGTCCTATTTGAAGGACTATATAACCACACCATAATTGAGGAGCCAGGGGGAAGGGGTGTTATGTATGTAAATAGTTTAAATAAAAGCAAGCTTGGGGTAAAGTGCAGGGTTCTGGCCCTGCACTTCTGATTGGTTGTTAAGCGGCTCGATCAGATTGGTTGGGTTCAGAGAATCTCATTGGCCCTTAACGAAGGACTCTTATTGGTTCTGGAGCTAGCGTCTTACAGCTCCCTATTGGTTATTTCACATTAAGGTCACCTATATAAGGCAGAGTTGTTGTTGTTCACTCTCTTAAGTCACTATGTAATAAAGAGCTGAAAGTTCACCAACTAAGATTGTCTCCATTCATTTCACCCATGCCTGAAACTATATCAGAATCTGCCTTCCCCATTCACTTTGCTTGCCAGAAGGTCACAAAAGATGGTCATGTGACCTCAGAACACTGCAAGCATCATAAATGTGAGTCAGTTGTCAAGCACCCAAAATGTCAGGCATGTGACCATGGGGATGCTGCAACGGTCATACATGACGGTCATATACAGAGGCACTTTTATCAACCTGGTTGCACCCAACATTTCCACCTTCTTCACCCTCTCCATAGATACCCCAGTGAAGATTATTGCAATCCATATCTGATAGATCTAATCCAGGGGTGTCAAACTTGCGGGGTCATGCCATCATGTGATGTATCATGACTTTCCCCCCTTCACTAAAATGGCAGTGGCCGTGGCCAATGCATGATGCATCCGGGCCACAGGCTGCAAGTTTGACACCTCTGCTCTAATCTACAGTTAAAATACAGAGATCCAGAGATTAGAAAAAGATTAGAAAAAGTAAATGAAATGTGATGCAGTCATGGATAGTTATTCATAGACAGTGGCCATTCACAAAATGATTTTAGGGAAGGACAATAAGATTGTGACAAAAATATCTGACTGTTATCTGCATCTTAACATCGGCCATTGAGAGACCAGATACTGCTGCAAATGTAGTGAGACCCAGTACTTCAGTACTGGTTGTCAAAATACAGTATATGTCAGTAGTCAGAGAAGTAATTTTTTTAGAGTGAGAAGTTTATCCAACAATACATGATTTCTTTTGTTGTGATTGGGGACCTACTGATAAGGTCCTGAGCTGTCCACTTTAATTTCCTCCAACCCACCGTTAACTTTTGCGATTTAGAATTTCAGTACTTCTTATCCTACCAGAATAATTTTGACTTGAACCTGCCAGGAAAATACATATTTAATTTAATACAGAGTATGTAGATTCTTACTTTAGGGCAGCAATTTAAAGGTGGGGAGATACGAAAGTCCAGAGGAAAACCTCGGACAAAAAAAATATGAATTATTAGTTTAACATTATCATATGGTTTTAGAAATCATCTGTTCTTTGGATTCAGTTGTAGAGTAGTATATATCCATACTGCCAGAAGCAAATGCCAAAGGAGAACACTCATTTAGAATCCGCAAAACATAGTCACCGAACTGGTAGTAACACCGGTTGAATCCCACCACTGGTTCTGAGGAATCCCTTCACTCAAACCTGTATATGAATAAGCAGAGTCCCCCCACTAAAAAAAAAAAACATCAGGATCCACAGAGAATGCAAGGGCCAATAGGCAAAGTATCAGAAGAGAACAAACATGAGATTTGTGTCAAGCACCAGGGAAATCAGGGAAATCCAAGCTGTTCAAATGTGTATTAAGGACTTATTGTAAAGTTAAGCTCTCTACAAGAATCTGAACTACTAACTGTCTAGGCTAATTGGTGGTAGATAAGAGTCAATGGAATTCAAGGAAGGAAGGATGAATTTAGATCTCTTGTGGAAGAGACTCAGAACTGATAATACGCTTGACTCCTCCCTCGGGCTCACCCTGGTCACCTCCTACAATTTGGAGACTAAGGAAAGAGAAGAGGAGTGAGGAAGTATTGTAACAGATTGTTTTCTACTGCAACTAAACTTTATTAAATCACAGAAATTGAGCCAGCATCTGTAGAAATGGAGTACTAATAGTTTAGGGACTGTGGTGCTAATACAAACATTTCTATTGTTCTTTTTGTTTTTTATTTTCCAACCAATATTTGGATTCAGTAGAGCTTCTACTTTTTCAACCTCAGATATATTACTATTATTATTTATTTGTCGTATGGCACATTTACATCACATTTCAATAAAAGACACGAGAGATTAAAAATACAAAATAGGAAATATAAAATCTATAATGTTATAAACACATGTCTAGAATAATATAAAATTTATAATGTTATAAACACATGTCTAGATTACAGATATAATTTCTTGCTCCTTTTGTCACAGCCAGGAAATCAGCAAATTCTCCAGTATAGGCTCTATTTTGCCACTAAATATTGGATAGGTTTTTTTTCGGCCCCACAGTCACAATTCACTGGTTGTATTTAGCCGCACTTATAGAGGGCGTCTGCACATCTACCATGGAAGCAAGTGGAATTCAGTTCATTGTTGTCCATATTGCACTGAACTGGTCAAATCAGCCTCACATAATTTCTCCTTTTAAGAAGTAGTCATTATGCTAACATCAATCAAGACCACTTCCAGTACAACAGATGTTACAGGGCTCTGATTGTGTCCCAAATATCATGATTTTCCAGGAAATATATAGTGTAGTAGTCTTCCCTTTGTTTTCTACACTGCTATGCACATGCAAGTGGCTGCCACCACACTAGTGGTGGGATTCAATTTTTTTTTTTTTTAAACAAATTTTATTAATTTTTTACAGAAAACACAATACACAAACATACAAAACACAAAACATAAACAAAACTAAAAGATCTTTTCTGAAGTTTGTCTGATCCCGGGTTAAAACTCTTCACACAGACACAAATTCAAACATCATATTCACTTTGTATATCCTTCCATATCTTATTATCATTTGCATTTTTATATATATATATATAATCCATTTTTATCGATTTTATAAAAACAATGCACAAAAAATCAAGGCATAACAGCTTATAAATTCTTTTCTAGGAAAAAATAATAATAAAAAACCAATAGAACATAACAATTCCAAATTATAGTATCAATACTTTATCTATTTAACTTCATATCTTATCCCTACTTCTCCTTTTCATCCAAATTATTTCTTGTTAATTAAAATTTTATTGCCTTTTATCAATATACAAAATCCAAAAAAAAAAACCCATAACAAAACCTTTATATATCCTTTCATATCTTATTACCATTTTCAATAACATTCTTTGTCTGTTCTATTTCCAACTATCCATTCATCTTTTTTCTTTTACTATACTTCTCCTATCCACCAATTGGAGTAACGTCTATCACTCATTACCCTAACTTAAAAGTACTTCGTATAACAAAATTTATTATGTAATTTTAGAATCTTTTAAACAGAATCCCAAGAAAAATTGTTATACGAAGTACTTTTAAGTTAGGGTAATGAGTTATAGACGTTACTCCAATTGGTGGATAGGGATTCAATTTTTTTTACTACCAGTTCTGTGGGCGTGGCTTGGTTGGTGTGGCAAGGGAAGGATACTGTAAAATCTCCAGTCAGAGGTGGTATTTGCAGGTTCTCCAAACTACTCAGAATTTCTGCTACCGGTTCTCCAGAACTGGTCAGAACCTGCTGAATACCATCACTGCACCACACCATGTGTTCGTTTTGACCAATATGACCTCCACCTTCAGTCGATACTGATTAATCAGCTGTCATTCACCAGGCCTTTTTGTCCACAGGAGGAACAGTAGAACCTCTGGTCACTAACGCTTCTGACCATGACCAATTCGGGTTCCAACCAAAAAAAGCACTTTTTTGGGGAGTGGCCATTTCTCCTTCTGAGCCATTTTTTTTGTAAGTGCCAAATTTCCAAAGTTAGATTCAAGTCATGACCAAATCAGGTTGCGACCCAAGTTATAGAACGAATTATGGTCGTGACCAGAGATTCTACTGGATTTGATTCCCTCCAACCTGCCATGACAGCATAAAGCTATACTGGGTAGGGTCAGAAGTGGTATTCAGCAGGTTCTGACCAGTTCTGGAGAACCACTAGTGGAAATTTTGAGTACTTTGGAGAACCGGAAAATGCCACCTCTATTCTCTGCCTCCTGAATCCCAGCTGATTGACTGGGTCTTCATTGTTGCCCTGCAAAGGAGAATGGAGCTGGAAAGCAGGTTGGTGGGGTGGGGAAGGAATGGGGATTTTGCAGTAACCTTCCCCTGGAGTGGGGTGGGAGTAGAGATTTTACAGTATCCTTCCCATGCCACACCCACCAAACAACACCACACCCACATAACTGGTAATAAATTTTTTTGAATCCCACCACTGGGTAGGGCCCCCAATCTGCCACCTGGGGATGCATTCTGTCAGGGTTCCAGGCTCCCCCTAAAAGCAAATTCTTCCCCAGAGGAAAGAAAATGCTTTTCTCCAAGGAAAAAAATGAAAGCAAATGAGGTCCAGGCAAAAGAAGAATATTACGGCTTCAAAACCTAAAGGACTGGTTTGGACAAAACTCAACAGCACTTTTTTGTGTGGCTGTTGATAACAATAGGATCGCCAGCATGATCAGCAATGTCCGATGATGGATATGGTACAAGAAGAAGAAGATTGTGCCCCATCATCCAACTCCAACAAGAAGGCCAAAAAGAGCGGGGAAATGTGAGAGGATCAAACCAGGATCCTAACACTCGTAAATAATTCTTTGGATGCAGGTTTCCGGTTTCGCGTGGCTTCGGGGCAGCAGGAATTCGCGACAGCTCGCGATTCCTGCTGTGCTAGCCGCCGAGGTACCCCCGATCCAGATGGGTCAGGGGGATATGGCTGCCCTGTAGGGACAGCTGAAGAGAGAGGGGAGTCGGACAGGGGGTTGGGGGTGTCGCAGGCCCCCTCCTCCTCCAGAAAAACCCCTTTTTCCCAAGGCGGTGGAGCGGCAGTCAGCAATGGCCGCCACGAAGAAGCCAGCAACCAGGTAAGATTGCGCTGGAGGAAGTAAGAAGAGTGAAAGTGCTGTCTGAGCCGGGTCAAGTAACATCTTTCAAATTGGTTGGAACTGAGCTGTTTGAATTGCTGGAGGATACATTGTATCCCTAAGAAGATTGAAAGCGGCGGAGAAGCTCTTAAAGGGATTTTTTTTTTTCTTCATTCTCCCACCCCATGGAAACAGCAGATATGTTTGGACATATTGGACATTGAAAGTGAATTGTTTTGAGAGTTGAAGCTAAGGGACAAAAGGATTTTTGGACATTGAAAAACTTAAGAAATTGAAAAACCCTTGTTGGAGGTATGGATTTCTGATTATTTAAAATTGATATTGCAAGTGGGAAGGGAGAGGAAAAAAAATTGGAGCAGAAGCTGAAAAAGGAGGAGATTGCCTAGAATCCCAAAGAAAGGTATATGGTAATTGGACCTCTTTGATTAAACATTAACCCCAGAAAGAGAAAGAGAAGAAGGAAGAAAAGTATTAATTTTTGGAACTTTTTTTTTGAATTATTTTTGATTAAAAATACTTGTGGTTGTTTTGGGAAAAGTTTCTCTTTTCATAATGGCATCGCTTGTGGATGAACTAAAGACTGAATATCAAAAATATAAAAAGGAAGATACTTTGGGCACTTTGTTTCAATTCTTAGAAATGGCGTTATGTACTTATGAAAAGTTGACTACGCAGCAGATGGACTGGGACAAAGAAGAAGAGGAAGAAGAAGCCATCTTTGATGAACAATGGGTTCTTTCCGGGGAGGAGGAGAAAAAGGATAAGAAAAAGGGGATTTTAAGAATTATAAAAACAACCAAAGAAGAGAAAAATGAGCGGAAAGGTGGAGGCAAGGTTAGAAAGCAAAGGAAAAGGAGTAAGAAAAGGGAGGAGGAAAGACAAAGGGGTAAAAAGGGCAAGGAGAAGAATAAGCAAGAGAGAAAGGGGGGGGAGAAGCCTTAATGGGGGGAAGCAAGATCTAAAGAAAAAAAGTTTATTCAGAGACAATGGGTGAATTTAATTTAGGATAAAAGAGGGATTCTGGAGGGTACATAAGATTGTGTTTTTTATATGTGTATTGAGAGTATAAAATTCATTGTGTAATTTTAGAATCTTTTAAACAGAATCCCAAGAAAAATTGTTATATGAAGTACTTTTAAGTTAGGGTAATGAGTTATAGACGTTACTCCAATTGGTGTATAGGAGAAGTATAATAAAAGAAAAAAGATGAATGGATAGTTGGAAATAGAACAGACAAAGAATATTATTGAAAATGGTAATAAGATATGAAAGGATATATAAAGGTTTTGTTATGCTTTTTTTTTTTTTTTTTTGGATGTTGTATATTGAAAAAAGGCAAAAAAAATTTTTTTTTTAATTAATAAGAAATAATTTGGATGAAAAGGAGAAGTTGGGATAAGATATGAAGTTAAATAGACAAAGTATTGATACTATAATTTGGGATTGTTATGTTTTATTGGTTTTCTTCTTTTATTATTTTTTCTTAGAAAAGAACTTATAAGCTGTTATGCCTTGTGCATTGTTTATATAAAATTGATAAAAATGGTTTATATATATAATATAAAAAAGAAAATGATAATAAGATATGGAAGGATATATAAAGTGAATATGATGTTTGAATTTGTGTCTGTGCGAAGAGTTTCAACCCGGGATCAGACAACCTTCAGAAAAGATCTTTTAGTTTTGTTTCTCTGTAAAATTAATAAAATTTGTTTTAAAAAAATAATAATAATTCTTTGGATGCTCTGGGGAGCTTAGATAACCAATCATATGTCCAGGGGTGGGATTCTAATGGTTTGTACCGGTTCAGTAGAACCAGTTGTTTTAATTCTGCACAAGTCAGAGAACCAGCAAATCCTGCCCCTGGCTGGCCCTTCCCCTCTCTGCCTACCCCTCCCCACCCAGTCAATCCTTACAGTATTTCTTTTTTTTTTTCTTCCTGACGATCAGCTGTTCCAATGATCAGCTGTGCCGGCATTCCCCTTGCTGTCTTACTGCTTTGCCAAGGAGGCTTCCCTGAGGCCCGGGAGGCAAAAAGGGCATGCGGGCAGGTGCTGCGTGGGCCCCACACACTCTGTTTTTTGCCTACTGGGTCTCGGGGAAGCCTCCTGGGAGCAAAAATGGCCTCCCAGGACGCTTCCCTGAGGCCCAGGAGGCAAACCCCCCTCCCCCCACAAAGCATGGGGGGGTGCAAAAAGAAGAAGAAGAAGCCACAGCCACCCAGTCACATGGCCTAGCCACACCCACCTAGCCATGCCCACAGAACCAGTAGTAAAAATATTTGCATCCCACCCCTGCTACATTTTATAAAACCTTGATTGCAGCTTTTCTTCATAGTGTGAATGAATCCATGAGCTCTCCTAGAGCCTGACAGAACAAAAATCCCTTTCTGCGGTAATTAGGTGAGGTGACATTAGATTTAATTAATGAGCAGACAGGCAACATTGGCTAAGAGAGCTACAAGCAGAAGTTCTAGACGCATATTGTAAGGTTACTGGATAACAATCAGAAGCAGCAACATAATTATCTCTCTACATAAAGAACTTGAAGGATAGGACAGTGAGATTATTCCTCTTACAGAAGGTGAAATAGCGACTTGCTTAAATACGGCCAGTGAATCTATAGCGGCAGAGATAAAATTTGAACCGGAGATCCCCACCATCTTAATTCCTGTTCTCAGCCTTGAGTTAGCAATTGAGAAGCTGAGGGATGCTGAAATTGGGAGCTTGGAGGAAATGTTTAATAGACCCAATCAATGCTTATTCAGAGAACTTAATTTCACTGCCAATTCCTTCCCTAAGACCTTCAGCCTTGAACAGACAGCCATATAACCCTTCAATTCAAATCCAACCAGTCTTCAATTTTCCCCCCCTTTTTTGTAAGTATTAAATTTTAAGTTTTTGCATGAATGATGCACTACTTTGGGTACACTCAGTTATTGCTTTAACGTTTGTACCCTGCTGGTCATTGACTACAATTAAATACTTTTGAATAATTCAATTATTTGGGGGGGGGGGTGCCTTCTCTAAATTCTGAAGGAATAACTTTGCCAACTAGGGAAAGAATGTTGCAAATTGGTTTTCAGCCCCAGACACATCTAGGATAATATCCTGATATTATTTATCCACAGTGTGAGTGGTTGCTCAGTTCCTGTTCACTTTTATGATTCCATTCACTGCTAAATATCTATGCAGATTCTCAATCATCCAGGTCATGGCTGTCCCAAAAGTGCTTTCGCAAAAGGCAACTGGATTTGGGGGTGGTTTCTTTGAAAACATTTCGCTTCTCATCCAAGAACCTGATTCAATTCTTCTGTTAAAATTGAAGGAGCTTCTTGGAGGAGAAGAGAACCATTTTCAAACCAAAAACTCCAAACAGTACAGAGGCCTTTTGGAAAAGACTCCTCTGGGACTAAAGCAAGCTGCAAGAAATTAGCTCATCCCATTATAAAATAAAACTATGAATCTCTGGCTATTTGATAAATGTATCGGCCACACTGATAAAGTTAATAGAATAAGCCTCCTCTGTTACCTTTGTTTATAGCAGAATTATCCCATTCTTTTCCCATCTTCATTTTCAACATGAAAAATATATATTTTAGACTTAAATGTAATTTTTGTCCTTCTTATCACCAGACTGTACCTCAAAACAAAGCAGTAAGCATTGCAAGTGAAAAGATCTGGCATGATAAGGCTCTTTTAGTGATGAAACAGACAGCCTTACAAAAATGCACAATTGCATCTTTTTCAATAAAAAAAGCTTACAAAAGCTATGAATGTTTGATAACTGTGATCTATAAGTAAATTATGTAGAATAATGCTTACTTTACACAATAGGTTGGCTTGGAAGCCCAATATAAAAATGATGAATGTTATATAATAAAAGTCTCTGATGCAGCTATAATATTTATTGCTGAAAAGCAACAATTTTTAGAAAAACTGTAGATTAGTTATTACTTCCTGAGTAAAATTTTCAAGAGGGATGACTTTAGAAAAAATGACAAATTCCATTAGTAGCTTCTATTCATCAGTTTTTTAAAAAATGAGATTATTTTTATTTTATGAACTCTTCATTACTTCATCAATGTTGCTCGGTTAGAGAAAGCATGGAAACATTAAGCAATCATCGCTAAATCAGAAATTCAGGAGCAAAAAAACCCACAGAGAAATGGTACACAATCCCTAACAGTTAGGTATAGATTGAAAAAGTTAATTCTGGGCAGATTGAACATAAATCGAAACCAGCACTTATTTAATCTCTCACATCCCCAAATCATCTCAATCATGCACATTCAACATTCCAAAAATGTGTATTTGAACATTTCTGATTGGCACGTCTTCCCTCTAACAACTGTCTCTGATTTTAGCAGTTATCAGGACTGAATTCCTGCTGCAGACATCATGCCCATCTGTGGGGGAATGAAGGGA
Source organism: Hydrophis major (assembly GCA_033807585.1). Taxonomy (NCBI): domain Eukaryota; kingdom Metazoa; phylum Chordata; class Lepidosauria; order Squamata; family Elapidae; genus Hydrophis; species Hydrophis major. The sequence continues at coordinate 257,602,848 of CM066329.1, read as the reverse complement.
TGGTTAAGGAAGCCATGTGACCTTAAGGGCATGGTCAAAAATACAGCCTTGCTGTTTAATATATGGAGCCCTCCCCATGTTGCTGGATTAATTCAGGGAAGGGAAACCACCATCTCTTGCAATTTTGTTTTTTTTTTCATTCCATCTTGTTTTTTGTGACTTTCTGGAGTATTAGGTATGTTTGCCGCTTTGAGTAGTTTGGCAGGATATAAATAAAATAAATAAATGGAACTCAACAATTCAAAACGCAATGAAATTGAGTGACTGGTTAGCCATTAGGCAGAGGAACAAATGCCCTATATAGAATCTCTAATATCAAACCCAAATGCCTCACTGATTTACAAAATCCAAGTGCTTATTGCACACCGACTGGCATTTGCTATCAAAAACTTGGAGCCAAGGTCTGCAGACATTCTCCAGGATCCAAGAATGAGGCAGGAGGTAGGGACCAACAACAAATGCTTGATCTCCCTTCTTTTGGAATAATCAATCTGGTGGTTCCTGAAACTAAGTTCTTCAAGTCTCTTTCAACCCACCAAAGTGAACTATGCCTGTTGTCTGCCCTTCCTTCATATCAAAATTCCCTGGTTGCATTCAGACTTCCTATGTAATCTTATCATCCACAGAATGCCATTCAGATACCTAACCATTCAATCCATCAATCCAGCATATTTCCACTACCTTTATACATACACCCAGAATTCTAGAGGGGGAGGGGTTTTCTGTCAAGGACATCATCCCAATGATGCATCCTACTAGATCCCTCCCCCTTGCTACAAGTGAGAGTTCAACTCAAGCCATCTCCCATACAAAACAGCCATTTTCCTACCCTCAGCCTCATTAGTATCACAACCCCATTGTGGAGCCAGTCTATAAATGGAATCCCCAGAGGAATCCATCCACCTGGCCCACTGTATCTTCATATCCCAGGCTTCTGAAATAATCTTCAAATCCATCAGAACCATCCAGTCCAATAATGAGACCCTCTTTCCTAAGACCTCCAGGCAAATGACAATGACGTGAAATGCCCCAAGAGTAGTCTCCGCTCTCAACAATTTCTTAACCTCTACCTGATTCATGGGGATGACTGGGACTTCAGGAAATTTCATCCAATAAGCCATTACTTTAGTGTTATCAAATGGACTGTGAGAATAACCATGGGAATAGGACAAAGAGGAGGCAATGTTCAGACAAGAGATTTCTCAGCCCACACGAGGAATGGAGGCAGCAGTCGGATTCAAATTTTTTTACTATTGGTTCTGTGGGTGTGACTTGGTGGGTGTGGTGTGGCTTGGTGGGAGTGGCAGGGGGAAGGATACTGCAAAATCCCCATTCCCTCCCCACTCCTGGGGGAAGGATACTGCACAATCCCCATTCCCTCCGCACCCCACTAACCTGCTTTCCAGCTCCGTTCTCCTGTGCAGGGCAACAAAAGAAGACCCAGCCAATCAGCTGGGACTTGGGAGGCAGAGACTAGATGGGGGTGTGGCCAATCAGAGGTGGTATTTGCCAGTTCTCCAAACTACTCAAAATTTCCACTACCGGTTCTCCAGAACTGATCAGAACCTGCAGAATACTACCTCTGGATGGAGGTAAAGAAAGCATCTCAGAAGGGACCTTCCCTAATTCTCTGGAACAGGGGTCACCAACCTTTTGGACCTCAGGGACCACCAGACTCATAATTTTAAATCCTGCGGACTAGAGACCCTGGGAAAATCCCCCAAAAAGTCTGCAGAAAAATTCCCCACCCCGTTCTCCTACCAATTGATCATTCTTTATTTGGGATCACAGGATACTGTCTCCCACTCTGTTCTCAGGGGGAGGGAGAGAGAAAGACTTTTGGCTTCATGCAAGGAAAGCAGCAGAAGCAGCAAAAGTCTTTCTTTCTCTCCCCCAAACTCCGCCAGAAATGAGTCTTTCTGAGATTTGCAGCCTCTTAGAGCAGGATGCCTTGCAGGGTTCCAAAGACTCATTTCTGGTGGAGTTTGGGGGAGAAAAAGACTTTTGCTGCTTTCCTTATGTGCAGCCCAAAAACAAAAGAAGAAGCAGCCCAGTGGCCAGGTGAGGCGTGTGGGGCAAGTGGGGCAAATCCACCCCCTCCACTCTTTCCCCCCTTCCCTCACTATCTCGTGTTGTTTGCAATGCAAGCGATGCAAGCCTTGTGTTCTTGCGCAGCCTGGATTAATTGCTTTGGGGGCAGTGCTTTGGGGGGTGCTTTGGGGTAACATTTCTCAAGGACCACCAGTGGTCCACAGCCCACTGGTTGGCGACCACTGCTCTGGAAAATAAAGGCAAGGGAGGAGAGAAGTGCTTTCAGACTTGCAAGATTCACTTACTGTAACATAATAAAAGTAGTTGTCATGATTTTGGTTTCTTGGCTGAACTACCTCGAAGGACCTCAATCTTCTGCCCTCTGATCTTGGTCCAGGTAATAATAGTAGTTGCCTTATCTGGGGGAGTTCCAGCAGTTTGACTGCAGTCTGATCAACCAAACATTCCTTCTGGTTGCTGATTGTTCTGTGGTTGCTCTGTCACCTGGACCAACCAACTCTATAGAAAACTAGGTTCTGGAAGGCTGTAATAAAACTCTGCTTGGTGAGGCATGATAAATCAGCTTCCCATCCTCTTCCTTCCTGGACTCTTTCTTCCACATCTCCAATATCTCTCCAAGATGTTAGTCTTCCGAATGCAATCTCAACTCATTCCTGCCAGGAAACTATTCCATTCGCTCCCTTTTTTTATCCTAACTTTATACCCAAAGCCAAAACATTCAACCCAACCTTTTATTTCTCTGTCATCTCAGCAACACCTTCACCTCCTAACTGGCTCCTACAGTAGCCACCATACAAAAACCGATCTTAGCAGTAGCAGCAGCAATAGCGGCCAAGATTTTCTCTCCATGAAAAATGTTATTTGCACAGTCAGATACAGTAAGTAGAGTCAACTTCATTGCCTATCGATTTCCTGTAAGACTATTTGCACAAGATAGTAAGCGGGCAACCTTGACTTTCTAACCAATTTTCTACTTTAACAGTTGGAAAGCCATCAGCAACCGCTCCCTCCTGCATTTCTGTAGTAGTAGAAGGTCAGATGTGAAGCTTAAGAGCTCTGCTCTGCTCTGCCCTGTCTATTGCTTTTCAACATGTTTTAATATGTTCTGCCCTGCCTTTTAAGTTTAACCCTCAGATGAAGGAAAAAGGACTCGAGGAATTGCTTGGAAACCCGTACTTGATTTTGGTTTGCTTCTTTGAAATTTTCTCCTTGAGCTTATAGCACGATCTGGTCTCTGCCTAACTGGGAAATATACCCTTGAAAATATGTATCTGGCTTTTCTGCCTTGATTTTTAAAAACCTTATTTTTTTTCTCAGCTGTAATCTCATTGGGGAGATTTTCCTTGGATTCCCTAAAGCAGGAAGCAACTCTGAACTTTAAGCCAAGATGTACAAACATTGTCAGATATGCTTACTATTATTATTATTTTTTTTTCAGATGAGCTCTGGAGCACTTGCTGAGAGGTGGAGGGAGGAGGGAGAGGTGACGAACATACCACATTTGCCCTATAAAATCACTCTGGAATCCCTGCGTCTGAAATCCAGAATGACGGAAACCATGGCCAATCTGGAATGGTTTGGCAAATGATCCAGAATGTAGTGCGTGTCTTCAGGTTTGAAACAAAGCCACCTTTCCTTTCGCTGTGCACTTCTCTTAATAACAGCCCTAATTATTAATTGCAGCCATTTGGCTTCCGCCACTTGCCAAGTGCAGAGTTGACAAAGGGAAAAGGATGCTTTGTATTCCAAAAGATCTGTTTAGACCTATGCTAATGAGTGCAGGTTTTATCCATTAATTATACGCATACGATTAATCAGTTCCGACTTCTCTATTTGGATGGGAACTCCAACATTTAGCATCGTTTCCTGTCTCTCACTTTGCAGGTTTGGGGAGGAGATTTCTAGAAGCACAGATTGTTCTGAATCTGTGCCCTTCTGCAGAGGACTTGTTTGGATTTGATTGCTTACACTTTGTAATGCCATTGTTTGAACAAGGCTTTTGAAAGTATCAGCCTCAGGGCACAGCTGCAAAATTCATCCAGGATTCAACGTTGCCAGTTGTGGCCATGCTAGAAGACATTGACTGAGCCACAGGAGCAGATGCCATGTGCTGTAAGCATCTTAAACTGTCTCAGTGGAATGGAATAACACCTCATTTTTATTTTATTTTTTTAAGATTTATAATGCCTCTCAACTCAGACAGTGTGATTCTGAGCGACACACAGCCTAAGCACACAATAATAATCATAAAAAATGAAGAAGCTAAAGTGCTCTGGAAATTTAGAATTCAAACCGACAGGCATCTGCCACTTAACACATTACTTAACAATTCTTGATAAGAAAGACAAAAAAAAAAAATCTGGATAATAGACAGGGCAGTACCTGGAGAAAGCAGAATAAAAGAGAAAGAATCAGTCAAAATATAAAGACTTGCAAATAGAAATAGAACCACTGTTGCAAAAGAAGGCAAAGGTACTACCAATACAAATAGCTCCTTAGGTGCAATCCCAAAACCACTGAAGTACCATCAGCATTGACAAATTCATCATCAGTAAATTGCAAAAGGCTGCTTCACTTGGAACAGCTTACATCCTGCGACAAGATCTGTAACACCACCAAACATCCACATCTACCTATCTGGGGACTCAATTAGGTGGATAATAATGCTAACTCCAGTCTGAACATCTATCTGGCTGACTGTGTGATGAACAACAACAACAATAACAGCAACAACAACAACCAGCCAATATATTGATATAAAAGCTAAAATGTAAAATGGCAACCAAGTACAGAACACAGCAAACCTCAGGCTCCCACTCCAAGTGACCGCTAATGCCTGGTCCCCCAAAGGGGACCTTTCCAAAGGCAAAGAAAGTTGAGGCTTTTGTATATCTGGGAATGGGGGATTGTTTAAGAAAGCAGGAGCACAAAAATAAAGGTCACTCTTCCTAAGTCCCACAAGATGACAAGACCTAAAAGAAGGAATCTGGAGCATGCTTTCTCTGTGGGAGAATGTGGAGCAAGCAGATGTCCGAGGAAGAAGGCAGTCCCTCAAATAAACTGGTCCTATATCATAGGATTTTAAAAAATAACCACTGGTATCTCCAGTTACATCCAGAAGCTTATCAGAAGCCAGTGCAACTTGCAGAGTAGCAACATTGATATAGTTTCAGGCATGGGTGAAATGAATGGAGACAATTTAGTTGGTGAACTTTCAGCTCTTTATTACATAGTGACTTGAGAGCTTGAACAACAACAACTCTGCCTTATATAGGAAACCTTAATGTGAAATAACCAATGTAAGACGCTAGATCCAGAACCAATAAGAGTCCTTCGTTAAGGGCCAATCGGATTCTCTGAACCCAACCAATCTGATCGAGCCGCTTAACACCCAATCAGAAGTGCAGGGCCAGAACCCTGCACTTTACCCCAAGCTTGCTTTTATTTAAACTATTTACATACATAACACCCCTTCCCCCTGGCTCCTCAATTATGGTGTGGTTATATAGTCCTTCAAATAGGACGATTGTCTTTTGGGTCTTTTAGATTTTCTTTGGACTGGCTGTGTGCAGTCCTGTTGAGGTAAAATGTTGTTTGGCAGTGGCTCAGCTTCTCGTTCTGGTGTGATTTCCCTTGGAGTGTACGATTCTTCCTCCTGCTCCATTTCCTGAGTTTCACTAGATTCATCGCTCTCTTGGAACAGGTTCCCTGGAATGTCATCTTCTTCCATTCCTTCCCCCCCCTCAGTTTGGTCGTAAGGGAGTTGCTGGCTGGCCGAAAGGAGTCGTGACTGTAATTGGTCAATATGTCGTTTCCACAGTCTTTCAACAATACATCTTACAATATAGGATTTGGGCCCAGTCTCGCGTATTATCGTTGCTTCAATCCAAACTGGGTCGCCCGATAAATTTCTTGCATAAACGGGGTCACCTACCTTGAAGGTACGGTAGCGTCCGCTAGATCCTGCAGGCTTTTCTGGCTCGTAAGCAGGGTGCAGTCGGTCGAGGCGGGAACGGAGTTTTCGCCCCATGAGAAGTTCTGCAGGAGTTCTGCCGGTTACGCTGTGCGGAGTGATGTGTTGTAGAAGTAGAATGCGGTTTATTTTTTCATCAATATTATCATAGTCCACTTTTTGCAAGGTCTTTTTTACAAATTGGACCATGCGTTCCACTCGGCCGTTGGTAGCAGGATGCACCGGCGAGGTGAGCGCATGGCGGATGCCATTATCAGCAAGGTACTGTTCAAACATCAGCGCTGTAATCTGTGGTCCGTTGTCGGACACCAGGACATCCGGAAATCCATGAGTTGCAAAGAGTCTATTGAGGACTTTAATGACAGCTTCGGAGGTTGTATGGGTCATGTGGTGAATTTCCAACCAAATTAGAATGCATATTAGAATATGCATCGACAGTCAATAGTAATGTATGTCCTTTAATCGGCCCTGCGAAATCCAGGTGGATTCTGGACCAGGGCCCGCGTGGCGTCTCCCATTCAGTCGGTGCAGCTTTTGGCAGTGCATTGCTGTTTTGTTGGCACTTGGTGCAGGCCTTGACCCATTGCTCGATGTGTCGGTCCATGCCTGGCCACCAAGCGTAGCTCCGTGTGAGTGCTTTCATCCGCACGATCCCGGGATGTCCTTCGTGCAAAATTTGTAACAGCGAGTTTTGGAGTCGTTCTGGAACGATGACTCTATTGCCCCAGATTCTCTATTGCCTTTTTGTGAAAAAAGTTCAGTCTCCCTTGTTTTAAATGGCGCGAAGTCATCTGGGACCTGGTCCAATGGCCATCCACGTTCTACCCAGCCTAGGACTCGAGCTAGGGTGTGATCTCGTCTGGTCTCTTTCGCGATATCTCGAGCGGTCATAGGAGGCGAGTTGAGTGTCTTGATTTGTAACGCCGATACTGTTGGTGCTGGATCTTCGAGAGTTTTTGATAGCGGTGCTCTGCTGAGTGTGTTGGCGTGGGGAATGGCTTTCCCCGGGCGATGTAACAATCGATAATTATAAGCAGCTAGGAACTTTGACCATCGAGTCATTCTTGGGGACAATATATAGGGGGTTGGTTTGTCCCCAGCGATTATCCCCAGTAAAGGTTTGTGGTCAGTTACAATGGTAAATGTCCTTCCATATACATACTCATGGAATTTTTTTACGGCTGACACAATTGCAAGAGCTTCCTTATCTATTTGTCCATAGTTACGTTCTGCCTGAGAAAGAGTCTTCGAAAAGTATGCAATGGGGGCCTCGTTTCCATTAGGCAGCACATGGCTCAAAATAGCGCCCACCCCAAACGGTGAGGCATCACAAGTTATAACCAATGGTAATGTTTCATTATATTGCATAAGTACAGAATCAGATGTAAGTAAATCTTTTACATTTCGAAACGCTTTTTCCTCCCGGTAACCCCAAACCCACAATACTTTCTTATCTAATAACCGGTGTAACGGTTCAGCCACAGTCGCCTGATGTGGTAAAAACACATTATAGAAATTAATAAGGCCTAAAAATGCCTGGAGATCTGTTTTGTTACGGGGTCTGGGAGCATTTTTTATCGCCCTTAATTTACTCTCAGTAGGGTGGATACCCTGACTATCAATGCGATAACCTAGAAATTCAACACTGTTGGTATACAGATGACATTTATCCTTTTTTACTTTCAATCCCGCTTCTTGGAATTTTTTAAGAACACATTTTAAACGATTCTGTAGAATTTTTTTACTAGGAGCTGCAATTAACACGTCATCAAAATACGGAACCACGCCCTTGATTCCCTGCAATAATCGTTCCATTAAACTTTGGAATATTCCCGGGGCTACACTTACCCCAAATTGCAATCGGGTACATTTAAAAGCACCTCTGTGCGTTACTATCATTTGAGCTTGGGCTGTTTTATCGTCCACGGGCAATTGTTGATAGGCTTGAGCTAAATCTAACTTAGCAAAAACCTTTCCGCCTCCCAGGAAATGAAGGAGGTGCTGTACCACCGGCACTGGATACGCGTTCTGCTGGAGGGCGTGGTTTAGAGTGGCCCGGTAGTCCCCACAGATTCGGATTGACCCATCTGGCTTAATGGGGGTTATAATAGGAGTTTCCCATGGAGAATGATCAATGGGTTGCAGTACCCCTTGTTTAATTAGTTTGTCAAGTTGTTCATCTATCTTGACCTTAAGGGCGAACGGAACTCGACGGGGCTTTAAACGGATCGGGGCGACCTTAGGGTCGAGGCTAAACGAAATTGGGGTCCCCTTATACTCACCCAGATGATCTGCGAAGACATCGCTGAATTCAGTAATAAGGTCCTCCTCCCACTCGCAATCACCGACTCGGTTCACGCCGGCTACTTCGATGCCGAGTGGTGCGAACCATTGGAGGCCCAACAAACTAGGCCTGTCCCTATCGATGATCATTAGAGGTAAGTATGCCGTATGCTTTTTAAACGAGACGCGTACTCGACAAGATCCAACCACAGGGATCCGATTCCCTTGGTAGTCTTTAAGGATGAGACGTTGCATTCGAAGGTCTTGGCGTTGGATGGTAGGAATGAGTTGCTTTAATGTCTTCCACGACACCATTGAGAGGGACGATCCAGAATCGACTTCCATGTGGCAAGGTTGGTTCTCTATGGCTACTGTGACTCGAATCTTCTTAGTGTCCATGGCTGAGGCGTGACCTATAGTGATAGTATGGTGGGCCTCTTCTTTCTGCAACGCTCGATATCTGTAGGAGTGGTTTGCTGGATCTCACCTTACAGGACGGTTTCCTGCCGATTGGCGAGAGCTGGTTCCCCTTAAGGCCTGACTTGGTCCTGGTAAACTGCGACAGACTCGACTGATATGGCCTCGTTTTCTGCACTCATGACAGATCGCATCACGGAATTTGCAGTCTGCCCTGGGATGGTTTGCCCCGCAATCAGCGCAAGGGCGTGAGGGTTTAGAGCGAGGGTCCCGGTCAAACCGCAGTCGATGGACCCCTTCTTCATCGCTGTCTGACGACGAAGAGAGGTCCTCGTGGTGCGTCGTAACAAGCTGCTCTTCTGACTTGGATAAAAGGTCGCCTGTCTGTGGGGTCGTTGGGTTTCGGCTTCGCCGTAGTTGCGCCGCGGACTTTTTGGTCGCCTCAGCAGCAGTGGCTTCGGCGATGGCGTCAGCAAGGTCGATGTCGCCTTTCACCATCAGCTTGCTTTGCACGCCTAGCGCATCTAATCCCAGAATTAAGCGGTCTCTCAGTGCTTCATCTAAGTTTGCAAACCTGCAGAGGTCTCCCAAGTGTCGGAGGTCTGCCACAAAGTCAGCCGCACTCTCTCCTTTTCGCTGGCTTCTTTGATAGAATTCGTGGCGTCTCACGAGTGTAGGTACGGTTGGCACGTAATGGTCTCTCAGGAGAGGTTCGAGGTCGTCCCAGCTCATTGCTTTAACTTCTCGAGGTTTCGCGAGTGCCTTTGCCATTTTAAAGACAGCCGGGCCGCAGTACGTCAGGAACAGTGCCCGCTTCTTGGCTGGTGTGGTGTCCTACAGGTTGTTTGTTTCAAGGAACATTTGGAAGCGATCCATGTAGGATTCCCAATCCTCTTGGTTCGGATCGAACGGAGCGGGTGGTATGATGCCGCTGGACATGGTTTCCGTTGGTGGCGTCGTCTTGGCACGTGCTCTGTTTTTCTTCCTGGTTCCTTAAGATCAGATGTCTCCAAATCCCACCCTCGTCGCCAGTGATATAGTTTCAGGCATGGGTGAAATGAATGGAGACAATCTTAGTTGGTGAACTTTCAGCTCTTTATTACATAGTGACTTGAGAGCTTGAACAACAACAACTCTGCCTTATATAGGTGACCTTAATGTGAAATAACCAATAGGGAGCTGTAAGACGCTAGCTCCAGAACCAATAAGAGTCCTTCGTTCAGGGCCAATCGGATTCTCTGGACCCAACCAATCCGATCGAGCCGCTTAACACCCAATCAGAAGTGCAGGGCCAGAACCCTGCACTTTACCCCAAGCTTGCTTTTATTTAAACTATTTACATACATAACAAACATCATGTGGGCATAACAAGATGTACCCATAATTATCTGCACTGCTGCATCTGGATCAACTGACATTTCTAGTTTCAGGGGCAGCCCCATGTAGAGCATGTTGCAAGAGTCCAGTTGAGAGGTGACAAGGCAGGAGTATCCATGAGCAAGACCAGGAATGGGCATAATTGGTGCATAATACACAATTATATAAAAGTTCCTCTGGCCAGATCTGTCATCTGCTCTTTCTAGTTTAAGTCCATAAGAAGCCCCAGATTGCACATCAAAATTGAACAGGGTAATACCCCATCAAATCTAGAACCAAAAACGGAAACTCTGCAACTCCCAGATTTGGGGGACCCAAAACCCAGATCCACTTAATCTTAGCAAGGTTGAGCTTCAACCTGTTGATTACAATATCCAAACCTGCAGGTACCTTTGTGTCATGTGCACATGTATAAGGAGGCTTCATAGGTTCTTTCAGGCTGAACACCATTTTTTAACTTTTAAAGACCTGATGGGGCAAGAAAAAGAGATTGATGGACAGGGTGCTATATTAGAATTGATTTAAGCTTGAGTTGATTATTGAATGAATGAAATTAAGCTAACAGGAATTATTATTAATAGGTACTATTATATTGTCATCTCTTAGCAACCACATAGATATTCTTCATGAATAAGATTACTTTCTGGGTATTTAATAATTTTCTCTTCCTGATACTTTACAAATTGCAATTTATTGGTAATTTTTGAAAGAAAGGCTGGGAAGTGAGCCCAACATTTCAGATACTTAAATGAAACATTTGTTAAATAAGTTCTGCCCCCATTTTATGACCTTTCTTGCCAGAAGTTGCTAAGTGAATCATTGCAGTTGTTAAGTTAGTAACATGGTTGTAAAGTAAATCTGGCTTCCCCATTGATTTTGCTTATCAAAAGCTGATCACTTGACCCTGGGACAGTGCAATGGTAATAAATATGAATCTGTTATGACTCCCCTTCAAATTCAAGCGAGCAAAACAGAAAGCAGCCATTTCAGAAGTAATTCAAGCAAAATAAAGTCTCACAAGATAACGGCTGGCATAAATCCCAATCCACAGCATAAATATTTACTCTGTTCGGCAAACCAGTCCTGGTAATAATTCTCAAGCCTCAGAGCTTCTGCTGTAATGTCTTCACTCAATAAGTCACTTTGTTCCTGGCAAATTCTACCAGCCCAGCTGTGTCCTTTTATACTCATTGAGGCAACGTGCTAATTTCCCAATTTTTGGCTCGCCCTCCTCCTTCTCTCTGAGTTTGCCTCCTTAATCTTCTTCTGTTCCTTACATTTAACCACAAGTTTTCTAAATTCTTATCTCCACTAGAAGACTCTCTCATGCCTTCCCTCTCAGCCATTCCCGGCTGCTGATCAGATAAGGAACCAGAGGAGGTCAAAGGTTCTGACAATTCTAATACTTCAGTTCTGTTTTCCTTTGTCACATCCATCTCCTCATCCTGGTTACTATTTCCATCACTGAGCCATGCCAGCTCATATTTTTCTGCCATATCCTCCTCACTTGAACTCATAACAGCCACAGGAACTGAATCCAGACCCGGAGCCACAACATGAATCACTTGCCAATTTTGATCCCTTTAACCATGGGGATGCCATGAAAACTGGTCATAAGTCACTAATAGATGTGCGGTCACAAATAACGAACCAGTTGTTAACGTAAGCACAGCCCACCTCTGCTTCAAGATAAACTAAATCTATCACAATAGCTTGACTATTTAGACTAACTAAATCTATCACAATAGCTTGACTATTTAGACTAATTAAATCTATCACAAATCTATCACTCTTAGCTGACAAGTTAAATCTTCATTAAGGCTGGTTTGAGACACAGGTCATCATCTGCATATGTACATTATCTCTTTCTCACATCCAGAGACACCCTCATCCATTCTTACCACTGTCCATCTCAACTGCCAAGCATTAGCTAGACGGATGGGAGCCACCAAGGAGCAAAAGTCCTTGCTTTTATTGAGTCACCAAACTGACAGCTATTCTTGGCCTTGTTATTTTATACAAATCCGTTAGCTGTTGATGGGACTTAAGGACGAGGGAGAGTTCCGTTTCTCAGGCCCAACTTCCTTTGCCCACTTCAAGTGATATTTTTTTTCTTTCCTTTGTTTTCTCAGCAACTTGGTTCATTCTTAACTACCTCCCCAAAGGGAATATTTTAGACAAGATTGCTGGCTTTTGTCCACTCTGCTTAAGTGTCTGCTTTATCTTCAGCTATGGCAATTTCAGTCTAGTCTGAGAGAGGCTGCAGCTCACATCACCCCTGGGGACTGGTTGTGTAGCCTGGTACATCACCTTTAAGACGCTTTTCTAAAAGGATTTATTTCAGTGGTGATTAACATTTTTGGCACTGAGTGCTGAAACGGGAATGTGTGCACACCAAAAAGGCACCGAGTGCTGAAACACGTATGTGTGCACCGGAAACCAGAAGACCAACTCCCCAGCATGTGCATGCACACTGGGTTGGTCTTCCAGTTTCTAACATGCACACGAAGACCAGCTGGCCAGCACACACATTAGTATCCACCAGTATCATCACTCTTTAGTATCTGCCACTCTCACGCTTGTGGAGACCAGCTCAGCTAGAAGAGCAATGGCCAACGACTGGCATGCCCGAAGAGAAGGTTCTGCGTGTTTCTTCCAGCATGCATACCATAGATTCACCATCATGGGCTTATACAGACAAGTGAATATTCAGCTGTACCTTCAGCCACTTCCTCTGGAAGATTAGAACAGCCAGTTTGAGGACATAGAGACATCAGTTTCATCTGTTCATCCAAGGGTATCTGTGGTGACAAAAATTCAACATGGTGGTCATGGTTGCGAGATTAAAATCCTACCCACTTTTTACAGGAAGCTGCTGTCTTCCTTGCTGCTTTATTCCTCACCCCTCACTTGTATCCTGGGAAACTCAGGATCCAAGTTCAGATAGTCCTTGACTTAGAACAGTAAGTGCCCTGCAGTGCCCTGGAATCATCTGATCCCCTTTTATATCTTTCTGACAAGCAAAGTCAATGGGGAAGCCAGGTTCACTTAACAACTATATTATTACCTTAACAACTAAAATGATTCACTTAACAACTGTGGCAGGGTGGAGCTGGCGTCGCAGAGGTACGACACGTACTCTTGATTCTCCAAGATCGCTGTCGATATCTTCACTGCTGGATGGTCCTGATGGACCTAAACTGTCCTGTAGAGACAGTGAATGACTAGGGCATGTCCTGTTGATCCCAGGGACATCGCAAAAACCCTGGTTGATCCAGGAGAAGCCCTTTTGCCGGCGGTGGAGAGGCAGCCATTCAAGCTGCTGAAGCTGGGACAGCTCCGGAACCGAAGAAATTGAAGGAAAGTGTGTCAGTTTGGTGAGATGAACTTTTATTTATTATTACTTGAAGAGAACATCCTGAAAGATTTAAAGTGAAATTAAAAGTGAAGAGGGAAGAGTTTAAGCAGCGAAATTAAACTAGTTAAAGTGAAAGTTTTTTTCTTTTTCCCTTTTTATTGGAACTTTGAATTTGGTAAAGCTTCTGAACTTTAAACTGGACTAGTTTCTTTTTAAATTTCCATCCTAGTTTTTATTTTTAATTTTTTAATAACTTTTTGAAAGTCTGTTTTGATTAAGAGTCTTCTTTAGGATTTGAGTTGTATTTTTTTAAAAGAAATAAAAGGAAGGATTGCATCTTCTCTTTTTGTTTCTGGAATTGGATACAAGAGGGAGGAGTGAAAGTGAAGGGGAAAAAAGTAGTGCTGCCATTTAGAGGCTTGGACATATTGTTTCTTTCTTTCTCAGTTTGTTTATGTACTTGTGCTATACTCAAGGACTCTAAGCTTTGCCCTGGATTGTTTATACAGGTGCTCATTTGTGAAACCAAATAATTAGAGCTTTGAGCTGAAGTTGAAAAAAGAAGATTGAAGTGAACTTGAAAATACTGGCACTAGAAACATTGAGTTGGATTTATCAAAGAGCCTTGACGACTTAGTGGCAGCAGCTGGTTTAACTCTAAATTATTTCCCATCTCCTTTTCCACTCCCCCCCCCCCCCGGTTGGATTTTTATGTTTGGATTTTAACCTTCTATTCCAGAAACTAGAACGTAATTTTTTTTACTTTTTTTTATCTTCTTCCTTCTCTCTCTTTTATTAAGAGAAATAATTGGATTAAGGTACATAAGCCTGAAGATTTTTATTTTTTCCTTTTTCTTTTTTGGAGTAGCAACTGCCTGCCTGTACTCCTTCATTTTTTTTCTTTCTTTTTCTTTTTTCCTTCTTCTCTCTCCCTCTCTACAGGTAAGCACAAGATGAACAGAAAGACAACAGCACCTGTTTCCTCAATACCAATAGCCTCTTCACCATCTGGAGGACATTGGTCAATACAATAATTTTACAACAGGAGAAAGAGAAGGAAGTGACATTACAGATGATTATACAAGGAATACAGAAAATTGAAAAGAGAATAGAGAATATTGAGCAAAAAACTGAAAAAACAGATGAGAAAGTAGAGAACATTCAACAGATGATGATGAAATATGAGGACAGAATTAAGAAATTTGAAGAAGATATACAAAGAGATAAGAAAATTGGAGATATTGACACTTGATTGAGTGATATTGAGAAGCACAGATGTGAACCATTAGGATGGGAAATTGACAGATCAAAATTCTACTTAAGATTTCAAAATGTAGAAGAAGGAAAAGGTGAAAATCTTGCTGAAATAATGACAGAAATACTGGCAGAAGTGCCAGAGATAACCAAAGAGAAGATGATGGATGGGACGGATGAAGTGTTCCATGTATATACAAGATATGCAATGGAGATCAAAGAACAACGTGAAATAAGATCCACGAGAGCTGTTAGACCTAAATATAAAGTATGATTATGGGGGGAAAAAAAACTGATTTCCATGAATATAAATGGACTGAACTCAGCTATCAAAAGAAGGAAAACTTTTTATAAATTAGAGAAGCTAAAATTTGATATAATTTGCTTACAAGAAGTACACATTAAAAAACAACATGAACAATTATTGATACGACCAAAGTTAGGGAAAATATTTACTTCTCTGACTCATTGTAAGAAAAGAGGAGTGGTTTTGCACGTTAAAGAAACCACTCCAGCCAAATTGATTTATACGGATGAAGATGGAAGAGTATTAATAGTTGAAATAGTGGATAATAATATAAAAACACTCTTGGTTGCAATTTATGCCCCAAATGATAAACAAGAAGAATTTTATAAAAAATTACATATGAAAATAATTGAACTGGACTATGTTAACATGCTTATGATGGGGGACTTTAATGGAATTGTAGATAATAAACTGGACTATACAGTAAAAACAACACGACAAAATAGGAAAACTCTCCCTAAATCCTTTTTTAGATGAATTAAATTTAAAAGATATATGGAGAGAAAGAAATGCTAAAACTCAACAATATACTTTTTATTCAAACAGGCATTTATCGTGGTCCAGAATAGATATGATTTGGACATCAACAGAATTATCATCTAATATTCAAGAAATAAATATTGAAACAAGTACATGGGCAGACCATAATCCAATGACAATTAAATGGAAAGGACAAAAAAGAAGATCTAGATGGACATTAAACAATACTATTCTAAAGGAAAAAGAGTTTACACAATGGATGGAAAAAGAATTGGTCTTCTTCTTCAATTAAAACAAAAAAGAAGATACTTCAATACAGAATGTTTGGGATACAATGAAGGCATATGCAAGAGGATTAATAATTGACTATATAAAGAAAAAGAACATTAAAAAGAGGCAAATGATTAAAGCTCTCGAAGATGACCATAAAAAACTGGAAAAAGAATTACAGAAGATGCCACAGAAAAAAGATATCAAACTTAAAATGCACATAATTAAACATAAAATGGATCAAGCAGAGAAAGAAGAACTGGCACAAAAAATTAGAAGTGCTAAACAGAACTATTTTGAAGATGCAAATAGGCCAGGTAGATGGTTAGCATATAAGTTGAGAAAAGAGAAAGAGTCAAGGAAAATATCACAGTTAATAGATGATCATGTTCAAATTTGTTATGGTAATAAGGAGAAAAAGGCAATCATTCGAGATTTTTATGGACAATTATATAAACAAGAGGATCTTGATGAGGAAAAAATTAAACAGTATTTACAAAATGCTAACCTACCTAAGATACCTGATGAAACTCAGAAAATGTTAGAAAGTGCTATAACAATGATGGAATTAACTGAAGCATTCAACAGACAGAACAATGGAAAAGCACCAGGACCAGATGGCTTCCCGGCAGAATTTTATAAAACATTACAAGAATCCTTGAGCATCCCACTGTTAGAAGTCATGAATGAAGTTATGATAAATAAGAAAATACCTGAAACATGGTCAGAAGCTTATATTACACTTATTCCAAAAGAAGGGGTTGACCCATTACAAATTAAGAACTATAGACCTATTTCCTTATTGAATGCAGACTGTAAAATCTTTGCTTCAATCTTGGCAGAAAGGCTTAAAAAATACCTAAATAACTTTATTCACTCTGATCAGAATGGATTTTTACCAAAGAGACAGATTAAAGACAATATGAGGGTAATCCTGGACACATTGGAATATTATGAGGCGCATCCGGAAAAACAAATGGCTTTGATATTCTTAGATGCCCAAAAGGCATTTGATAATGTGAACTGGAGATTTATGTTATTATTATTGGAACAGATGGGCTTTGCTCGAAAATTTATTCAAGCAATAGAAGCCATATATTATAAGCAAACGGCAAAAGTAATGATAGATGGAGAATTCACAGACTCTATCAATATTAAAAAAGGTACAAGACAAGGATGTCCATTATCTCCTTTGTTATTTGTATTGACATTGGAAGTCTTAAATAGAAATATTAGAGAGGATATAAATATAAAAGGAATGAAAGTCAAAAATGAGGAATTCAAATTGCAAGCCTTTGCGGGTGACTTGGTCTTTATTTTGGAAGACCCTTTAGAGACAGCTTTAAAATTATTGGAAAAGATAGAGACGTATGGTGAGATGGCTGGTTTAAAAATAAATAAAGACAAAACAAAGATTCTGACAAAGAACATGTTATTAAGACAAAGAGAAGAGCTGGCAGATTTATTGAAAATTCAAGTTACGAACAAAGTTAAATATTTGGGGATATATTTGACGTCAAGATGTACTACACTGAAAGAGAATAACTATATTAAGCTTAAACAGCAGATAGCATCTGACCTGAAAAAATGGGAAAACCTACAATTGTCATTGATGGGTAGAATTTCAACAATCAAGATGAATATTTTACCCAGAATTTTATATTTGTTCCAAACAATACCAATTAGGTTAAGTAAGGATTACTTCAAAGAATTAAATAAAATTGTGTTGAAGTATATATGGCAAGGCAAGAAAGCGAGAATAAAATTAAAACTTTTACAGGATGCTAGAATTAGAGGAGGATTTGGCCTTCCTAATTGGGAGTTGTATTATTAAGCCGCAAACTTTATGTGGGTTAAAGAATGGATAACGTTAAGAAAGACTAGATTGTTGGTCTCAAAAATTATAAAATGACAATGTCAACAGCATATAAAGAAAATTTGTATAAGATGTTTTACAGGTGGCACTTTCCTCCGACAAGAATAGCAAGAATGTTCAAGAATAAATCTGAAAAATGCTGGAAATGTCATCAGATACCCGGCTCGTATTACCATATGTGGTGGACTTGTGAGGACGCTAGAAAATATTGGACTATAATTCGCATGTGGTTGGAAAAAATGACAAAGAAACATATAGACTTGAAACCAGAGATCTTCTTATTGGGAATTTTACCTGATATATATAGTAAAGATTTGAAATATCTGATTGTAAATGTATTAACAGCGGCCAGGATTGTATTTGCTAAAAACTGGAAGAATGAGAAAATACCATTACAGGAAGAAATTATTAAGAAAATATTGGAATGTGCTGAGATGAGTAGATTGACATTTGAAATCAGAGAGCAAGAGGATAAACAATTCTATGAAATTTGGGATCTTTTTTATAAATGGCTAGATGATAAAATACGATAATAGAATATTTTAGATAGTAAGAAATATCTTTATCTTGTTATTTTGCTATTATTTTGTTAATCGATATTATATTTATGAAGGGTTTTTTTTTTTTAGGATTGATCTGGTATGATTATATGATTAGTTGAATAATTTGGTTAAAGTATTGTTAGCTCATAAAGCATGAATGATTAAAAGTATAGTCAAATTTTTTTTTTTTTTTTTAGTGATTATAGGATATATAAGTTTGGATTGATAATATGAGTTGTTATGTAACATAATTGTAACTGGGACTACAAAATGAATGCACAAAAATGATGAACCAACTGACACACTGCATGTAAATATGAGAGGTGTATGTTTTAATGTCTTGTTTGTCTTGTCTGTTTGTAGAAAATTAATAAAATTTTCTTTCAAAAAAAAGAAAGACTTGATTGTTGACATTAGAAGGTCATGATTTATTATTGGGTTGGCATGCTTTTTTATGGTATAAGGGAACTAAATCACAGGGTTATTTTAGAAGGCATTATATACGGGAATCGTTATGGTTGAATTGGGAGAAAATTAAGAAACAATGTTATTTGAAAATTCCAGTTTGGTTATCAACTATTGAAGCTTTTTCGTATCCTATAACTTATAAGAAGGAACTAACAGTTAGATATGGGGAAATATTGGATGAAAAGGGTGAACTTAAAACGATGCAAAATTTAGAAGAACAAGGTATAAAGATGAATTGGTTTTCATATGCGCAAATACATGCAAGGTATCTTAAAGATTCTAAAATAGAAGGATTTTATGATAAATTGACTGATTTAGATAGGATTTTGACAGGTACTGATGAAAAAGTGATTAAAAAACTATATAGTTATTTGTTGGAAATTAAATTAGAGGAAGAACAAGTTAAAGAAACAATGATTGCTTGGGGGAAGAATTTTGGATATGGAATTGATTTAGAGAAATGGTAAAAATTGTGGTCACAAAATTATAAAATGACAATGTCAACAGCATATAAAGAAAATTTGTATAAGATGTTTTACAGGTGGCACTTTCCCCCGACAAGAATAGCAAGAATGTTCAAGAATAAATCTGAAAAGTGTTGGAAATGTCATCAGATACCTGGCTCATATTACCATATATGGTGGACTTGTGAGGAAGCCAGGAAATATTGGACTAGAATTCGCATATGGCTGGAAAAAATGACAAAGAAACATATAGATTTGAAACCAGAGATTTTTTATTGGGAATCGTACCTGATATTTATAATAAAAATTTAAAGTATTTGATTGTAAATGTATTAACAGCAGCTAGAATTGTATTTGCTAAACAATGAAAGAGTGAGAAAATACCATTAGAGGAAGAAATTATTAAGAAAATATTGGAATGTGCTGAAATGAGTAGATTGACATTTGAAATTAGAGAACAAGAAGATAAACAATTTTATGAAGTTTGGGATTTTTTTATCAATGGTTAGATAATACAATATAATAATAGAATATTTAGAAATTTAGGAAATAATGAATATATAATTTTTCTTGGTTTTGATAATTTTTAAGAATATTTTATTAAGATAGATTTGGTATGATTCTATGATTTGTTATAAAATAATTTAACTTAATTATAGTTATCTCGCTTAAGTATGAATTAGTAAAATTATAGTCAAATGATTGTTTAATAATGATATTGGGATATTTTATTGATGATTGATAATGTGAGTTATTATGTAATATAATTATTTTGATGACGATGAAATGGATGCACAAAAGGGAGTGGTAAACCAACCGATACACTGTAAATTTATGAAGAATGATCTTTTTATGTTATGTTTTATGTCTTACATGTTTTTTGTCTGTCGGTAAAATCAATAAAGCTTACCAAAAAAAAAAAAAGAAAGAAAAAGAAAAAATGAGAAGTTTAAAGCAAAAATGGCAGTATATAATCCAGGTATGGACATGGAAGAAACAAGGATAGTTTCCAGAAACAGAAAGGTATGAAGAGGTATAATGAATATTGTTGTAAAGAATATTTACTTTTCTCTTACCGCCTTTCCTTTAATTTATTTTACTCACTATTTTCCTGATTGTTATATATGTATAATTGCTTGGCATATATCTATGTTGCTTAAAGAAAATAATTACCATTGAAACCATTAAGCAAGGTTAATGTGTAAATTAATGTTTTCATATTATGTCAGTATTTCAAAACAAAAGCAATCTTTTCAAAATCATTGATAAATAAAAATGTCTGACTTCAGCTGAAAACACAATTAAAACATTTGTTGGGAGATACTCTTAGCTCTAAAACTGCAAATGCTAAAAAAATGTACATAGATATCAAATGATTCAGCAGCACAAGGAAATATTAACATGTCACATGTAATAAAATTGGAGAGAGAAGTAAAAAAAAAAAAAGATATGCAATGAGAAACAGGCTACCAAGAGAAGTTCATATCAGATTCACTAAAAAGATTATTAAGACACAGATACTACAGGTGGCAAGAGAGAAAACCTTAAATTACAAAGATAAAGAAATTGTGGAACTGAAACAGGAACCAAGAAGAGTGAGAGAGATAAGAAGAGAATATTTATTTTTGACCAAAGAGTTACTTAAAAGAGGAGTAAATTATAGGTGGCTGATGCCAGAAGTCCTCTTGTTCACCTGGCAGGAACAAAGGCACAGAATTGACACAGTTGAAAAAGCTGAGCTATTCTACTTAGAATATTTTAGAGGAAAGGAGAAAGAAGCTAGAAAGGAAGTGTCAGAGAACAACGAAAATTAAGACCTATTAGAGCAATAAAAACCCCTCACAAAGCTTGACATGGATGAAAGAAAATTGATTATAATTAACATAAATGGACTTAATTTGGCTATTAAGAGAAGGAAAGTATTTCACAAATTAGAGAAATTAAAATATGATATAATTTGCTTACAAGAAGTACATATTAAAAAAGAACATGAATATATACTTAAACAAAAAAAATTAGGGAAATTATTTACATCACTGGCACAATCTACAAAAAGAGATGTGGTCTTATATATTAAAGATATAATCTTGGCAGAATTAATTTATACAGATGATGACAGAAGGATTTTGATGGTGGAAATAATGGACAATAATGTTAAAACACTTTTAATTGCAATTTATGCCCTGAATGATAATCAAGAAGAACTTTACAGGTATGAAAATAATTGAATTGGACTATGTTAATATTTGTATGATGAGAGATTTTAATGGAATAGTTAATGATCGGTTGGATTACAAAATACAGAATTCAACAAAGAAAACTAGAAAGATATTACCAAAATCTTTCTTTCGAATAACAGAAGAATTCAACTTAAAAGATGCTTGGAGAGAGAGAAATGTGGAGAGAAAGCAATACAATTTTTATTCAAACAGACATGCTTCATGGTCTAGAATAGACATGATATAGATGTCAGCAGATCTACTGGCTAATATACAAGAGATCGAAATAGAAACAAGCACCTGGGCAGATCATAATCCATTGACAGTTACTTGGAAAGGATGTAAGAGGAGATCCAGATGGACCTTAAATCATATGATATTAAAAGAAAAAGACGAAACAGAAAATAGAGAAAAAACTTGCTTTCTTCTTTAAAGAAAATAGAAAAGAGGATACATCTTTACAGAACCTCTGGGACACGATGAAGGCCTATACAAGAGGCTTGATAATAGACTATACAAGGAAAAGGAATATAAAACAGAAAAAGACTTTCAAAATATTAGAGGATGATTATAAAAAATTGGAAAAAGATTTACAGAAGTCCCTGCAAAAAAAGACACTAAAAATAAAATGGATATAATTAAACATAAAATGGGACTAATGGAAAAAGAAGAACCAGCACAAAAAATTAAAAACGCGAAACAGAATTACTTCAAAGATGCAAATAAACCAGGTAGATGGCTAACCTACAAATTGAGAAAGGAGAGAGAATCAAGAAGGATTAGCCAACTAATAAATGAAAAAGGACATACTTGCTATGGAAATGAGGAGAAGAAAAAAATTATACAATATTACTATGGGAAATTGTATTTTCAAGAAAATATTCAAGAAGAAAAAATTAAGCAATATTTACAGAAAGTGAATTTACCTAAGATGCCTAAAGATATTGAAACAATGCTAGAAAGGAATATAACAATGATGGAATTAACAGAAGCTTTAAAAAAAAACAGAATGTTAGAAAAGCATCAGGTCCAGATGGCTTACCAGCAGAATTTTACAAGACTTTTCAGAAAATACTGAATCTTCACCGATTAGAAGTTATGAATGAAGTTATGTTAAAGAAAAAAATACCCAAAACAGGGACTGAAGCATATATTACACTTATACCGAAGGAGGGTACAGACCTGCAGCAAGTTAAAAATTACAGACCTATATCCTTATTAAATTCAGACTATAAAATCTTTGCTTCAATCTTGGCAGAAAGACTAAAAAGATACTTAAATAACTTTATCCATATTGATCAAAATGGATTTCTGCCAAAGAGACAAATCAAAGACAATGTGATAATTATTTTGGATAATCTAGAATACTATGAGGCACACCCTGAGAAGCAAATAGCTTTGATGTTTTTAGACACACAAAAAGCCTTCAGCAACATGAGTTGGCAATTTATGTTATTGCAACTGGAACAAATGGGCTTTGGTAACTTGAATGAATTTTTGGTGTATCTATGAACAAAGTGCAAAGGTTATGGTAAATGGAGAATTAACAGAATCTATAGATATAAGAAAAGGGACAAGACAAGGTTGCCCACTGTCACCTCTGCTGTTTGTGTTAACATTGGAAGTGATGAAGAGGAATATTAGAGAAGATAAAGAAAAAAAAGGAATAAAAATCCAAAAGGAAGAGTATAAATTGCAAGCTTTTGCAGATGACCTGGTATTTATATTAGAAGATCCATTGGAAACAGCACCTAAATTGATAGGAAAAAAAATAGAAGAATATGGAAAAGTAGCAGGTTTGAAAATAAACAAAAATAAAACAAAGATACTAACAAAAAATATGCTAGTAAGATGAAAGAAAGAGTGGGAAGACGTCTTAGAAATGCAGGTCACAAACAAGGTCAAGTATTTAGGGATATACATTACTTCAAGATGTAGCATACTGAAGGAGGATAATTATCTTAAATTATCTTAAAGGAGGAGCAAGTTAAAGAAATGATGATTGCTTGGGGGAAAAATTTTGGATATGGGATTGATTTAGAAAAATGGCAAAAATTGTGGTCTCAAAATTATAAAATGACAATGTCGACTGCATATAAAGAAAATCTGATTAAGATGTTTTACAGGTGGCATCTACCCCCGATGAGAATTGTGAGAATGTTTAAAAACAAATCAGATAAATGTTGGAAATGTCATCAGATACCTGGTTCATATTACCATATGTGGTGGACAGGCTCAGATGCAAAGAAATATTGGACTAAAATTCACACATGGTTGGAAAAAATGATAAAACAACATATAGACTTCAAACCAGATATCTTTTTATTGGAGATAATACCAGAAATATACAACAAAGAGTTGAAATATTTGATTGTAAATGTATTAACAGCGGCTAGGATTGTATTTGGTAAGAATTGGAAAAAATGATAAAATACCTATGCAGGAGGAGAAGAAAATTATGGACTGTGCCAAAATGAGTAAATTGATATTTGAAATTAGAGAACAAGAAGATAAACAATTTTATATGATATGGGATTTGTTTTATCAATGGTTGGATAAAAGGTCATGGTAATGTAATAGACTAGATAATTTCGTGATGGAAATTTAATAGATTGATATAAAACATAATATAAACATATATAATCATTGGTTGAAAATATAACATAAATTTTAAGATAAAACTTGGAACATTTTGTATAAAATGATGGAATAAATAGTTTAGTCATGAATGTTTAATAACTGATAAATATATAAGCATATGTTAGTTCAACAATGTGAAAACTGATATAAATTGTGAATAAACGACCACAAAAGGAAAGCAGAAAAGATTTGCAATCAACTGACACACTGTATGTATATAAAATGGAAGATGTTTTTATGTTTTGTATGTGTATGTTTGTTTTTAAAAATAAAAATTCTTTATTAAAAAAAAACAACTGTGGCAAGAAAGATTGTAAAATGGGGCAAAATTCACTGTCTCATTTAGCAACAGAAATCTTGGGCTCAATTGTGGTCATAAGTTGAGGACTATTTGTACCACTTAGGTTGCTGGAAAATTCTTTACTTGCAGTAGAAGTGTTTTAAAGTTACTATTACTAAAGTTTTAGCATTGTATTGAAATAACATCAGTACAGTATAGGACCATGATGGCGAATTTGTGGCACGCGAGCCCCAACCAAACTTACCTGCACTGTGCATGCACGCACCTCCCAGCTGATTTTTGGCCTGTTTGAGGCCATTTTTGCCCTCCCAGAGGCTCGAGGGAAGCCTCTGCAGCCTTGAAAAACGGGCCTTCCGGAAATACCGGATGTGCCGAAACAGGCCCGTTTTCAGCCTCCTGAGGCTTCCCTCGAGCCTCCGGAAGGGCGAAAACAGACTGAAAATCAGCGGGGAGGCGTGCACATGAACAGTGCAGGTAAGGGGGCAGGGCCGGGGTGTTGCATGTGCATGCACAGGGGGCGGGCTGCATTGCATTGTGGGTGCAGATGTGTACGTGTGCTCTTTTGGCACACCACAATAAAAAGGTTCACCGTCACTGATATAGGACTAAAACTTTTGCCTCTATTTGATACTTTGTAAGCTTCAGGTGGGTTGAAGCTCTGCATCATATAGCAAAAACGCTGTTAATATAGATACCTGAAACGGCCTGCCTTATAGAATATCAGGATCATTACGCCCGAGGGAATGAAATTTAGAGAAATTGTAGCTGCTTCAGCTGCTGCAGCCCTGCTGTGGCCAAATGACCCTAATTTTCTATGTGTCTTGACAGCTTCCTTGCCATTTGTGCAATTCCTTGGTCTTAACAAAGGGAGGGATTTACCTCCCTGCTAGGAAGGGAAAGAAAGGGAAAGGGAAGGAGCAGAGGTGGTATTCAACAGGTTCTGACCAGTTCTGGAGAATCAGTAGCAGAAATGTTGAGTAGTTCGGAGAACCAGCAAATACCACCTCTGACTGGCCCTGCCCCCATCTATTCTCTGCCTCCTGAGTCCCAGCTGATCGTCTGAGTCTACTTTTGTTGCCCTGCATAGGAGAACGGAGCTGGAAAGCAGGTTAGTGGTGTGGGGAGGGAATGGAATTTTGCAGTAATTTTCCCCCAGGAGTGGGGAGGGAATAGGAATTTTACAGTATCCTTCCCCTGCCATGCCCACCGAGCCACGCCACACCACACCCACCAAGCCACACTCATCAAGCCACGCCCACGGAACCAGTAGTAAAAAAAATTGAATCCCACCACTGGAGGGAGGGGAAGGGAGGGGAGGGAAGGAAGAATGAAGGAAGGAAGGAAGGAAGGAAAGAAGGAGGGAAGGAAGGAAGGAAGGAAGGAAGGAAGGAAGGAAGGAAGGAAGGAAGGAAGGAAAGAAGGAAGGAAGGAAGGAAGGAAGGAAGATCCTGTGGTCGTTTGTTTTCTCTAGATAAGGAAATATCTCTATTACTGAGCAAGGCACAAGTTGTTTAATATTAAAACTGAGAAGATGGAAAAATATAACCTTCCACATATCTAGATTTGTGTTTGTTTGTTTGTTTGTTTGTTTAGTGTCTCTAGATCACCCATCTCCCTCAAGAAAACATGTTAAAGGATTGAGCTAGTTTGATATTGACATCTTTGGATGTACTTTTACTTTCTACAAATTTCATTCTAGCACCCATTATTCTATACATTTTTTTCCTGATTTTATTGGCACTGCTTATATAATATAGTCCCTTTTTGAGATTGGCAGCTGTAGAAATCAAATAAATTATTTATTTAATAAAATTTTGGTTGTACTTTATGATATCTTCTTGTTGTTATATATGTGTGTGTTTGTGTGTGATACAAATAAAAATGGCTAGATATTCCTTGACCCTAGATGCCTTTTTAACTATGCTCAGATCGGATTAGTTTGATATACATTTTTTTTTATATTTTTCCTGTTTACACAGGTACACAGGTAAACAAAGAAGTTAGTTGCTTGAACCTATTTTTTTTAAGAAGAAGTTCTGAGGGGTTTGAAACATTGTAAAGATGTTTCCAGTGCACTCAATCCAACCAAGCCAAGTTTCTAAGAGCAGATAGCCGTTTATTTCAAACAGCTCTTAGGAAGAAGCATTTCCCTCCGCTAATAAATTCATTATCAAAGTGTCATATTTCTCCTCTCATCAAGTGGGAGGGAAAAGGGAGCATTCAGGAGTAGTGGGAGGGGGCAAAGTCTTTGGACAGCACAAAAAGCCAACATAATCCGTTAAACAAGATTCTTCTTGCCATTATTGTGTCTTGATTAAACAACGTTAGACATCAATTGAGCAAAAGTACAACTCGATTTGCATATTACACTCTTTTTGCACTGTGGGAAAAAAAATAAAATTTACATGATGAACCTCTTTGGTAGGCAGGTCAATTATATTTCCAAAAATACGCCCTGTAGTTCATCACTTTGAGACAGAACACAATTAAAAATTAGCTTAAGCTCCTGTCACATATCATTGTCACAGTCATCATCGCCTTTTCTCAAGCTCTTTCTCAAATCCTTGAGAGGAAGGCAAGGAGGGGAATCCTTTTGCTGCTCCTGTTGTATGACTCTCCCAGCTGTTGGGGTGCTTTTCCTGCCCCCAAAATGTTAAGGGCATCCCTCAGTACCCAAAGGTTGTCCATGCTTTTGCAAATGAAATATTGTGCCATTGCCCTTTAATTGGCAATTCATGGAACATATTGTTGTGCAGGCAACCTTCATTATTTTTATTGAGGATATTCATGACATGCCAGATCAACTGATATAAACAAGGAAATATCTATTTTTCTGCATCTGTGTTTGTACCATAATAATTCTATTTGACATTGAGAAAGCAGAATGAGATTTCTGCTGCATGGCCAAACCAAAAATTTATGATCCATATCAAGTCTGCCTCCACGCCTCCATTCATGTCGACAGGGACAATAAAAATGTAAAGATGCCATGTCGATGGCACAGACTTTGAATTACTCTGGCACCACTAGATTAATTGATTTTATTAGTCTTTAGTGTTCTATTATAGTGAAATACCCAAAGTTAAATACTATTAACAATCACAAGGGAATGTTTTCAAATATTTGGCCATCTGGTAGTTCTAATTACATAGAGCAGTTTAAAACTTGGTCTTACCCATTTCTAGTGTGGGTTGATCATTTCAGAATTAATCAGAAATTTGTCATGCAGAATATATGACTGAGTAGTCATTTCAGTTCTTACAAAAAAAAAAACCATTTCTGGTTTTGTTAAAAGTATGTATCTTACCTTGAAGTAGGTGGGAAAGAAGCTTATTAAAATGTCAGTCAATAGAGACACAATTAATGAAAGGTTAAGTGGTTAGAAGTGGAACTTCAGCATCATCTGTAGTTCATGTTGTTCCCATAAATATTATTGTTTTGCACAGAGTATGACAGCATTTAAACAATTTGTACACTCTGTATCAGCCTCATCATATTGCCTTTCTTGAGGCACAATTTGCTTTTAATGCATACTTTTTAATTTATTTTGTGACAGCTGAGCAATAGGGACCAAATACGGTAGTTTTTTTTTTTAAATGTGCAACTTTTGAATTCTCCAGAACTTTTCATCAGGCTGGGGTCCTGGAGAATCTGAGCGCCATTCCTATATTTTGTTGTTTTACTTAGGCTCTCAAAAAAGATACCAACCTGTTATGGAGACTGGAGTATTTTATTCCTATGGCTACAGGTGTTCACATTGTTATTATGCATGAAATACACAGTGGTCAAGCACATGTTCTGTGCAGACTTAAAATCAAATGTTCATTCAGCTCAGCTTTATAAAAAGACAGTTGTGGTGATGGGCAGAATAATGGCATTTGACCTAAACATACAGCTTCCTAGAATTTCTCTAAAGCTAGGAATATTCTTTTCTAAACAAAGACTTCTCATTCTCAGTTGTTTATTGGCTATTCATACTTCTGGAATCTGTATTGAGATGGTGGGTGGATGCAGAAGCAATCCAGCTTTTGCATCGTTGGCTATAGGCTATCTTTCCTTGGAAACAATTTCTTGGAGGGCCAAAATGAGCAATGGGCAAGCCAAATGGATGCAGCTGGGACTTGCTAAAAATCTTCTACGTTTGTTTTCTATCTTGTTCTTACTCAATTAATTAAAAGAGAGCTCACCTTAATAAGTTATTTTAAAAATGTATCAATTATTTAGTGATGAGGCGGCCAAGGAGTGAATGTTCCATCATTTGTTATAACATGATTTCTCCAGAACTGTACAAATTCCTTGGCTTCCCTCTATTTCAAATTAATCCTAAGGGAAGGTATCAACAAGGAACCTTTCTGATGGGACTTTTTTGGTCCCACATGAAGTGGGCGGAATTTTGTGTTTGAGTTGGTGTTAGAAAAATGTCTCCCTCTCTTAAAGAAATCACACATCCAAATTCTCTACCCATCAATATGAAGCCATTTTTGCTCCATCACAAAGCAGGGTGACTTATATTCATTCATGTTGGTGCAAAATAGAGGGCTCTCTCCTGCAAGCAGTCTGCATTAATTCCCTACTGTGGATTAGGAGTAGGTGGCAGACAATCAAATATATAAAGAAAATAGGTAGGTAGATTTTATAATATTTTATAATTTTAAAATCAAGAAAGACATAAAATCAGATAGCTTATTGTCCAACTTTGCTTTGCATAAGAGAAGCTTTTGAAATCCCCCCCCCCAAAAAAAAATCAAGAACAAATCATGGGAAGAGGAAGAAGCAAAGGAGAGAATGTTTAAGTGACATCTACATCAGAACTTGGAGGACTTTGCATCCATATATATTGATTCCTGTTGAGTGCAGAAGTACTTTATCATAGAGTCCAATATGGACTTTCCTAAATCTTATGGAGACTTCCTCCACTCTATTTCTGAGCTAAGTTTGCATTGTTGCACTGCAACCACATAGGAACAAGTTGAAATGACTCATCTAGCATCCTTTAGGACAGAGGTCCCCAAACTTTTTTGTACCACGGCCTGGAACAAATGATCCACGGACCACTACCGACATCAGCATGCACGACCAAGGCAAGGTGAGCTGAGCGACCGGGCAGCCAGCCGTTCCCCGCTTCTCCCCGCCACCTTCAACTCCTCCTTTGTACCTTCTCGCGGTCGATGGGCTTTTCGGGCTCTTTCTTAATCTCCTCCTAAGTAATGCGAGACTCCACCGCCATCAGGATGGCTCTTCGTTCAAAGCCGCCCCCCCCTTGACGAAACTAAGGTGCGAGGATTCCTTCAGCACCCAAACGCCGCTTTCCAACCGACAATAAGCTGACCCGGAAGCACTTTCTCAAGTGCCGTTGAAACAAGATGGCGGCGTCCAAGCAAAATAGGTGGCCCAGTACAAAATGATCCACAGACCGGTACTGGACCAGGGCCCAGTGGTTGTGGACCCCTGCTTTAGGATACCCCTAGAGTCATAGAAGATAGAACAGAGAGTAACAGAATTGGAAGGGTCCTGGGAGGTCTTCTAGTCTAACCCCCTGCTCGAGCAGGAGGTACTATACCATTTCAGATAATTGGTTGTCCAGTCTCTGTTTGAAAGCCTCCAGTGATGGAGCACCCACAACTTTTGAAGGCAAGTAATTCCATTGGCTGATTGCTCTCACTGTTGGAAAATTTCTCCTTAGTGCTAGGTTGCTTCTCTCCTTGATTAGTTTTCACCTGTTGTTTCATGTCTTGTCTTTTGGGGCTTTGGAAAATAGTTTGATCACCTCATCTTTGTAGGAATCCCTCAAATATTGAAAAACTGATATTATATCTCCCCTAATCCCTCTTTTCATTAGACTAGACATACATACCCAGTTCCTGTAATCTATGCTTTCGATTACTTCCATGCTTTAGCCTCCAGCCCCCTAATCATTCTCGTTGCTTTTCTTTGAATTCTTTCCAGAGTTGCAACATCTTTTTTTATATTATGGTGACCAGAAGTAGATGCAGTATTCTAAGTGTGGTTCAAGTCAGCCTACATTATTTTCACACTCACATGGTTTCTTCCAGCCTGTGTCTCCAGAACAACCAGACCTAGGCTACAGAGTGATTTCTCTCAGGCTGTTTTCAGACAGTTATTGCCACAAAAATCAATACCCTGCGTGCATGTTCATTTTAATTCTCAAAACATTTGACTATTTATAAAAAAGAAGAGTAAGGACATCCTGCAAGCTGAAAGTTCATGCCTTGCCAGTTGGTGTACAGAATACACCACATAGCCTTTCCAAGCTGTATAAAATAGAATGAATAAAGGGAGAAGGGAGAAGCATTTGGGTTTCTGGCAAAGCAGCGGGGCCAGAGGTTCTGACCAGTTCTGGAGAACCAGTAGTGGAAATTTTGAGTAGTTCGGAGAACTGGCAAATACCACCTCTGACTGGCCCTGGAAATTTTGAGTACTTTGGAGAACCGGAAAATGCCACCTCTGTCCCCATCTATTCTCTGCCTCCGGAGTCCCAGCTGATCGTCTGGGTCTTCTTTTGTTGCCCTGCACAGGAGAATGGAGCTGGAAAGCAGGTTAGTGGGGTGGGGAGGGAATGTGGATTTTGCAGTAACATTCCCCTGGAACGGGGTGGGAATGGAGATTTTACTATCCTTCCTTGCCGTGCCCACCAAGCCACGCCCATAGAACCGGTAGTAAAAAAATTTGAATCCCACCACTGAGCAAGGCCTTTGCTTATGAGATCACAGCTAAAACTCAATCCCAGCAATGGACTTCTGATGAGGAGTGAATTTAGCACTGAGTGGAAGCGATTGGCAGTTCAGCAAAGTCACAAAGACCACAGTGAGGATGGCACCCCCTTTCTCAATCAAGTTCTCTCTTGCATTCTCCTCTTGCTGCCTTTTTCTTTTCTTTTCCTTTGCTCATTCAGCACCCCATTCATGTTCTTCTTTATTCTCACCTTCTTCCAATCCCTACTTTTGGAGACATCACACCAAGATTTAGCTCTCTGGAAAAGGTCCTGATGCTAGAAGACATGGAAGAGAAGACGAGGTTCACCTGCAGGAAGATGGAGAGATCTAAGTTACATGAAGGGGCTGGGCTGCTTAATCCTTACATCCAGTAAAATTTCTGTCCTGGAAACTTAGGGATGAAACATGGGATTCCAAGTATGGGTAATGAAAGGAACTAAAGCAGGGCTGTCAAATTCAATTTCTTTGAGGGCCGCATCAAGGCTGTGGTTGACCTCAGGGGGCCAGGAGAGCATGGCCAACTGGGTGGGCGTGGCTAACTGTATGGGTGTAGCCAACTGGGTGGGCATGGCCAGCTTGACGCTGTGGTGTCCCTGAGTAACTGCAGTCTTCAATCTGGTCCGCATTCCTGGCGGGAGCACCGACTGCTCCCATTGGTTGATGCCGTTTGACAGCCGGCTATAAAAGGAGCTGTCAAACGGCATCAGCTGCTGCTGCCAGCTGGCTGCCAGCCCAGTCGGGCAGCCACAGCAACCTGTTATGCTTCAAATAAAGCAATGTTAGCCTTTAGATCCGTGTCTGCCTCGTGTGTCCGCCTGCAACACAACACTGGCAACGAAGGTGGGATACAGCAAAGACGACCAGGCAGGAAATTGAGCCGAAGTCACAATAAGAAACAGCCGAAGTCACAATAAGAAAGAGCTGAAGCCGCTACGAGCCGAAGTCACCGCCGCTGATGCTCTCCAAAGAGCGCAAAGTTTAAAGCCCTCCCAGCTGAGGAGCCGAACGCTGCTGACAGGCGCTGCCAGAAACGCTTTTCTAAAAGTGAAAACTCGAATTTCCACAGTTGAGGAAACAGACGCTGCCCGAAAGGCACCCCCGCCGGCGCTACCAAGAGCGCAAAAGTCCAAAAGCCTCCCAAGCTGAGGAGCAGACGTCACTGACAGGCGTTTCTGAAAGCCGGTCTACTCACAGCCGATCTACCTGCAGCCAATCTACCCGCATCTGGACTACCCGCAGCCGGTCTACTCGCAGCCGATCTACTCGCAGCCGGCCTACCCACAGTCGGTCTACCCAGCCAGCACGTTTCCCTGCCGTACCCGGTCTACTCAGCCGCACCAAAGGTTCCCTGCCTGACCCGGTCTACCGTTCCAGCCAACTCACACACTGAAGCAAGCCAGCTGACGTAACCTGCCTGGCCCGCCAATGGGCACTCAGACAAAGGCACCTTTGGGTCGAATTCTCGCTCCAGCAGCCTCCAACGTGACCCAGGAAGGCTGTTTGGGGGGTCTCCAAGTGACTCTGGAAGAAGGGGTCTCTCTGCCCCCCCTTCCAAGTGACTCTGGAGGAAGGGGTCTTCCCCCTTTTTGCCCAACAGCCCCTCCTTCCGTCAGCTCCTGAGCCAGTGGACACTGCCAACACTCTTCTCCCCAGAGCTACTTTGTGTAAGGACTTGGGGGGAGGGGTCTCTGTATTTGGGGGGTTGGTGGGTGTCAGGTGCTGAATAAGGAGGCGCGCACCCACCATTAGGGTCCTGACATGCACCCACCTTTAGGGTCCTTCCCACCTGGGCTTGTATTCCTTGGCAACGGCAGTGCACTCCCCAGGGGGGTGAAAGGCTGGGTAGGTGGGAGGTTGGATTGTCCCGTCCTAAGGGGGCCGAGGGAGCACGACATGCCTGCTCCTCTTTCAGCCCTTAGGCCTTGACCTTCGTAGTCAACTCCCTAGCTCAGCGGTCCCCCACCTTCTGCCTTTACGGGAGCGGGAGGAAGAGGGGACGGGTCTATATGGCCGAGTGCTGTGTGCATCTCCCTTCACGCAAGCCACAGCTGAACTCGCACCCTGCTCACCCAAACGGAACTTGTCTGCCATGTCTGTAGCTCGGTTCCGAACAGGTGATTGCCCAGTACTGGCCCACAGCCCTTGGGGTTTTTGGGATCCCTGCTCTACCGCGTGCTGGAGGTCACCAAGGCATGTTTACTCACCATCTAATCAGGGTCTCCTTAGCAGGCCAGGAGCTCCTACCTCGTGACAGGTCGGGTGCTGTTCCTTGAAGCCAAGGTGGGGAGGGGCACAAAGCAGCAGCTAATTCAACTTCCTTTTCTGTACCGTGAATCCTCAGAAGGCAGGGCCGCACATGCTCTTAGCTAGGGGAAAGGGGTGTGGTGTCCCTGACTAACTGCAGTCTTCAATCTGGTCCGCATTTCTGGCAGGAGCACCGACTGCTCCCATTGGTTGATGCCGTTTGACAGCCGGCTATAAAAGGAGCTGTCAAACGGCATCAGCTGCTGCCGCCAGCTGGCTGCCAGCCCAGCCGGGCAGCCGCGGCAACCTGTTATGCTTCAAATAAAGCAATGTTAGCCTTTAGATCCGTGTCTGCCTCGTGTGTCCACCTGCAACACAACAGACGCCACTTCCCAAACTGCTGGCATGTATCCTCTTCACATTGGCTAGACCAGGGCGAAGCCACCCTGGGTCTGATCTTTCTTCTTTGCACTGGGTAGACTAGGCCAAAGCCATGCTAGCCTGATCTTTCTCTTCCCACTGGGTAGACTATGCCAAAGCCATGCTAGCCTGATCTTTCTCTTCCCACTGAGTAGACTGGGCCGAAGCCACCCTGGGTCTGATCTTTCCTCTTTGCACTGGGTAAACTAGGCCAAAGCCACACTAGCCCGATCTTTCCTCTTCGCATTAGGTAGAACAGGACAGCCCTGCGGGCCAGATCCAACTACATCCTGGGCCAAATCTGCCCTGCAGGCCTTGAGTTTGACACCCCTGAACTAGAGGAACCTCAATGGCATCTGCTGAGCATATTGGACAAATGATGAGGTGGATTTATAATTGACACAGTTATCCATTTCTAGACATAATTCTAAAAGTATGACAGTAGTAGCTTGAAAAATATCCACACCCATCTTTGAGAAATGTGAAAGAAAAGGAAATATGGGTGAGGTCTTTGCACTGGGAATATTTCAAAACAAGCAAGTTGTATCCCCCCTCCCTTTTTCAGAGGCAGAACAGGCCAAGAAAACACATGCACATAAAGGCCTCCTGATTGCACAACACAGAGAAGAAAATTAGCAATTAAAAGCAATTACATTATAGTGTGAAGCTAGAGGAGGTTTCAGTAAGAGCAATTTGGCAATTTCCATATCAGTTCATGGCATTCATTAAGACTGTAAAAATGCCTTTTCAGAAAAGCTCAAGAGACCCTAATGATTCAGTCTCATTCTAACAATCACCATCAAGAAGGTGTGACTGTACCATTATTAGCAAACTAAAATTAACACAGAGGTCCCGAGGTCTACCGTGGCATTAGAAAGATGGTTCATTATCATATTCCAGTAACCCATCAATGATACATGGGGAGGTTCTAGATCTGCTGCAATGGTGGGATTCAAATTGTTTTAACTACTGGTTCTGGAGGCGTGGCTTGGTGGGCATGGCAGGGGAAGGATACTGTAAAATCTCCAGTCAGAGGTGGTATTTGCTGGTTCTCTGAACTACTCAAAATTTCCACTACTGTTTCTCCAGAACTGGTCAGAACCTGCTGAATACCACCTCTGATTTGCTGGTTGCAAAGACAGTTTTGATTTTGCACTTCTATTTATATACTTAATGGTGGCTATCAAGGCACTCAGCAGTGATATTTACAAGCACTGAACCACACACCATCTACCATTTACCCTACTATGAAATGATGACTTGAATGTGGGAATGACCTGGCATTGGTTTAACATCATGGAAAGAATGTTCCTATCACCCAACATCATGTCAATTGCAATACTGATCAAGACCCTCAACATGTAAGGGACTTGAGACTAAAGCATATGAAGAATGGTTACAGGAACTGGGCCTGGCTAGTCTAGTGAAGAGAAGGACCAGGGGAGACATGATAGCAGTCTTCCAATATTTGAGGGGCCGCCACAGAGAGGAAGGGGTCAAGCTATTTTCCAAGACACTCGAAGGCCAGACAAGGAATAATGGATTGAAACTGATCAAGGAGAGATTCAACCTAGAAATAAGGAGAAATTTTCTGACAGTGAGAACAATCAACCAATGTAACTCATCAATAATGAGGAGTCCAACAGTGTAAATAAAATTTGGCTGGCAAGTAAAAAGTTCAACTTGCCAGTCAAATTCAGCTTCATTTGGTGAATTACTACATGGTACACCTGTGGTTATTATAACATTACGTTTATCTAGTGCAGGGGCGTCAAACTCAAGGCCTGGGCAGATCCAGCCCTCAGGGTTGTCCTGGTCTACCTAGTGCAAAGAGGAAAGATCAGGCTAAAAGGGCTTTGGCCCGGTCTACCCAGTGCAAAGAGGGAAAATCAGGCCAACATAGCTTTGGCCCAGTCTACCCAGTGCAAAGAGGAAAGAACGGGCCAGCATAGCTTCAGCCCAGTCTACCCAATGCGAAGAGAAAAGAACAGGTCAACATAGCTTCAGCCGACTCTAACCGATGCAAAGAGAAAAGAACAGGCCAGCATAGCTTCAGCCCAGTCTACCCAGTGAGAAGAGAAAAGATCAGGACAGAGTAGCTTCGGCCTGGTCGACCCAATGCGAAGAGGAAACATGCCAGCAGTTTGGGGAGTGGCATCAAGCTGGCCATGCCCACCCAATCAGCCATGCCCTCCCAGCCCCCCAAGGTCAACCACAGCCCTGATGTGTAGTCTGATGCAGCCCTCAATAAAATTGAGTTTGACATCCCTGATCTAGTATACATTGCTGTTATGTACCATTATAATCACCATCATAGCAGTCTGGAGAAGAAATTGTGAAATGGCAGAAACAGAAAGCAAGATTTTGAAAGCTGTCTATGTGGGAATGTAGTACAGAGAAAAGAGACAGTGGAGTTTGGAATCTCTGGTAGGCAGGAAGAGAGCAAAGGTAGACCCCCTCCCAGCAATTCAGATAGTTCTGCAGATAGCTACTGTAATTTGGCAAGATTCAATCTATAAGTGAACAATAAAGTACTGCTCAGAAGTAACCCCACATATTCTTGGTTCTGGGGTTCCCGCACTACTAGATATGTTCTGGAAAACTTTACTGAGGTAAATCCAAAATTGGAGAAGTGAAACTGGCTTTTCCAGAACTGCTTCTGGAACATATAAGATGTATATTTATTTCACACATTTTCATGCCCATACAGATACATACACAAATATACTCCTTTGGATTATTTCTTTACTGTATTGAAACAAAGGGAAAAATATAAAACTAATCTATAATAAACAATAAACCTTATTTAATGTACAGGATCTTTTTTTTTTTTTTTGGCCTAGCATATGTGAAAGAAAAACAGGTTAGGAAAAACAAACTTTTTTTAAACCCTACCTTTGTTTCTTGGTGTTAGAATGTGCAGCTACTTGAAAGTACGTGATTTTTTTTACACAAGGAATTTAAAGCTGCCATATGATGCGTGACAGGCATTAAAAAGAGAAGTACAGACAATCATCAGAGATGCCACTGGGGGTAGGAGAGAATATGATCAGTCATGGCAACAGGCTAGAAATACAAATAAGGCATTCCCAATTAACTGAATTTATACTGAAACAATATACAGAGGAAAAAGACTTCAATAATCCACAATGCAATTATCAATAAATTAGAAAATATTTAATGTGCACAAATATGCAAAAGCTAATTATAATTTGGCACAGTATTAGAAATACCAAGTTTTCAATCCAATATTGAATGACATGGCTATAGGTGTATATTATAGGCCACCCAATCAAGCAGAAAAAATAATGTCCTTTTTGCCAACCAACAAACTTATGCAGGAAACACACAATAGTAATGGGGGACTTCAATTATCCTGATATCAATTGGAAAACTAATTCTGTACCAAGTGAGAAATCAAATAAGTTTCTAACCAACCCAGCTGACAACTTTGTTGTCCAAAAGGTACAGGATGGAACTTGACTGATAGCCAAAAGACTTGCAACAAAAGTCAAAGATAATTTTAAAAAGTTTCTTCCAACATAGAAAGAAAAATCAAGGAAACGGTCGGTCCACTAAAGAGAGAAGACAGGAAGGAAGTAACAGGCAACAAAGAGAAAGCAGAACTGCTTAACTCATTCTTTGCATCAGTCTTCACGCAAAAAGAAACTATAGCTCAACCCACCAAAAACAACTATAAAAGACAGACCAGAAATTAAAGTTAAAATAAGCAAAAAAATAGTAAGAGAACACCTGTCTGATCCTGATGAAAACAAATCACCGGGGCTGGATGGATTACATGCCAGAGTTTTAAAGGAGCTGGCAGAGGGCATCTCAGAACCACTGCACCATATCTTTCAAAAATCCTGGAGCACCGGGGAACTACCAGAGGACTGGAAAAGAGCTGATGTGGTTCCCACCTTCAAAAAAGGGGGGGAAAAACAGACCCAGGAAACGATAGACCAATCAGTCTAACATCAATCCCTGGGAAGATACTGGAAAAGATAATAAAATAACAGATCTGCCAATATCTAGAAACAAGTAAAGTAATAACTAGCAGTCAGCACAGGTTTGTTAAAAACAGATCATGCCAAACCAATCTTATTTCATTCTTCAACACAGTGACTAAATTAGTAGACCAGCAAAATACTGTGGACATAATATATTTAGATTTTAGCAAGGCATTTGATAAAGTAGACCACAACCTATTTCTTAGTAAGCTAGAAAAAAGTGGAATAGATAGCACCACCACTAGATGGATTCGCAACTGGCTGGCAAACCATACTCAACGAGTAGTCCTTAATGGGTCTAAGTCTATATGGAGGGAAGTAAGCAGTGGGGTGCCACAAGGTTCCGTCTTAGGCCCAGTACTCTTCAATATCTTCATTAACGACTCAGATGAGGGAATAGAAGGGGAACTTACCAAATTTGCAGATGATACTAAGCTGGCAGGAATAGCTAACACCCAAGAAGATAGGCTCAAGATCCAGATGGATCTTGACAGACTAGAACACTGGGCCATATCTAATAAAATGAAATTCAATATAGAGAAATGTAAAGTCCTACACTTAGGCAAGAAAAATCAAAAGTACACATACAGACTGGGTGAAACCAGGCTCAATAGCAATAACTGTGAGAGGGATCTTGGAATCTTAGTGGACAACCAGCTAAATATGAGCCAGCAGTGTGCAGCAACCACCCCAAAAGATAATGCAATCCTAAATTGCATTAACAGAGGGATACAATCGAGGTCAAGTGAGGTACTAATACCACTCTATAAAGCTCCAGTAAGACCACACCTAGAGTACTGCATCCAGTTTTGGTCACCACATTATAAAAAAGATGTTGAGACTCTAGAAAAAGTACAGAGAAGAGCAACCAGTATGATTAAGGGACTGGAGACTAAAACATATGAAGAATGGTTACAGGAACTGGGCATGGCTAGTCTAGTGAAGAGAAGGACCAGGGGAGACATGATAGCAGTCTTCCAATATTTGAGGGGCTGCCACAGGGAGGAAGGGGTCAACCTATTTTCCAAAGCACCTGAAGGAATAATGGATGGAAACGTACAAGAAGAGATTCAACCTGGAAATAAGGAGAAACTTTCTGACAGTGAGAACAATCAACCAATGGAACAGCTTGCCCTCAGAAGTTGTGGGAGCACCATCACTTGAGACTTTCAAGAAGAGATTGGACTGCCATTTGTCAGAAATGGTGTAGGGTCTCCCGCTTGGGCAGAGGGTTGGACTAGATGATCTACAAGGTCCCTTCCAACTCTGATTATCTGTTATCTGGATATCAACTTACGTAAGCCTGTCAGTGTGGAGATATGTCAATGGTTGAAAGAAATCCTAATGCTCACCAATTAATATCAGGTAATAATGATTCACAAGACAGCAGAGGAAAATAAATACAGGTAGCTCTCAAACATTTCTTTAGTGACAGTTTGGAGTTATAAAAATGTAAGTCTGAAAAATGGTCATAAGTCACTTGTTTCAGCGTTGACAAAAGTGACTTATGACCATTTTTCAGACTTATGACCCTGGCAGCATCCCCATGGTCACGTGATCAAAATTCAGACACTTGGCAACTGACTCATATTTATGACAGTTGCTGTATCCCTCGGATCATGTTATCTCCTTTTGCGGCCTTCTGACAAGTAAAGTCAATAGGGAAGCCAGATTTACTTAACAAGCGTACAACTGCAGCGATTCACTGCAGTTGTTCACCTGTGGCAAGAAAGGTCGTAAAATGGGACAAAGCTCACCAACTGTCTTGCTTAGCAATAGAAATTTTGGGCTCCATTGTGGTCGTAAGTTGAGGATATCCTGTATTTCCCCCCTAACAATTCAAGAGGTGATGAGTGCTACAATGCTGCAAAATTCTGCTGGTGGTGACAATACCAATAAAAACCAGTGACCAAGCTGATTCTGTATTGAGAAATTGACATTTGCGCAAGATTTAATTTTGAAGGGGAAAATGTAATTGTCAGTCTGCATGGATAATCTTGGTGCACAAGTATAGAAATAATATGTATATGCAACATTTATACATTAAGTGGACTGGTCTTTTTTTTTAAAGTTGAGGTACAATGAGTGAAATCATCCATGAGATAATTTTAAAATTAATGACACATTCTGCTCACAACTGATTTTTGTATGAATAAGAGTATTCCACAGCACATTAGTGCTCTCGGGTTTTGTTTTTTTTTTAATCATGATTTACTCAGTATGCCATCTGCACTGTTGTTATTGAGCAACAATATATTCACATTGAATTTGGCTTAGTTTCTACTAATCTTGGGCATGTATTACCATATTTGGGCATCTTGTGTTCACATTTTACTGTAACTGTTCATCAGAACCCTGTGTTGTTGTTTTTTCAAATGATTTCTATTTTTTTAATAGTTTAGAAGAATTTTTACTCTCTGGTTTATATTGTAGGATGGATTTCATGGGTGTCACTTAGATCTACAGATCAAGGGCCAAATAAAGTTCTTCCACATCTCGTTAACTGCCTTCCTTCTTTACATAAATCTTCCACTCCAATTATTCAATGAATTCTCTTCTGCTTCACTAAATCTGGGCTGTGACTGCTGATTTTCTGTTGGCCTACATCCCCTTGGCTGCCTCCATTGTGAATGGTCTCCAACTCTTGAGATCTCCTCACTTCAGTCCTTTCATGAGATTAACCAACATTGGAAAAAAGCTAAACTTGACTTTTTATTTTGGTCCTTGTTAGTCTATAAACAGGTAACAGCACCTGGCCAACCATTTCTGGCCTCAGAAAGTAAACAGAATTAGAGTTGGTAAATATTTATGTGAAAAGCCTTCAAGAAATAACAGGATGGCAGACTACATTCAGAAGCTGAAAAAACATCCTGGAAAGAGGCAAGGCAAACTGTTGCCAAGGAAAATATTTGGCTACTTTCTTTGAGTTCCCAGGGACTGAGCATGATCAAAGAGATTTTTTTTTTTTTTTACCTTGGAATAATGAGTCATCTCCCACATTGTCTGTGACTTAAAAGCAAGATAATTTTTTGTGAAATGAGAGGTGACAGAGATCCAAATTAAGTAATAAGAAATTTTATTTAAAAAGAACAAATTTATCCAAGAAACCATAAAACTGCCCAGCAAAAGAAAATACAGTATAAATTAGAGAGAACTAAGTTGGGGAAATCTTTGTAGCAATCCCCTTTCTTTTAACTTCCACGATGGAAGATAAAGTTCTAAGGAAAGCTCTCAATCAGTGATGAGAGCAGAGACATCCACAACCCCAAACACAATTGAGGACAGGCAGGAGAAAGG
Organism: Hydrophis major; assembly: GCA_033807585.1. Lineage (NCBI taxonomy): Eukaryota > Metazoa > Chordata > Lepidosauria > Squamata > Elapidae > Hydrophis > Hydrophis major. The sequence continues at coordinate 257,561,862 of CM066329.1, read as the reverse complement.
CTCACACAATTTATTTTCTCCAAATCATGCCATGGTGGCAGCACCAAGGGAGAGGCTCAGAAGCATCTCACCCAAAATATGTCTTCTGGTCTTCTACTTGACTTTAAACTTAAGAGGACAGAGTTCTCTTCTCCCCTTTGTCTCGAGAAGACACCCCACCTCGCAACTCACTAAAGCCTTTCTCTGGCACCCCGGTTCCAGACTGCAAAAATCCAAAAGAGACCACTGAGTTCAGCTGTTCATGTGACAAGCTGACTTGGGAGGGGAAGTGCAGAAGTGCCTGCAGTAACTCCATTATGACACAGCTAGGAAAGGTTCAGGCAAAGAAAGCTTGCAGAACTTGAGTGGAAAAATAAAAAAAAACCGTATGCAGACTTTATTACTGCTTGCATTTCTTAGTTATGGCTCAGTTGTATCCAAATCTATTACTGGTTAAAAATTAACTGTAAATCAAAATATGAAACCATGGATTGATGTGAGTTTGCACACAGTGATTAAAATAATGCATCTACACCAGGGTCCCCAAGCCCCAGGCCGTGGCCCATTCGGAACCAGGCCGCACAAGCAGCGGGTGAGTACATAATGGAGCATGCAGCTCCATTTGTGTGAGTGGCAGGGGCACACGCTCGTGTATTACCCCCACCGCCATTGTCACCGCTGGGCTACAAAACCAGAAAGGTTGAGGACCGCTGATCTACACTATGCAGATTGTGATATGCTTTTCCAACCTCCATACTAGATAACAGAACAAACTATTTCTGTGCCTCTAAGCTAACTTTGAAAAATAAATCATAGTTTCATTTTAGATCACTTTAGGATATTTAACAGAATCAAGACAAGCACCCCCACACACACACACACACATTTAGTAAGGGAGGTCGTTGTCTGTTGCTGAATTAGAATTAAAAACTAAAATGAATAGCTCTTTCAATGACAGTCGTGATTACTATAGTACTCAACATTTGTCTTCTCGAAGAAAAAAATCTTCTCCTGGCCAAAGAAAAATAGTGTTATACTTTTAATATAACTGAAATAAATACAAAGATTTTATCTACCTAGGCAAAACTGTATGTGTGTATTTCCAAGGAAATATAAAAATTGCTCTCATTCCAGCCATATGTGTGTATGTGTGTGTGTAAATAGTATTATTTTCTACAAACTCAAATGTGTGGGATTATTGTTAATATTCAAAACAAGTAGCTGGGAGCTTCCCTTCATTCAAATTACCTGCAATGCTGCAAGGTGGCAAGCATCTCAAAGTGTTAAGCTTCCAGATCCAAATGCAAACGAATCCAACTGTTGTCACTTGATGAAATTATGTTGACAAGTCAAGAGTTGCTTAGCTTCAGATGGAACCCTTTAAATTTTCCGACTTATCTACTACTTTGGCCTTGGATAATTTTGATGTTTTTGCACCACTGTATTTTGGCTCTCCTGTCATTCTTAAAAGCAGAATTTCACATCTTCAGAGATCATTGTAAGTAACCCTGCATGAGTTAGCATTCTATGCTTATCTTCCTCCTATCAAGAATCCCACCTGAATAAAAAATCTTCTGGAGAGAAGCAGTTACTTCTGGAAAAAATAACGTTGTTGAAATATAGTGGGGGAAATAACACAACTGTAATTGCCGGAGACACATTATTTGTTTGCCACTGCTTACCATTCCAACCATTTTCAATAACATGTATACAATCAAATGCTTTTGGAGCAGTTTTAAACAATGAAACATACAGCTGCAAATACACAGATGCTTCTAAAATCATTGTTAGCCCTTTCTGTATAGCTTTTAATTCTATCTTTGGAGAAAGGCATAAAAAGATCCTGTAAATCATAACCCCTTCAAGCATTTACTTTCCAAAGCATATCCCAAGCATTAAAATTCTTATACACTTCTCTTGAACATAAAAGAATCCCAATTTAACAGTGGGTTCATTTGGGCATTAATTTGAGAGTGCAATTGGTATGCTATTCAAATTTAGTCTTTCCTCTCTCACATACACATAAAATCAAGCATGATCTTGGCTGATTTTAACTATAAGTGCGGGATGGATATCCCTTCGCTCCCGCAATCTGAATCACAATATTGGTACAGAGCAAATTGTGCAGTTCAAACGTTAAGCAAAAAAAGTTCAAGACTAGCTTGTATCAGTTTGTATCACGTTGGCTGGCATAGCTGAAGAAATTAGCATTTAGAGAGAGGCTTAAAAGACATCCTTGAATCAAGTTTGACTCCTGTGATTATATCCATGAAGTTTTCTTGGCAAAATTACAGAAGTGTCTTTCCACTAGCTTTTTCCAGGATGTTCTTATTTAAACTTTCCACTGTTCCAACAGCCTTGGAACTCTCAAGTAGTTCTCCATCCAAAACTAACCAGGTTTCAGGCTGTTTATCTTCCCAAAAATCATCCATATCATCTATGTATACATTTGTAACCATGAAAAAATACCAATATCAAGAATATTCTGGAGACATTACTATAGATATGGTAACTCTGGAGCTACCATAAGCTGAATATAAATATAGCTCTTTTTAAAAAACAAAACCCTGGACATTATAATTCTTATTTTACACAAAGTTTCTTGTCAGCTGCAGGTCTACCTACATTCTTTGGCAAGAAGGTAATAACATGTAATAACACAACATTTTCATTCCAAGTTTCAACTATAAAAATAACGAAATTAGGTGCTTTTTCCTACAAAATTTTCCATTAAAGCTCATAAGAAATTGCATACACAATTTTATAAATGATAGCAGTTGTGCCTTGATAGACCTCTTTCAGATTTTTGGACTTCTGTTTGAGGAAAAATATAATCAAAGCAAACTACAGGCAATTCTTAAGCTACATTTATATAACTGCTATGGCAGTGGTGGGATTCAAATAATTTAACAACCAGTTCTCTGCCCTAATGATTTCTTCCAACAACCAGTTCACCAAACTGCTCAGAAAGTTAACAACCGGTTCTCCCAAAGTGGTGCGAACTGGCTGAATCCCACCATTGTGCTATGGGTATATTACACATACGTAATCAAGAGAGGGGGGAGAGAGGGGAGCGAGAGAGGGAGAGAAAGAGAGAATCATAAAGGTTTGAAAGACTTCCTTTCAGCAGAAACAACAGCAATACAAAGAACAGAAAACAAGAGAGGACTTCAGAGACATTCCTGTTCTAACATTCAAAGATGCATTGATCCGGATGACACTAGGGCAGGAGTAGGGAAACTTGGCTCTTTTATCACTTATGGACTTCAACTCCCAGAATTCCTGAGTGAGCCATAAAAGGTTCCCCGTCCCTGGCCTACTGGTTTTTCAGTTGTGGGGGAAATCAATTTTTGATTTGAATGGGACTGTTTAATATACAAATGTAGGATGTCCTACATTTAATATAATATATAATATACAAATATAAGATGTCCTACATTTGTATATTAAACAGTCCCATTCAAATCAAAAATTGATTTCCCCCACAACTGAAAAACCAGTAGGCCAGGGATGGGGAACCTTTTATGGCTCACTCAGGAATTCTGGGAGTTGAAGTCCATAAGTGATAAAAGAGCCAAGTTTCCCTACCCCTGCACTAGGGCAAGGGTCTTCAAACTTGGCAAGTTTAAGACTTGTGGACTTCATCTCCCAAAATTCCTGAGCTAATATGACTGGAGGAGGAATTCTGGAAGTTGAAGTACACAAGTCTTAAAGCTGTCGAGTTTGAAGGCCCCTGCACTAGGGCCTTTCTCCACTCAAGAGTGGGCTATGACCCTGTCCCATTCTACTATTTTATTTAACCATGCTGAACTAAGTATCAGCATGGTGTAATACAGGTAGTCCTCAACCTACGGCCACAACTGAGCCCAAAATGTATGTTGCTAAGTGAGACATTTGTTAAAGTGAGTTTTGCTCCATTTTATGACCTTTCTTGCCACCATTGTGAAGTGAATCATAGCAGTTGTTAAGTTAGTAACCCGGTCGTGAAATGTGGTTTACCCACTGACTTTGGTTGTCAGAAGGTCGCAAAAGCTGATCATATGATCCCGGGACACTGGAACCATCATGAGTCAGTTGCCTGTTCACTGTTGTCAGCTCACTGTCTGAATTTTGATCATGTGACCATGAGAATGCTACAATGGTCGTAAGTGTGAAAAATGGTCATAGGTTACTTCTTTCAGTGATGCTGTAGCTTTGAAAGGTCATTAAATGAACTGTTGTAAGTCGAGGACAACCTATAATTAAATTCTGCACTAGGAGCAGAAAGACCCAGGTTTAATCCTTACTTAGACAGGGAAGCTTGCTGGTTGATTTGAACCTAATGCTAACCTTCCCAGTCCTGATCATAGTCCATCTCTGCGACAAGCTGCAGTGATAAACAAAAGCTCTTATTGCATTGATAGCTTCACTGGAACTAGGCAAAGCACAATGCAAAAAACAAGCAGACCTTGTAATTATATAGGATTAACAGTAAGAACCACAACTCCTTTATTCATACGGAAGTGGTCAGCATGGGTTTTTAACTGTAGTTAAACCTAGTTACATTCCAGCATACTCCAAAGATCAACCTGCTTCAAATCCCAGCATAAGGACTCCAAATTTAGAAAGGCACTATATCTGACACTGGGAAGGGAAGCAGGTGATTGTACAACATTTATACAACAAAGCTAATCCAGTCACTCAGTTTCCCAGCCATCTATATTCAAGTGCCACTTCAGGATGGTTTTGTCACGCCCACAGCCAAGAAAAACAGGAGAAAAAAAAATTCAAAGACTAATTTCTAGACTTCATTGGAGTCTAGCAGCAAGAATTCTCATTCTATTGTCAAACTTTGGTCCCCGGTTAGAAATTAAGTACAGTAAAATTCTGCGCGACCCGGGATTTCAGTCTTTGCGCTGCTGGTGATCCACCGCTGTAAAGAAAGTACACACAGCCGCTGTGATGAAAGTGTGGACTCCCTCGTAGAGGAGTTTTGGTGAAAAGACGCTCCAGATAAAGAGATGGTATCGTAGTCCTGTGATCAGAATAATATATACCGTAACTGGGATGGAGCGCAACAGTGCATAACAAAAACAGCCATGTCCAATCGCTGCAGGATTCCTGTAGTGTTTTTTTTTTTTAAAAAAAAAAAGAGAGAGCACAAAACACAAGTTGTTCACATTTGAGGCCTCATTTAAAAATTATCGGTTGAAAACAAAACAAAACATGAAAAACTGCATTTTAGATTACTGCAATGCGCACTACAGAGGGCTTCCCTTGAAGACTATTTCAGAAACGAAGGAAGGCAAATATACATGTCCCAGGACAATGTTGCAGGGATTCAATCTGGGTCGGTCACTGGGACCAGAGGTTTATTCTTCTGAGTTTTCAGATTCGTGTTGGAGCCCTTCCTCGCGGAACTTCTCTCTCACCCGAATGTGTGTGGGAGGAGTTCCCCGAGGATCGGCTCCAGGACACGTCCAAAAGCTCAGAAGACTAAATCTCTGGTCCCGGGATCCTGAAATTCGGAAATTTCAACTGGTGAAGAATGCAACTGTGCCAGTAGTAAATGATACCAGATACATAGCCTATGTAACGACATGAGCTGTATTGGCTACCAGTATGATTCTGGGTGCTGGTTGTCAGGTTTAAAGTCCTACATAGCTTAAGACTGGCTTACCTGAGACACCTTCGTTTTCCAAGAGCCTCTGTCAGTCCAGTCAATTCAAAAGATTGGGGATGCTGAAGATCCCATCAGCTAAAGAATGTCAGCTGGCAGGAAATAGAAGACAAGCCTTTTCTGCTACAGTATATGGAATATTCTCCCCTTTGAGATTAGAATAGCCCCAATCCTGTTGGCCTTTTGTAAGGCTTTAAAAATGTGGCCATGTATGCGGGTCTGGGGGCTCAAAATGTGTTAAGAGGACCCATTTACTTTATTTATTGTTAGTTGGTCAACTATCTTGGCTGCTGTGTTGTATTTATTCTTTGGATGTTATTATTTTATTGTTTTTAATTTTTTGTTTGTTTTAGAATTGTAAGCTGCCCAGAAATTGAATAAAGGCTATCGGAATTGAATGAATAAATAAAAATAAAAACCTACCTATTGTCCTATATTCTTGAAAAGCCAAACTACAGCAATAAGTAGCAAGACATGGTGTGTGCATGTGTGTGTATGTGTGCCTGTGCCTTTAATTTTTTTCACAGTCTCAGACAGAAGTTTGCAAAGTACCCAAATCTGATAACTCAGCATAGGGACAGAATTCTATCCCAGCTGATTTTCTTTCCTTCAAGAACTGGGTGTCAAATAAAGATGGACCTGCAATAAATTTTTCTCTCTCCATAAAACTATGCTGTATTGTATGCACCTCAAGACTATCCTAGATGGTACAGATAATCCCCATGTAATGGCCACAATAGGAACCAGAGACACAGCCATTAAGTGGTAGCTCAGTAAAACCACAACTCTGCTTCTGATGTGACTTCAGCTTCCCTTCGCTTTATACCGACCTACAAAAGTCACAGATGTGAGGAGTGATCATAAAGTTATTTTTTTCCATCATCGTCGTAATGACCAACCCTCACTAAGTGAAGCAGTCACTAAACAAAGGCTACCTGTAGTGTGTTCCTTACGGAGGTCAGGGAGATTTTTCTAGGAAAACCAAATGCATGGAATGACCACAGCAACAGCAAATTTGAAGGCACTGTATACTATCTAACCACTGACAGCCTTAATGTCCATGAATATGGCTACTCGCACCTAATCACTTACACACTGTGGTTTATCAGTACTACCAGTATCAGGTGTATCCACCAATAAAAGATAAAGATCGTTATATTGACCTTGATTCCTGATGACTACTTTCATAAAGTATTCCTGGCAGTATTATAAAGTCAGTTTGCCACAACCTTTTTCCAAAATGTTTTCCCGCCCAACTTCTCAATTTTGCAAACAATTTTTGAATTCCAAGCCCATCTCCTATCTGAATAGTAACTTGGGCCAACTATGCTTAATCATTATGACAGCTAAAGTCAGCTATGAGCTACTACCAGGGTACTAGTATTTTAGGATGAGATGGGGGATTTGAGACCAGAGCTTTCCTGAACACAAGAAAGTCATGCACTATATTACATGGCTTCTGAAAACACTTGGTAGCACTGAAGAGGCGTTGTTAATATCCAAGGTCATTAAAACGAGGACCCAGATTCTTGGGGGCAATATACTGATTCTGTGAACTGTTTAGAAAGGACTGAAAAGCAGTGAAAAGCGGTATATAAATCTAAGTGCTATTGCTATATATACAACTCCTGCAAGGTTTGGTTTATTGCTATTTTTTTTTAACGCATTATATCTTGTACAGGGCTTGAACCAATTTAGAGTGCAGTGGCAGAGAAATCCTAGTAATAAATAACTTTTGGTTCCAGCTATCCTTACGGCAAGACTAGATAAGGATTTATTTCTTAATGGTTTGATGCCTAGATACAACATATCCATTCCTATGTGACAGATGACCCTCCACACAGCAGAGTGAAGCAAACTCTTCCCAATGCTTTTCACACAACCAGACTTTTCCTAATCAAATTAATGATGCAAAAGCATTGCCATCACCTCTGAGAAGACTGGCTGATGGCTTTCTCCAGTTTAGGATAATATGAGGAAAGTAATTATACCAAAAAGCAATCATATAGACCAGAGGTCGCCAACCTTTTGGACCTCAGGGACCACCAAACTCATAATTTTAGATCCCAGGGACCACTAACCAGTTCTGTTGGTGTGGCTTAATTTGTGGGTGTGGCTTGGTGGACATGTGACTGGCTGGGCATGGCTTTTATGTAAATATTATAAATATTTATGTAAATATTGATTTTTTTATAAAAAAAGAGCAACTTTTACCGAGAATCAGGCAAAGTAGGCAGGCTGATTGAGTTGCTCACAGAATCACAGATTCATTCAGAGATCTATCTATCTACCATAGGTTAGCTCAGTCTGTCACATAAAATTTGCTTGCAAGTAAACACACAAAATTAGTTCACAACACGCCATGCATGTAAATATTGAATTTTTTATTTTAAAAAAGAGCAACTTTTACCCAAAATCAGGCAAAGCAGGCAGATTGAGTTGCTCACAGAATCATTCAGAGATCTATCTATCTGCCATCGGCTAGCTCAGTCTCTCAAATTTGCTTGTCGCGAGTCTGCACTGAATTTGCTTGCAAGCAAACCTTCAGTCCTAAGGGAGGTTCGGCTGTACTGAGCTGAAGATCTAAAGACTAGTTAGAAAGCAAGAAATCCAACCATTTCCTGCTTCCTAGCTAATCCAATTTCCTGGCACAGCATAACAGATGATGGTTGGAAAAAGGAAAAATAGCAATTTAGCAGGCAAGTTTACCGGGTAAGGAGTGAGTGGGTGGGGAGGGTTCTCGCAGGCTATGTGGGCGGTGCAGCCTTGTGTTTCTGCACAGCCTGGATTAATTGCTTTGTGGGGGTGCTCTGGGGGTGAGATTTCTTTGCGGCCCACCAAAATTTTCTCGCGGCCCACCGGTTGGCGACCGCTGATATAGACCAGCAACTGTTCTGGCTTGGTGGACTGGTGGTGGGAAGAGAGAGGGAATGGGTCCATGCAAAGGGGCCAGGCATGCATGCATGCGCAGTTTCCTTTCTGCAAGTGGAGCTGCGAGCGTACACTTGCTTGACCACCACTTGTGCAGCCCGGTTCCTATATCAGGGTTAAGGATCCCTGATATAGACTTTAAAGTTATCCTGAATTGATTTGGAAAACTGTAAATGAAGAAAATGTTAATGTTGGGATGTGACACTTTTATGATGATGGCTTCTTTGATTCACCCCATCCTTTTTTTTTTTTTTTAAAGTCTATCTACAGCAGGAGTTCCTAGCCCTTGAGCCATGGCCATAAGCTGTTCAGAACCAGGCTGTGGAAGCGGTAGGTAAGCGCATACGCACGCACACATCCCCACTTGTACGTGTGCTCTCTTTGCGCAAGGGCCTGCGGCCGCGCCCCCCATTCACACGAATGGAGTTGCTTGTGTGTTTGCCTGCCATTCATGTGGACGCATCTCCTCTCCTTCCCCGCCGGTCTGCAAAGCTGGAAATGTTGTGGGATTCTGATCCACAGAACCAACAGTGCTGTACACCTCCAGGTTTTGTCTTAGCCTTTTGTTGTCTTGGTCTGGCACGCCTTCCAATATATTTTCCAAAACCAAACCAACCATTTTTAGGGATGGTGCAAGGCAAGTTAATATTTATGAAGCCATTTTGATGATTTGCATAAAAAGGTCAGATGCACATTGTCCCCATTCACCTCAGCCCTTTAATTAAAGCAGTACTGGCATTTAAACGTCAAGGGTATCGTGAATAGCATTATTCTGCACATACCACCAGGGATATTTTGTGCAAGTTTACTGGATAAGATTTTTAATTAATACACAAGGCCGATATGGGAAAGTCAACAAAAACCATAATAAGGTTATGAGATCAAAATGCCTCAGTAGAATTGGCAAAGATACATCCATCCTATTTCTTTAATGAAGGCTAACTCATTAGGATCTTGACCATCTAAGCTGGCACAGAGCTTTCTCTATTCAGCTTCCACTATTTGGTTCTTCGCTGGGCTCGGGTCTGCTGCCAACTGGCTCTTCAAGAGTTGACAACATATAAGCTATTCATACTCTTCCCTCATGATGATCCTGCTCTGCCATCAATATACTCAGAATGAACAGTTCATAAAAACAATGCCTTCAGCCCTTCAATTCCCATCTACATTTGTAGAGCTCACCATCATTTATCAGCTGCAAAACACACTAGGACAGGGGTGTCAAATGCAAGGCCTGTAGATCAGATCTGGCCAACGGGGTGCTTAGATCTGGCCCACAGAGCTCACCTGGCCATAACAGCCAAAAACGGAGCTCGGGAGCCTGTTTTCGCTGGCAGAATGCTCGGGCCACCACAGGCATCCGCGACACAAGTGGTGTCAAGCTGGTCATGCCCCCCCCTCTCCCCCAAGGTCAAACACAACTCTGATGCATCCCTCAATTAAATTGAATTTGACACCCCTGCACTAGGAAGTCCACTCAGGTTGTAGTAAGTAGAATTAATACATGTGTTAACTAGCACAAAGGCATTTGAATATAGATGTGTGTTACAAACTAGGCAAAGAAAGCAAGTATGTGCAGCAGTGCATGGATTTAGACAACTAACCTTGAACATTATTTATATTTCTCAAATTTAGCCCAGTATTCTATTTTCTCACCCTTCATACCCAGAGAGGAGGTTAGTGTTAGACAATGATAATACATTTTCAGGTTCTTTAAAACATTTTTAAAGCTACTTTTATAGCTACAACTCTAAAATGTGTGTAAAAAATGTGTGTTTTATTGTCTCAGCTCGCAGAATAACAGTAAACCTCTCTCTTCCAAGTGCCTGGTATGGGGTGGAATAGGAAAAAAGAAAGAGAGAGAATTTGCTGTAATTTGATACCTGAATCAAACCCTTTTCAATTCTGTATTCAAGTTTCCCCTCCTGACAATTTTAACCTAATGCTGAACCTAAGTGAGTTAATGAAACCCCGCACATGCTCATCTATACGAGAAGCACTGACACCATCATGAATAAATATTTCATGATACCATGGTGGTGGCTGCTATGGGACTGTGACACCACAGCTTCTGCATCCTGGCAGGACATTCATATGCAGGCTTTGCAGCTAAAACTGGAATTGCACACTGCCCAGAAAACAGCTTATTAAATTTAACAAAAGGCTAGAGGAGGGGGAAGAGAACGCTGCAGGTTTTGTAATGCAAAAACAGTGTTACAGGCACATAGGCAATCTTTCTGATGCACAGTAGGTGGTCCAATACGTCTGCAAAGATGAAATACCAACAGGTTTTGGTAAACCAAATTGTGTGTCACTAGATGTACAAGCCATGAAATTTAATGGGAACTTTATGAACAGGAAAATTTGCTGTAAGCCTAAAATAAAAATTATTTCCTATCAGCCATAAAGTGAAAACTCTTAGGGTTTTCTTTTTTTGGTCAGGTATTATAAGCAAAAAGGGAGCCATTGTGATTTGCAGTAATTCAAGTGAAATCTTAACACTCTTGTTTTTTGAAAGTGGGAAATAAAACCATTAGATATAGCTAGTATAGGAGTGAGGCTGAACTGTGAACCAGAAAGCCTCCAAAACAATATAGTTTCTCCTCTAGGCCACTCATTCACTTTGTGCAATATGGAGAGAAGAATGACTAACCCAAGGAGTTGTTTACAAGGTTCTCCAGGGCTTTTTTCATGCATAAAAAGTGCACCAATTCTGAATTCCCATGACCTATTGGTCTTGGAAAAGTCTTGAATGTGAACTTCCAGTTCAGGTACGATGAGGAGGCAATCATTTAAAACTATATTCCAGTGTTTTGTCCAGAGCTATGGACCAGTGGATAGTTTCCCATTAATGGAATTCACTCTGATTTGCTTCACCTACACGACATTGTTATAGGCAACAAGGCTCCGTTCTCCTATCTTCTTTGCTGATGGATCTGAGGAGCCCTTTCGTTTCCTTATAGTAAGACAACAACAAAAAAGGGAGGGTTTTTGCAGGCTCCATTAGCCAGCTATAAAGAGTTTGAAGGGCATTGTCTACAGTATACAGCTATAAAGAGTTGAAGGGCATTGTCGGCTAAACTCTCAACAGTGAGGGCATGAGGACAACTCCAAGGAACTGGAGATTTAAAATGCTGCTGGTGTGGAAGTATCCTACACATTTAACTCTGGGATTGTAGCTTGATTGCCAAGCAAAAGGGGAAAGACAGCCCTGTACATTCTATAGGATTTTTCAACAGAATTCCATTTGGTCCAGCTTTTGTACCAGGACCTTATCATTTATTTAATTTTGTTTCAGGGAAATTCTGACTTCACAACAATTTTGGATAGTTTACAGTTAAAAGAGAATTTAGAACAGGATATAGCAAAGAAAGGAATAAAACTACTGGAAGACCAACTCCGTAATATGAAAACACCAAAAGAAAATTCTAAATCACCCTCTTAACCCAAGGCCTGGGATAACAATCATGTCTTTAACCATTTGCAGATATCTGTTAATCTAATCTAATAATTATTGAATGGGAGTAAAACAGATCGGGGGAGGGAGGCTATTTTTCCACCACTAGGTGCTATCACATAAACCACATTTCCAGTGTCTCACAAAATGTCATTGCTCAATTTGACCTCCAGAAAGTAGCAATAACAATAGCACTTAGACGTATGTACCACTTCATAGAGCGTTACAAAACTATCTAAGTGGTTTACAGAGTCTGCATATTGTCCCCCAACAATCTGGGTCCTCATTTTACCAACCTTGGCAAGATGGAAGACCGAGTCAATCTTGAGCTGATCAGGATTGAACTCTTGGCAGTAGGCAGAATCAGCCTGCAATACTACATTCCAACCACTGCGCCACCACAGCTCTGATTGTAGGAAATGATCAGCTGCTTCTCCCGATGCAATTTTTAATAGTTTAATAGTTCCTTCAGTTAGGAAATGTGGTTCTACAGATGGCCTAGCACCATGCCATAAAGAGTCTTATAGGTCAAGACCAGCACTTTAAACTTCATCCAAAAGCTACTGGCAACCCATGTAGAGCTTATATTACACCTTAGAAATATCATGCTCCTAGTGATAACTGCTGACAAGCACCTGGTTCGCTATATTCTGTACCAGTTGAGGCCTCAGATAGTTTTTAAAGGCAGCCCCATGTGAAGAGCATTGCAGTAGTCAAAACCGATGGCAATGAAAGCATGAGTTACCATCACAAGATCTCATTCCAGAAAAAGCATAGCTAGACACACCAGGTGAAGCTGGGTTTTAGTAGTACACTTTATGGAATGTCTTCCCAGAAAGACTTGCCCAATAGTGTGATTACGATAATTTAGGCATCAAGCATAACTCCTACAGTTGCTCAGATTTTTCAGATCTGCAAGTTTTTGAAAAACATTATATAATGAAGTAAGAACTGCTTTCTTTGTTACTTATTAGGATTTGGGTTTTTTTTTAAAAAATGTTCTTTTAGAACCTTTATTGCTTCTGACTAGTTGGATAGCTGCACTGGAAATTTAAATTTATGCTGAAAGTGCATATATAATTTATGTAAATAGCTTCACTTTCTACTCAAATGGAAATCTCAAGAAATACAGTACATTTTGCTGAATACAGTATATCAGAAAGTAGGTGTAAGATTGCACTGCAGTTGTGCCACATGCTGTGCAGAAGAACATCATTATCTTCAAATAAGTAGGGCTGGTACTGCACTACTTCAAGAGCAAAGATTAAAAAATATTAAAAATTGTATATGTACACACCCCTTTCGTTCATCATAGCAAAGGTATCCCTGGTCTCAGGCTGAAATAAAATCAATCTCTTTCTTTCTCTTACTATATAGCCAAATTTTATTTGGTTTATATGCACACCTTTTCCCCTCCCCAAAAGAACTTAAAGCAAAAGATTTTTGATGAGAAAGTTTTGACATCAGCAATCAATATTATCAAATTTAGATTCAGCTGTAAATCCTTCGTATCTGTATCTATCTGAATTGAATGTGGAAAATTATAGTTGCTGCAACTGCAGCATCTTCATTCCCCGCTGCTTTTCCAGAGGAAAACAGGCAAGGGAACAGAATAGCTAACTGGGCTCCGGTGCTTGAAAGACTCTGCAAATTGATAGAGAGTTTTAAATATCCCCAGATTCCTTCTGTTGAGTCCTCCTCCTTAGCCATCAGCTAGTTACTTGGGATGCTAAGATAGGGACCTGAGAAAACACTTCAAGGAAGAGAATCAGTAAGCAGGAATATTCCCCAGCCAACCAATTTTCTTCGACACAAATTCCTATGTCTTCAAATAATTTGTCTGGAAAAGTCTTTCCTGGATAGATTCTTTAAAAAAAGAAAAGAAATCAATGGGCAGAGTCTTCCTGTTTACTGCCAATTCTTCTCCCCCAGCCACTGATTTATTTATTTTTATTCAACAAGCTTGTATAGCCGCCCAACTCATACCAAGGGGACTCTTGTGACTTATTATCTCATCCAAAACGAGGTTGAGATCAGGCATATAACAACCTATCTTTTAAGGCACCTCTTACTTGGCCAGCTCACAGCAAAACAGACCTGTTAACTTTCAGCATTCAGAAATGGTAGGATTTAATATATCGGTCTATTTACTGTGTAAGCCCTTGACCTATTATTCTTTTGCAAGGTAGTGAAACTTGGCTCCCTCAACCAGGTTTCGCATGAGGGCCAAAGTGAGCCCAGCAAATATAAGAGCATGGGGAATCTTTGTAATGTTGCAGTATTACGCTTGGGATAACATGATGTTGTCATGGCGTTGGGCAAGTTTTATTCATTCTGCTTTCATTTATTTATTTATTTTATTTATCAATTAAAATAATGCTTTATTGAATTTTTTTCCATTTATACATAATACCAATAGTTATTAAAGAGCGCTGTGACATTATATATATGTTTATGTGTCCTATCAAAACTTACAATGCATAATACCTTCATACACTCTTATTTATTATATACATTATTTATATTTTCAATTTTTATATCTATTATCTATCCAAATAAACTATGTTTCCTATACTGCATTGTATTCTGTGTCTGTTCTCCCTTATAATTCCATAGTTAATTTACCCTAAAATTTTTTTGATTATTAAGCCTTCAGGTGGTATAGAGTTTTCCTACCAGTATTGAGCATATGAAATTCTTGCTGCTGTTAATATATGTAATATAGGATATTTTATCTTTGTATTATACTTTTTTTATTGTTCCTAAGAGGAATAATTCCAGGACAAAATCAATTTTGT